>VWPW01000726.1:30794-558748 GCA_013389825.1 Crypturellus undulatus
CCCGCGGCGGCCCTGGGGGGGCAGTGAGGCGCCGGGAGGCGGCGCTGCGCGGCCGCGGCTCCCTGTTGCCGCGGCGGTGCCTTCTCGGCGCTTGCAGCGGGGCCGCTCGGAGGAGCCGAGGTCGTGCTTTGCTTCCTAGGTTTCTTTTGACGTTCGGTGCTGGGTAACTGTTTCCTTCCAGTGCTTGAAACTCGGCTCCAGCGCTAGGGACAGAGCTGTTTAAATGGGTTCCTGCGCCGATTTCGGTTAACGATCGCATTGTGTTGATCGTGCTTTCCTAACTGATTATCTTAAAAATGTGCAGTGTATATTAAAAAGTAAGCGGCACTTTTTTTTTTATTGTTAAACCTGTTCGGTGTTTTTTTTTTTTTTTTTTTTGAGATTCTTGCTGGGTAACTGAGCAAATAGAGATAGCCTGTGTGTGTGTGTGAAATACATTCAGGTTTTTGTGCTTTTGCTTGGGCTAATTACTCACTGAAACAAACAAACAAACTTCTTTTCCCTCTAAAAGCAGACCAGCAAATTCAACCAGTTCAAGTTTATTTTTGGTGCTGATTGCTTTCAAGGCAAGCTCTGAAAAACAAGTTTGTAAAAAAAATTCCTCTTAGGACTAATGTTTTGATCCATCCCTTTTTAGATCTTTTGCATATGTTACAATTAAAGACAGACTTCCTCAGATTCTCACAAAAGTTATTGATACTCTGCATCGACATAAGAATGAATTCTTTGAAGAACATGGTGAGGTAAGAATAAATTCTCTGTGTTAAGCTGAAGGGTTTCTGTAATCCTTGAGATTCCTTCTCTTTGTTAGTTGTTATTTCCTATTGTTTTTAGCTTTTGTAATGTTTTTATTTCTGTTCAGTCTCGTAGTTGTCTCTTTTAACTTTCTGGTTTTCTGATCATCTTATTCTGCGGTTGCCAAAGTTTCTCTTTTATGCCTGTATGCAAAAGCTGCTTTAGCATCTTTTGAACATGGCAGTGTTTCAAGTTACTCTCAAAAAAAGAGCGAAAGTTCAATCTAAAAAGAAGTCTGGTATTTGACTCATTTTAAGAGGTGTTAGCTGTAAAATGAGGCTTAACAAAAGGTTTTTGATGGAATCAAGATGAGACCAAGATAAGAGGATGTGTTTGGCTGTTAAGAGTTTATCACTTATTGATCTTCTGAAAGTTGATCTATGATGCCATGGGAATGAATATTCAGAATAGAATCTCTTGTTCCCCCTTCCTTCAGAAGGGTGTTGAAGCAGAGAAGAGAGCTATATCTTTCCTCTCAAAATTACGGAATGAACTGCAAACAGACAAGCCAGTAACCCCTTTAGAAGACGAGCTGGCAGATGCTGCACTGTGGAACCAGTATCTGGACTGTCAACGAAATCTGTCCAGTGGAAATGGAGAACCAAGCTGGTTTCAGTCTCCTTGGCTCTATGTAGAATGTTACATGTATCGAAGAATTCAGTCAGCATTAGCACAAAGGTAAAGTACTTGTTAACTTAATGTATTACTTTCCAAAACACTGTTCTTAATTTTCCCTTTAGGAGAAAGGAAGACAACTGTGGAGTAAGATAAAATAAAAGACTTAATTGTTTAGCACGTTTCTTTAATCTTGCCTTAATTTACTTTAATTTCAAAATTAGTCCTTTTGCTGTCTTCCGTACAGCAGTTTTTAAAAATCTTTTTTTTTCCTGCCCCAGTTTGACTTACTCTATACCAAAACTCTAAATCCTTTATCTGTACCCTGCAGACCAGTGTATGAGATCCAAAAGTTGTATAATATTTTTTAAAGTTTTATAAGTCTAGAAGCATTTCTCAATATGTTGGCATAAAATGCAAAATTGGAGAGCCACTGATCTGTTGGGCCATTCAACTTATTTTGCTGCTAAAAAGCCGAGGAGTGTTTGAGAGCTGTTTTTGGTGGCAGGAGACCTGTCTTAAACAGCCCCTGTACCTTCTACTCAGTCTTAGCTACAGTTGTGTTTTCAGGTCTTCAAATTTTAGGAGCAGATCCTGGTTAAAAATAACTTGGTGGGAGAAAAAAATGTTAAAAAATGTTATGCTGGGGCCAGTTACATGTAATGGGGTAGAAATGAACTGCTTAAGGCCCCATTACTGGAGGGGGGGGAACTTCATGAATTGTGCCATCCCCTTAATATTACAGGTATAGAAATGAAGGAATGAGACTTTATTTTAGCTTCTATATTGTATAATTTCAACTCTTTTTGCAAAACTTTCAAATGGGAGATGGATCATCTGGGTGGCACTTTAGAAATTGAACTGATACTTTTCATGAGTAAGTGCTAAGTTTCTTTGTCACTTTGCTGCTTTTAAGTATATGCTTAGATGGAGGTTCACTGAATCATTGGTCAAAAGGTTTAACTGTAGACAGGCCTCCTGTAATATATAAAACATACAGGCTTGTTCATTTTAAAAAATAATTCCTTTTTTTTGTATGCTCAATCAGATTATTTTCCCAAAGTCTAGTTAACTGCTATAAGATAATTTGTTATTAAAAATATGCTTCTGTAACCACAAATGTACTCAAAATTGGGCCATCTGTTCACTAAGCTCATGCACTTATATGTTATAGTTTTAATCATTTTTATGAGGAATGGAATTCAAAAATTGCAAGTGTATGTGCATTTCCCCAAACTGCTGTGTCTGAAATAGTTGGCAATTTTCAGAATTGTGCAAGAATCCACTATGAGAAGTTAGAAGTGGAAAGGCTATCATTCCTAACACTGCCTAATGAAAGCTAACATTTTCATGGGTATTTAGTCTGTTGTAACAAGTTTGTAAACAATAATGTGGGAAGTATGCTAATATACTTGTTTTCCTTTCTGTTTCTAGCCCCCCTATTGACAACTTTGATGTATTTAAGGAAGGAAAGGCTCAAAATTTTTTTGAATCCCAACAAGCTGTTATTGCCTTATGCACTTACTTTCAGGAACTTCTTAAAAACATCAAGGATCTTGACGAAAAGCAACTTAAGAGGGAGCTTTTTAATCTACTGCAGGTAAGCTCGTAATGCTCAATACAAGAACTTAAAAATTTCTCTTTAGCAAACAAAGCCATGAGGTTATAGAGATATTAAACTTTACATAGAAATAAAATCTGGTTCTTCTACTTGTAAAAATACTATGCTGTCCTGACAGCTATACTCTAATGTTACTTTGGAAATATGTAAGCTTTGGTTGCTTGTGTTATGTCTGACACTTTCATTATGCTTTATGCATTATCCTTTTATTAATTTAGGTTCAAGATGACCTTTGTTGAACTGTAACATTTAAAAAACATTTTTTGCTGATGCATTACAAAGTTTTGAGTTTTTTTGGATAGAAAGTTACATGGCAGTTGGTTTTGGAAGAGATTTAAGGGGATTTTATAACTTCGTTACTCTTGAAAATGAAGACTTTGGATAAAATATGAAATATAGTATTGCAAATGAATCCATTAGCTGGCAACATGCACAGCTACTTAGCTGATAAATCTTTATAAAGACTTCATTGGTATTTATTTAAACTATTTTTGTATTTCATGAATTTATACTTAAGATATTCTTCTTAGCTTCGTATAATATGTTATTTAGGCTGAGTTTTAGTGTGTTGTTATTCCTTTTTGTATATTCCCACTGAGACTTTCTGGAACTGCAGTCTGCCAAATACATTATTTTTTAGTGTGGTGATTAAGGTATTTATGTTAATTAATATCTTCTACCTTTGTTACTCCTGATGCATGTTCCTGATGTCTACAGGAATACAGAGCATTGTTTGGCTTCTTACAAGACAATCTCTTGGATTAATATTTCTGTACAAGAAGCAGAGTTTTATTAAAGTTCGGAAAATAGGGAGACAGGGCCTTCGTGTTCCTGAAATGAAGGAAGAGTATATATTTAGTGTATGTAAAGTCTAGAATGCAAATATGATAAGACTTTGAAAGTGTTTTTGTTTTTTCTTTTCCCTTGTTCTAGGTGTCCCTTTGGGGAAATAAGTGTGACCTTTCCTTTTCAGCTGGTGAAGACAGTTCTCAGAAATGTAGTCCTTTAGAATCCCTGCAAGACCTGCTGCCTTACATCTTAGTGAATGATATGGAAAAGCTTTGGTCACTACTTATAGATGCCAAAAAAAGAACTACGGATAAATCTATTGTTAGAGTTGACATAATCCTGGATAATGCTGGATTTGAACTTGTAACTGATCTTGTATTGGCTGACTTCCTGTTATCATCTAAGCTAGCTGATGAAATCCATTTCCATGGAAAAAGTATTCCATGGTATGTGTCAGATACTACAAAGCATGATTTTAACTGGACTATTAAACAAATGCAGTCAGCTAATCATATGTGGATGTCTAGATGTGGGATAAATTGGGAGGGCAATTTGAAAAAGGGAGTTTGGGTTTTCCATGATAACATATTTTGGACTCTGCCACATGAATTTTCTAGCATGGCTAAAGTTGCTCCCGATTTGTATGCTGATTTACAGAAGTCAAACTTGCTTCTTTTCAAAGGTGATCTAAACTATAGAAAATTAGCAGGAGATAGAAAATGGGAATATTCTGTTCCATTTTATCAAGCCTTGAACAGGTTTCATCCTGCACCTCTCTGTAGTTTGAGAACACTGAAATCTGACATTCAGGTTGGCTTAAAACCAGGACAAGGTGAACAAATTCAGGCTTCTGAACCTGAATGGATGATAAGTGGGAAATATGGTGTAGTTCAATTTGATGCTGGTGTATGATTCCAATTTACAGGTTCCTTATATGTTGATAGATTTAGCCTGATTGTGTTTCAGCTGTTTTCTCTGTTCCATGTTTGACTTCAGCAGAGATTTGTTTTTTGATTGCACTTTTTTTCCCCAGGTTATTTATTATTATGGTTCCCTAAAGGATGTTGTTTTTGTGCAAAAGCTTACAAATGGTCTTTGTTTATATGTAAGATAAATTAAAATGCAGATTGATTTATTTTCTTCATTTCCTGTGTTGTCAACAGAATATGTTTTAGATGCACATTTAGTTGGGTCCCTCCCATCCCCCCCCCCCCCCCCCCCCCCTCTTTTTNNTCCCTTTTTTTTTCTTTTTTTTTTTTTTTTTTTTTTTTTTTTTTCCTCCTCTCTCCTCTGGTCAGTGTGTAAGAGTTTATCTTAATTGGTGAAAAATTTGTTTCAAACACAACTTCAACCACATCTTAGTGAGTATTAATTTTGGTGCAATTTGTGCTTCACATTGCATGAAAGGTAATATTTTGGGGAATACACAAATTCTTTGCAGCCTGTTGTGGGACTGTATTTTAAAACTGTTTAAAATGGAGTTGTCTTTTTACCAAGACCATATTGTGTCAAATCTATGTTTATTACTTGTTGTTTTTTTAATGGAAAGTGAAATTTTAAATGGCAATTCGAAATACAGCTGGCAGTGCATTAAGGGAAGAATTTTGGGGTGATACCTGGAATACATACTGATTTTCAATTTGAAAATTAAACTTTAAAACTGAATTTTAAAATACAGGCAAATGATGCCATCCAGTTTTCCAGCAGGAGCGTAGTCCCATCTGGCATGAGCGTCAGGCCTGGAAGTAGAAAAAGGACAATCTGTCAACAGTAAATGGCACTCCTAAGACATTTTACAAAAAGAATTAGTTACTGTAGTTTGCTAGGTAGTACTTTAGATTTTATTTAGACTTTTATTAAGGGGGAGCTATCCAGCAGTGTTTATGGTTTGAGGACTGCTGGCATCTTTGCACTGGGAGGATTTTCTTTACCATCAAATAACACCGTTCTGGGCTTGGGGACGTGGAGATAGCTGAGGATGCAATTCCTTCTGATCAAGGAAATTGTTGGCAAAATAGGTCCCGCTCACTCTGAAGTGGTGAGAATCAGCTGTTGCTGCTACATGTTACTGTTTATATAGTGCAGATCTGTGCAGTGGGTAAGTGCTCCAACTGCTGACAACTTCGCGGGCATGGTTTTCCTGCGTTTGAAAGTGTATTATAATTTTTAAGTTATAAAGTCAAGTATTCAAAACAAAGGTGTTATGAGTTTCAGGAGGCAATATGGTGTAGTTGATAGGGCTCTAGTTTTGTGAGACGTAGCTTGAGTGCTTTCATCTCCTTTGTGTGTTTGGATTAGTACTCTTAAAGGATCAATTCTTGTCTATCCTTAGGCACTTGGTGGAACTGTGTAAGTTACAGCTGGAGGCGTGAGAGCTGAGGGTCTCCGGAGCATTCTGGGAGGTACTAGCTTCAGCGCTTGGGTCAAATGCATCAGCAATGCATTTAATCTGGGTGCTGGAGCCTTAGTGTCTCATGAAAATACTGTAGGCTTTGCTTCAAATGTACTGTGAAGCAACACTTGTGGCTTAAGAACAGACTATGGAAGCTTTGGAGGATGTGCAATGAAAAAATTGCTGCCTTGCTCAAAGAAACAAAATAGGAAATGAATTGGTCTTGTCTGTCGACAGATTGTTAGCTGCTGCCTTTGGCTGATGGAGAAGTATGAAAATGTATAAAGAATAAGGTAAGGCAAGAAAGGACTGTCTCACAGATGGGGCCACCCTTGAATAGATTTGCCTCTTGCACAATCCTTACAGACAGGGAGGAACTCAGCTGTATCTTTCACCAGTTGATCTGTCTCTCTGTGTGCCCAGGGACTGACTTGTAGAAGTTCCCAATGCAGATCAGGGAAAGCTTATGCTGTACTCTGAAGTCATGTTAAATAAAGTGCTCCATTACTTAACAAACACTTAACAAATAGATACTACAAGATAAATAATTATTTTAGGTTTTTCTACTACAGAGAACTTATTATGGTAATAGATTATACGATTTAGGTAATTACACTAGGAAAGCACAGCTTTAATATTCAAATATTTAATTGATTTTTGTAGCTGTAACTGACATTTCTAGGCAGAATTCAATGTGCAGCATGCTCTTCTGTTTGCTATATTGCTAAAATTTGGATTACTGAAAGGAAAAGAAATGGTATTGAAGTACTGGCATTACACGATCCTGTGCTGCACAGAAACAGTGAAAGCTATATGATTCTGATGAGGCAGTGTGCTTTGCTCTCTGCTTAGCTACAATTTAATTAAAATAATGTATATGGGAAGTATTTTCTTAAATATTCAGCATTAATTGGTTATGAAATGTAACTTTATTAAACAGTAGTGTGTGCTTGATGCATTTAGTTGGAATTTACAGTTATACAGCATAAAGCATGTAATAGAGTGTATATTACAGTATTCACTTTTTTGAGCATTCAAGAAAATTACTACTTGCACATCTGTTACAACTGATTGCCCAATATATTTGTACACTGTAACTCAGGGGTATTCATTTTCTTATGTGCCATTTAAGTATTTTTATACAAAAGGGTATTTCAGTAACCATGCAGACCACCACAGACTGAAGTATTTTGACTTTTTTTATTCTACCTTTTGAACAGCTGTATTTGTAAATTGTTTTTGGTGGAATGTTGATGATTTCCATCTATAATGAACCAAGTCTGAATACTTGAATGCTCACTAAGCAAGGTGCATGCAAAATTTTGTAGGTATTTGGGCAATAAGATAGGACTTCTTAAACTGACGTAGAAAATAAGTTGATGATATCAACTTATTTGGATATCATTGGACTTTAGCCAGAATATTGAAATAAATTTTAAGATTTTTGTGCAAAAGTCCAAATTCTACTTTTTTGCTATTTCAGTAGCTGCAAGGGCCAACTTAAAAAAAAAAAAAAATAAAAAAAAAAATAAAAAAAATCTCATTTCTAGAATCTTTTCCTGAGAAGTAGATTTAGTATGAAAGTCTACAAAGTCTACTCAGCCAATGGGCTTTTATACAAAACAGATTTAGGTTTAAAATATTCCTTTTCTATAATATTGTCCTGCCTTGAAAAAGCTCTTATTGCATACCAGTATCTCTTCTTTTTTCAATTTAAAAACCTTTAAAAGCATTGATGATCTCTTAAAATGTCTCCAATAATCACTCTACTAGGGTTAATGCAGCTGATGCGCTTGACTGTTGAAAATTGTTCACACAGCAGGCATTTCTGAACTCTCCGTCTAAACATGTATTAATAGATTTAAACTTTGGAGTTAACAGTATCATTTTCCAAACCTGTGATTGCTCTAAATGTTCTTGACAAAAATGGAAAAAAACCCTTAGTTTTTTACTAAGCATTACTAAAATATCTCTACATTGCTGCATATTTTACATACCTTACTGATGCCCTCTAAACCCTACTCTGCCTTGTAGTCTTTAAAATTTGTAGTGCGTATGCATTAATGGCTGATGAACTTCACTTTTTGCGCTATTTGAAGCATATTTATCTCCTGTAGCCTGTCATATGTTCACTCTACTACACAAAAACTACCACCATTAAATGTTTTGATTAAAAAAAATATATATTAAATTATTTTAAAAAAAGGCATTAAATTTACTTACAAACCTTTGGTTTATCCCAAGTTGTACAACAAAAATGCAGGAAGATAAGCTCAAAAATCAATGATTTTTTTTTTTTTTTAAATCATGCAAGTTGTAAAAAGTTATTTAAAACTTTTCTTCAATTTATTTATAATATGGCAGCAGACTTCTGGGAGAAACTTTCTCTACGCCATAGACTGTTGGTGGTATTTTTTTTGTCCTTAAAGTTCCCAAAGATTTTATGAAATTTTGTTCTAGCTAATATGTAGAAATATTTTTATTACCCCTGGAAATCATATTTAAATTTATGTAGATTAAAATTCAAATTCTGATTCAGTATTATGGCTGTGAATTCTGCAGATAAGCTGAGACAGCATTTTAATTAAAATTGGTTTTGAGTTTTCATAATTGGCATTTTTGCTCCCCTTTGCTACTGGGAAAGAAACACATTTCATGTTACAATCATAAAACAATTTTGTATTTGGCATTTGTACCTGCTTATTTTATCACTTGTACTTCAGTGATTTATAGCATCTCTTCCTATGAAGAAATCTTTATGCTCATAGCAGGTGGGTAGGTGGCTGGTTTTGGTTTTGTTTGTTTTCCTTTCTCAAGATTCTTCCTTTTCTTTTTCTCTCGCCCCTCTCCCCCCAAGCTTTTAATTAAGTGAACGATCTGGAACTGGGCAAGCTGAGGTAAGATATGTCATGGTATACACTGTTGGCTTGTTTGTTTCTTTATGTTAATTGATTAATATTATAGCATTAGTTTTATTTTTATTGACCTGTGTTAAGGCTGATGCTTTCTAAGTAACTATAAATGATACAGGGCCTGTTGATACATTTAATTGCAATTTACTATGTGCATATGACACTGAGTAGTTTCGTCTGAAATTGTGCTATCATGAAATGAAAGGCTTTCATTTTAACAAAGAACTTGATGGTTGCCCGGTGTGGAGCCTGTGCTTGACATGCAGGCAGATGGATCCCGTTTATAGCCGCAAGTCCTGGGCTGGGCATTCAGCCTTCCCGTTCGGCGTGCGGAAAGGGGCCGCGCTGTCAGCAGGAATGCAGCGCAGAGCAAGCGTGAGGCCTGGGGACATCGCCGTGCTCCCGCTGCTGGGGCCAGGTGCCTGCAGACGGCGGCTTCAGCCCACGCGCAGCCCCGTGCTGCGGGCCGGCACGCTGCATCTGCCCGGAATGAGCCACGCTCACTTTTTAAAGTGCTCAAGCTCTTTGGAGTCCTGCAGCAGAGAAGGAGCTGCACACGGGTAAAGCCGTGCTTTCTTTCAGCAGTGTTGAGAGGCTTCCTGGGGGAAGCCACAACATCTGGGTTTTAGGCCCTTGGTGGCATAGAGCTGGTTCCACTCCAGGTCTCCATCTTCCCAAGAGAATGTCTTAACTGTCATGGATGGAGGAATGTTCTGACCTCTGGCCATACCTTTTATTTGTATAATTATTATTTTGATCTAGGATATGTGTTCTGTGAAATACAAAACAGTTTGGCGGGTGGGACGGTGGGAAGGGGTAAAAGCAGGTGTTAACCTGCTTCACGGCCATGTTTTGGCCAAGGGGCTTTAGGTAATTGAGGCTGAAGGCTGCGAATCCTTCATGCTGGGAAGGGCCTACAACTACAAACTACAACTTGCTGAGTGCCCTGAGCTGTGTTAACAAAATAGGCACCACTTCTCCATCTGGGCGCATTCTTGTGCTCAGCCAGTCACAAATTAGAGCTACAGCCAAATGCATTAGTGTATGTTGGCTATTTCTGATTGCATCTATGTTGGATTCAGCCCTTGAAGCTCTGCTGCAGCTTTTCTGGGCTGTGCTGAGTGTAGGCTGGAGCCAGCTGCCTAAATCGGAGCAGGGAGCTTCTGTGCATAGGCAGAAGCCTAAGTTCAGCACACAGGGAATTTTAAACATAGCTGCAGGAATTGAATCGAGAGGTTTTATATCTTGCTTTAAGTGCCCCAAATTGGAAATGCCTTTTCCAAGGAGGAAGCTTTCTGCCCTTTGCCCTTTTCCAGAATGCTTTCCAAGAAGAAACTGCTAAGATTTGTTTCAAAACCTTTCTTGCAAATTGTCCTGATATTCATTCCCCTGGCTTGTATTTAGGTAGCTAGAAGTATTGCTTAATGGATTTTTTTGCTTTGGCTCTCTTTGGAAGACTGCATTTTGCAGATTTTTAATACCCCTGTGCTTATAGGTATGTTCAACTATTTCACTGTAGCACAGGAGACTTTCAGGAAAACCTCTCAAAAATTGTTCTCCTTTTCTGTTATAGTTCTGAAAAATAATGAATTCAAACCTGTATAACGAAACTGGAATCTAGTGAGAAAAGCAAGCTATGGCTGTTCTGTGCTGTTTTTTCACAGCTTTGCAGGAAATTGAGTTGTTTCTGACAGATTTGCTTTTGTCAGGCACTCTTTTTTTTTAATTAAAAAAAAAGTGTTAGGGAAGGTGCATACCTATATGCTTTAGTGCTACAAAACTTGGTTCTTTTGAAGCCAGGTTAAAAATAAAATGTTAAAGGATGGTTTTCTTTTCTAAAAAGCTAACCTGTTGTTTAGGAGTTGATTATTCCATTCTTCAGACAAGTGTGTTTTGTCTGAATTCTTTCTTCAGGAAACACGGTGTATTAATTAGTGACTTCTTTTTCTAGATCAAGTCTATGTGCATATGTCTGCATGCATCCTTCTTCTAGTATTTCTGCAGACCCCAGTAAGCTTCTGTCACCTCCCTGTTTTCACTAGGATCTCAAATCTCTCTTCTCTCCATGGGCAGTAGCTCTTAGTTTGTTATCCATTTACACTTTTTCCTTAAGCTCTCAGAAGTGTTTGGATTGGAGTGCAAGATGCAGATTGAAGGAACGTTATTTTAGCCTGTTGCACACTGAGTACCTTGAAAGGCAAGGTAAGCCAACTTGTGTCTTGCTAGACTTTCTGGTTAAAGTACCAAAAAGCATGGAACTGCAGGGGTCTGTTGATCCCCTCCATCCATCCATACTTCATGAAATATTTCTGTAGTGTGTAAAACAACCAAAACTGAGTCATGCAATTATTTTAAATATTCTCCATTAGTCTTCCTCCAGTCTTTGTTTCTTAACCTCCTTCAACAGAAATGTGAATGTTTTTGAGAACTCTAGGTTTATTTTCTAGATGCTGCAGTTATAACATGATCAGTATGAGAATGCTTTATGATATAATATATATGTTAATTTTTTTGTATCAAGTTAGCTTTGTAGATGATCTATAAGATACAGCCACAAAAAAACCCAATTCTCTACCCATTTTCAGGGGAGTAAACCAGCTGAAATGGAGCTCTTATACCAGCTGCACCACTGTAGGATTAGTGATGGGCAAGTGCAGTCAAACACCTACTGAAAAAAAGGTAGAGAAAAGGTAGGACACGGATTCACCATCATTTGAAGCTGGGTCCACGCACTGTTCCTGTAATAGGACAGTTGAGGTTGTAATCAGATCCTGAACTTCTGACACTGCAGCCAAAATGTTTCACATGGTGCAAAGAGCAGGGATGAAATGTGCATGCAGGTGCCATGCAATTAGCTGTTGCATAGATTGCTCAAGAATTCTGTCTTGCTCTCTGCTAGTATTTTGTCCATATTTTGCATTCACTTTACTGTCTGGCTTTTAACAGCTTGGCCTGTACTCTATTTTTCTTTACTATTTGTTTCTAATTCTAAATATTTTTTCCCCCTCCCTGTACCCAGTATGTCTGTCTTTTCTGTTTGTAGCACAATTGTGCTGTGAAGACTTTTAATGGGACTCTCTAGCTAGCAGCATAAAATTTTAATACCTTGCATAACAGAACAATCACAAGCACAGAAGGAAAGTAATGTTCAGAAATGTTTTCCTCTTCAAAATACTAAGATTGGGTATTACTCTAGACTTATATCATGTTAGGGAAAATCTGACTTGGGAACTAAATGCAATTTAGTGTGGGCTTTTTTTTTTTGTTATTATTATTTTTCTATTTGTTTTCTCTGGATGCGCAAGTTCTCCATCTGGTTAGGAATTATTTTCCTTTTTCCTCTGGTTTCTTCCCAGCCTGCCTGTCTCTGTACCTTTAATCACACAAAGTGCGGGTTCCTCTTGTGGAGGCAGCAGTAGGTGGGTTCAGGGGGGTATCTCCCCTCAGAGGGACCAGTTACCCCTTCTGCGCCTCTCTGCTGCTTCTGTTAGAACTAGACGATTTTTCAGAAGGAAATGTCCTGATTTCTCTCACCTACCAAAGCAACTACAGGGCCCATCGGTGCAGGCAGTCCTTAAGGACAGCAGCTTTTATATATCGGACTGATTTGCTTTGTAATGTAACGTTGGTGCAGGTGAAGAGGGAACGCGTTACTGGGGGCTGCGAGGATCCCGGCTGTCCCAGGACTGGGACCGTCTCTTCCCCACTGCGCGTGAAACTGGGCCCTCAGCGCTGTGTCCAGCCCGTGTTGGCGACCCCGTCTGTCTGCAGCGCCGCTCCCCCCGATTCATGGAGCTTCCCCCTCATCCCCCCACGCAGCTCTGCGCGGCAGGCGGGACNTAAGGACAGTAGATTTTTATAATATCTGCTTCTATATCGGACTGATTTGCTTCGTAATGTAACGTTGGTGCAGGTGAAGAGGGAACGCGTTACCAGGGGCTGCGGGGATCTCGGTTGTCCCAGGACTGGGACCGTCTCTTCCCCACTCCCGCGTGACCGGGCCCTCAGCGCTGCGTCCAGCCCGTGTTGGTGACCCCGTCTGTCTGCAGCGCCGCTCCCCCCGATTCATGGAGCTTCCCCCTCATCCCCCCACGCAGCTCTGCGCGGCAGGCGGGACCCGGCGCAGCTCCGCGCTCCGAACACGGCCCGGTGGGCGATGCGCGGCGGCGCCTCCTGTGCCGGCTCCGCGGAGGGAGCTGTCCGCTCGGGCTGGCAGCGGAGCGGGGTCGGGCACGCGGGGGGCTCGTGCGCTTAGAGAGCAGACGGCAAAAAACTGCCTTTAACGCGGCATGGCATCCACGCGTCCCGAGTCATAATCACTCACAGATGTGTTATAAAAAGGCTCAGGACCAGACTCGGCCTGTTTTCTCCTCTAGAAAACTGTAATTCAGTGCTCTGTGAGACTGCAGAGAAGGTGGCGCACTTTGAATTAGGAGTGAATAAAGAAACCGCCTAAGATCACGTTACTCAGCCCTGATTAAGCAGCGCACAGAATCTTTAAATTACATATAGTTGCCAGCACACCTGCACCTGAAGATTTTTTTTAATTCTCACTCTAGTTCATCATGTTTTAACTGTGTCTATCTTCATTATGGGAAGGAAGGTGAGGAGAGGGGCTTCCTTGAGGTGGAAATCCTTTGCTGTCATCGAGCAGCCTGTGTTTTCTGCAGTGTGAAGCGCTTCTTTCGCAGCCCCCTGGAGAAGGAAAACGTGCGTGGAATCTCATCCGCCCCGCTGGCCTCGGTCCTGGGCTTCGGAGGAGAAGGGCGGCTTTCCCGGGCGCGCGCAGGCCGGTTGCTCAGTGTTTACGCAGAGTTCGCGATCACCGCGCCGCCCCGCGCGCTTTATTCCCGGGACCGCCACGCCGCCCTTCCCGCGCCTCTGGCGGGAGCGGGGCGCGGGAACAGCGGGGCGGGGCAGGGGCGGGGCCTCGGCAAGGCCCGCCCCCGGGGCGGTAGGGGAGGTGCGCCCGGCGCCCGCTCTCGCGATAGGCCGCCGAGCGCGTTGCTACGCGACCGCTGCGCGCGGCCGCTTCGGCCCACCGCGGCTGCGCGAGGTAGCGGCGGCCGCGCCGGGGGGTCCTGCCCTGCGCGTAACCGACTCCCGCAGCCGTGTGCGTGTGTGCGCCTTTATATATATATATATATATATATGTATGTGTGTGTATGTATATATATATATATATATAACTTCTGTAATTTCTGCAGCTGCAGTCTCTTATCGTGGGGTAAAATTCATCTGAGGGTTACAGCTTATCTTTACAAATCCAAGGGCAAGAGTCTTCTTTTCTCTTTCTCTTTCTTTTTTTCTCCCCCCCTTCCTCCTCGCTAAGCGTGGCGAAAGGGAGTATCTCTTTCACGTAGCAGGAGTTCACAGTTATCTAAGAAATTTCTCTCCGCGCTTTTCCTCCTCCTGGCTTTGATGTGTGTTTCAAGGGGACGCCCAAGGATGCTGCTGGGAAGGCCCAGGATCTGTTGCCAAAGATACAGTGGGAAATATTCCTTATTCCAGAGGGAGGGCAGCTTGTCGGTGTGTGAGCAGCTGGTTATCTCCTCAACGGCGAAATGCAGCTCTGTAGCTCCGAGATCTACTGCTCTTGTATTAAATGCAATGGTTTGGACCTAAAGTTTGCCGTTTATGAGCCTCGGTTTGTGATTAGCGTGAAGGGAGCACGTGCCCACTCATTCAGCTGCAGTTAAAGCATTTGTTGTTTATTGTGCAGTACAATGTAACAGACATCTAGAAGAACTGCAAGCACGTTGGTATTGTATCATGTTTTACTATAATTTTTTTTTTTCTTACAGAAGTCACTTAATTTCGGGATTGATAAAGTAAAACCAGTAAAACAAAAAGCTTTGTGCAAAAAAAATCCCCTAATCCCCACCTAAGCACTTAATTCTGTTACGTGTTGCTGCTTCTGAATTTTGGCTTAGTAAAATTTTCAGCTATTACTGTTTTTATTATTTTGAGATTAAAAGCATCAGCACTTCCTCACCACTCGTTTTCCAAAAGTGGCGAGAGGAATGGCTAGAGGAGACCCAAAATCCTTAATTCAACTGTACAGTTAAAGGATAAAGTAAAATAAAAATAAAAGTGTTTTAAGCAGTATTTATAGGAGGTGATGTGCCATTACCTTACAATTGTCTTGATAACTGCTGTCTTTTATCACATTAAACTTATCTATTTTTAGATGCAAGGTCAGCAAATCCTGACAAAAAGGAAAATGAAAGATGGAAATATGTTAACTACTGCTTGTAACAGTAGAAGGTAAGTCTGAAAGTCAGTTTGAAATTGGCCATTTAAGTAAATAAACAGCACTAGGCAGTGTGTTTTACTTTTCTTTAATTCCTCTTATTGTAAAGAGAGGAAGGTAGAGCTGAGGATTATTCTCAACAAAACTCTTAACAAAACTTCCCCCTCCCTGCAAAATTACACAAAAACTGCAAATAATTTGGCATAGTTAGCAGGAAGAAAAGAGAAGACTGGAAAGCAGTCAAAAGTAATGAGACGTTTCTGGCAGCTGATGAAATGTAGTTGACAAATTAACAAATCTGAAATGCTTTTGAATTGTTATTTGTCAAATTTAAAATTGCTATTAATAGTTTATTAATAAAAAATTGAAATATTCTGAGGTGAAGCAAATTTTACTAAGTTTACTTATACAGAATTCAACTTTGCCTCAAATATACATAGAATCTGGTTTATTTATAAAACATTTTTTTTCTTCCCCTCTTCCTAAGTGAGTCTCAGTTGGTTTTGTCCGTTTTCATCCAGGTTAACAAAATCTGCCCTACTGCGCCCTGGTGGCTGGCCCTGCCGCTTTGCTCTGGTGTGTTGCCTGCAGGGCCTGTCCTGAACCCCTGCACCTGCGGCCCGCCTAGGCCTTCTTGCCAAGCAAAGTGTGCAACAGCCCTGTTCACCCTCCCTCCGTTTGACTTGTGGATGAACCTCTCAACAGTGCTTAGTCCCCTCAATTTTCAAGAAACTTGCAGTTATTTCTGCGAGATTTGCTTTTTCTGCTGAAATTTTTATGAAAAAATGTACTCCAAAATTTGTTTTTCTTTATTCTGAATTAGATTATTTTCCAAACTAAATATTAAATGTTCTTTGATTGCTGAAGTAGTTTTCTTGTCTCTGTTTCTTTTTTTATCAGTCTATTCAGGAAAGTTTTGAAAATAGTTATTGAAATGAAACATGTTTGTTTGAACATGTTTCAATTGTTTAATCAGAAAACTAAACTAATTAAATTCTGGAGAAAAACTTTTAATATTAAATTTTTGGCTGCAGGTGCAATAGTTACAATCTGTACACAGTGTTTAAGGTCCCCTTTTTAAGCACTTCTGCCCATACGGAATGATTTTCTATGGATCCTCCTTGACTTAAAGGACACCCTAGCCTCCCATAGATGCAATTACAGATTTGGGGACTGAGAACTTCCTTGTTATTTCTTTGTGGGAGAGAATTCTTTGTGGGTATGTCTCAACAGTGCAGGCTTCCCAATACTTTATACTAAATGTCATGCTCCTCCTGATGGCAACAAAAATAATCATGCCTCTTACTGTATTAAGAAAATATATCAAATTTTCAGAAATGAAAGCCATTCATTCATGGCATGCATTCATGAATATTAACCTAGTTTGTATTAGAAGTATTATGGACTCAGGGTCTCTTAATTTTTCTTCCTCCTTTCAGATTATGAAAATCTCTGAATGCCTAATATCCTCATATCGCAAAATCAGTTTGATTCTAATTTTCTTTTTTTTTTTTTTTTTTTTTTCTTTTTCCCATATTTGTTCTGTAGCTTCAAGGGAAGAGCGGAGTCGGCAAAGGTTTGTGCCTTATGGTTGGTTTCCGTCGTGGCAGCCCTGCGGCACCTGCGTGCTCCACGAGTGGGAAGGAGGAATCCCTGCCCTGAGTGGTGGAACTGCCAGGGGCAGGAAGAGGCCACACAGGGTGGTGCTCAATGCTCACTCTTCTCAGGGCTTTCTGTTTGAGTAGAGATTTATAGAGGTTTCTACGTGTAATTGGTGGTGGTGGGGACAGGGGCAGCAGCATTTGCCAGAGTTGAAATTAGAGCGTCAGAAAAGGATTTGCATTAATAAAAGAAAAACTGAGGAAAGCAGAAAGGGAGTGACCTGAATAGTTGAAGGTCTTCAAAGTACGTCTGGAGGAATAAAACTACCAAATATTACTGATGTTCTGCGATGTTCTGCTGATTTGGAGTTAGGTGAAGTTAGCCAGCTTTCAGCTGGATACTAGGAAGGTGGAAGTTGCCACTCTTTAATTTTTAAACAAAACAAACAGAAAATCCAAACCCCAAATCCCCCACACAACAGCAGCCTCATGTAGTTGCTCAGTGTATCTACTAAAGAATGCCTCTGATGCCTCTCGCAAGTACGAGTGGATATTGCTTATGATCCCTGGAAATGTATGTTCAGCTTCTGTTTTGAATTTGAATTGAGATGATAAATTTCATTTTATTGCAGGCAAATGGAAAGTGATCAAGAAAGGTTCACAAAGCAAATGGGAAACAACTGCCCCCTCCCTCCAAAACACGGACTAGTTGAGCAATAATATGAGAGAGCTGGATATGAGAGCTCCTTCTACCAATTCCTTCTAATTATTTATTTTATTGTCTTAACACTAATCAGTTATAAACTAAGTAGTATTGATGAGATGTTATGGACTGTAATGTTTCCAGAGTTTTAGAAGTGCCACATCTGCCTAGTAAGTTTTACTTGTGCATCAGGATCATGCCTGGTGAAATGCTTTGTTACAAGTATGTTTAATGACCTTACTTACGAACAGCTGCAGGCAGGAGAAAAGTACTATTAAAAATGCACATCCCTTGCCAAGAATATTATAATCGAGTTTTCTAGTGTGGTGTTGCTATGTGTAATTTACACAGTCACTTAAAGATGCAGGGAGCTGCTTCTGTAGTAAATCTCACTAAAATCATAAGCAAATGAAATGGTGCTTCTGATTAACATTTGCACCTGGCTTCATTTAAAGCTCTTAAATCCTGCTGTATGTTTATGTCCATCTTTAAGTCCATCCTTTTAAAATGTAGTCATATTTGATAAATGTAGATTTCAGAAGTTTCCTTGCATTGATCATTTTGGAGGAACAGAGGTCTTCTTTCTTTTGCAACAGGCTATATTTTTTTTCTTTCATCAGTTCTGAGATTATTATTTTCTGTAGAGTCAGTAGTAGTTGTGCTTAAGGAAAGAAAAAGAAAATGCACAACAATATAGTAATATAAGAACATTTATTTTGTGTTACTTTTTTTCCAAGCTCCAGCCATGATTTTGGAGCCCTGTGATATTACAGAATGAAACAAAAATCCTGTCACTGAAGAGCTTAAAGTGGATGTATGATACTGAACAAAAAGTGGAGTAAAGCAGAAGGGCAGACAGAGTAGCAGTCGCACGCTCTTTGCCTTACTCCCTTGGAAGGAGGAGAAGGTCTGGACATAAACCGTAGCCCTTTTATCTCAGGGTTTGTACTCTGTCTTGCATGTGACCAGGAGCTATTCTGTATGTCTCAGTGTGGCTTGAGCCACAGCTGGGGAGCTGTGAGGGAGGTGAGTGTGGTTGAACTGGATAGATCTAGCCCAGTGTATACCAAAGAGCTGGAGAAAGACTTTTTTTAATGTTGACATATTATACAAATTAATCTAAGATAGCCTGCATTCTATTACAGTCCAAACCAACTGTTGTGCTTTATTTTCCAGGTCTTTTGTGTGTTTTTTGTTTAAGTTATTTTTTACTGGATAATAATCTGTTTAGAAAACTGTCCCCCCCCCCCTTTTTTTTTTTCTTTCTATTTTCAATGGGTAGGAGCTAAGTTTTTTTTTATTTATCCCGACCTAGAAAATGAAGCTGGTGTAGATGAAGGCAGAAGGGCAGCAGGCCACATTTTAGTTGTATGCTAATATGTGCAAGAGTCTCTGCTGACCTCCCATGCACTCTGGATGCTCTTTCAAAGTCATGGTTTCTGGCATAATGAAACCTGAATATTTTGGAGCGTCCTTATCAGGCCATCTGATGGCTGTCTCCACATGTGGCACATTGCCACAGTTGAGATAAGGAAAGGCAGCTGAGTTACACCCTTCTTAGTATAAAAGAGGAAGGGAGTTCTTAGGAAAAGTTCCAAACCTCTTAGGAGCATTTGACGTTGAAATATTGAAATAGCTTTTACTAGTGATGCTGCCTGACCGCTCACTTAAGGCTGCCTTGTTATTTGATGGCTGAAGGGAGGCAAATATGTTGCTAATTATTATTTATTAGTAAGATATTTTACTTATATTTCTGCTCGAAAAGATCTCATTGGAGATGCATTGATTTCACAGCGTAAAATGCCATCCAGGAATTTCTATGCTTTAGCAAGCTAGAAGCCCTAAATACAGTTTTTGGTGTGTGTGTGTGTGTGTGTCTTCCACTGTAATATATGTAGCTCTTAGCTATGTACCTGTTCTGTTACTCAGATAGTAGCATCTGCAAGTTACATTAACCTGCTGTCCTATTCTTATGCTTTGGAGCAGTCACTCACAACAACTGCTGCATGGCCAATAGGAATTTATGCCAGCAGAAGTGGTGCTTTCTGTATTTTCTGAAAACTCTTCCAAGAACTGGTTTGCTGTCAGTTAAGAGACATAATGGTCACAAATGATCTGCTCATTACAGTTAGAATCATCCGGTTTGGAAAAATTTTAACACTGGGAAGCTCAATCCCTCAGCTGAGCAACCTTTCAGGGTTGCCTTAGAGGTTTGTGTGTGTTGTTGGTTGGTTATTTTCTTCTTCCTTTCTCAGAGTTACTGGTGAAAAAGGGTAGGCAAAGGAAAGAAAAAAGACCCAAGTGACTGGTCTCAACTGTGCTGCCAGTTGTTGTGACTTTCTGAGACCTCAGGTAGTTCTTTTCGGTCAGTCTTTTCTTAAATAAATAAATTGCACTTAAATTGGGCTTCCCCTCACAGAGTCTGAACACAGCATATGAGGAGGGGAACAGGCTGAGGTGTCTCACACAGAGCTCACAGTATGTGCTGCACTGCTCCTGCTTGGTGGGAGTTCTTTCTCTCTCTTTTTTTGATCTTTGTAATAGATAGTTATGTACTGGGGATGGGACATGGCAGAAAACTATTTGTACTCCCAGTAGTTTTGGTAAGGTTTATATTTTTATATTGTCCATTGAATTGATATAGAGTTTCTTTTTTAATTTAATATTTTTATGAACTGTTCCAAGTTGCTCACTAATCCACACTAATTTTTTTTAAAGACAAATTGTGTGCGTGTGTGGGTACACATGTGTGCTCTGACCAGAACTGAAACAACTGCACAGGTACCAAGGCACCTGATCAATCAAATCCATGTAGCTTTGGTCTGTTTTAGCTGCCCTTTGTGCATTTGGCTGCTCTCTTAATTAAATCCCTCAAAGACCTTTTCTATCCAGTGTTCAGCAATGGTGTTTTCCTAAGCTATCTGCCACATAAATGTTTCTTATTAAAATAAATATTTTAATCCATATTGTGAAACAGTATTTACAAGCTTACTTCTCACAGGAAGGTAATATTCTATATGGAACTGACATAGTTTTTAATCCCATAGTAACACTTTCTTTTCAGGTAATTATCTAGGAATAACCTTTTCATCTAATTCACACTACAATAAGGAATGAATTTTAACTTTTAAGGGAAACCTATACAAAATACAGATTTTTTTTCCCTCCCACATGGAGTTAATACTGCTTGATTATGTACAAAGATAGAGTAGTTCATTAAAAAATGGCAAATCGCTTTCAAGAACAATTTCTGCTCTGAATTTTGTACCCCCATCTTGTTTGCAAAGGGTGTGCATTTCAGAATAAAGATTTTCATTAGCCTTCATGAGCAGGAAGTTCATGTACACCAAAGGATGAGGACGACAGTTTTGCTTTACTCCTGTGGGGAGTGGACACGATGGAATAAAAGCCTCCTTGTGTTCTGTCCTTTCATGCATATGCTCCCAACATGTGCTCCACCACTTGCCACAGTGCTGTTTTGAAGGTGTCAATGTCACAGTTTTGTAGATGCTATTGATTTGGGGCAGGGGAGTACTCTCTCTGTCTCACAAAGTTCCTATGAAGGCCTCAAGTTTGAGTTTTTGTATTGAAAGGTTTAGGTATCAAAGGCAAAGAAATCCACCATGCTTGTGCTCTACTATAAAAACAACAAGAAAAGATATATAAATGAGAAAAGCTTATTTTAGCAAGTCTAAAATGCACAGCTGAGAGCTTTAGCTTTACAGCAGCATGAAGGAGACGCAGCTAGACGCATAGAGCTAACGCTTGCCACATCTCAGGAGGGCCTCAAAAGGGATGAAAGGAGGTCAGTAGAGCAGCTCCTGGGGACAGGAAAGCATCGTTCTGAAAGCTGAAGTTACGTCCAACTGAAGCAATTCAAAAGGACCTTTAACCTTGGCAGGTTGAAAATAAAAGCACAACTGTGCAAGCAGCAGCTGGCTTTGAGGAGAGGTAGCAGTAACTGAGTAGGCTTGAGCCCGTGACCTTGGTAGCGACACAGCTGAGGCGAGAGGTGGCAGAAACTTTTTAAAATTGTGAGTGGCTGGGAGAGGACTAGTGAGGTGGATTTTTCACCATCTTGTGTAACATAAGGATTAGGGATCATGACATGTAAGCAGTGAAAGCTAAAGATGGGCTTGCAGACTTCCTTGCCAAACAGCATTTTGGATGATGAAAGTTTATGTGGATTGAAGGAAAAGCAGATGGTAGAAGAGAAATTCTTTGAAGATCCCTACATGCATTATATGTAATGTGTGTGTGTATATATATATATATATATATATATGTATATATATATATATATAAAATATATATAACCCTGTAGGGTTATTCCCTACAGGGAATAACCTGAGATGAAAATATTTGAAGTTTATGAGTTGTTGAAGGGGAACAAACTACAAGCTTGTGCTGTATTTACTGAAGATCTGCTTATGGATGCTGTTGGAAAGAGGCCATTAGAAATACTCTCACTATGTAGAGGAGCTGCTAGGATCTATCGTCCTTTACTTTCTTTTCCCCATTTCTCTGTTTTATCAGTTAAATTAATTTGGTGTTATTTCAGACAACTGTGGTAAGTGCTGCAAGGTACTTGTGTAAAGAATAAAACTAGGGGGGTTTGGAGCTGCACCAGCATCTTGTTTGTAGCCCATGGCATAAAGGGAAACACTAAAAGGCAAGGACAGCAGCTGGAAGCAGTGTAGAGAAGACTCAGATAATATGGCTGCATGCTTTGGCATACTTTATTCTCTCATTGTTTCTCCCAACCGTAACATTAAAGTGGAGTATGGATACACAGAAAACCCCAGCCCTTTTTAGGGGTAATGGGCTTTGTGGCTTATGGAAAAAATAGAAAAGCCTTTCTCGGACACCAAGAATACTTAACATATATTTAGCCATGAAATAGCCATGTAAGTGACTCCACTACATATCCTGTCACCTTAAAGACACTGGTGACTGAACTTGCCAATGAAAGTCATGTCTGGTAGGAAAGTCACTGTTTTCTGTACTTTTTTTGATAGAGTCCATTACTGTGGGAAAAGGATTTTTTAGCACACTTGGTAGCTCAAAAAGCCCTCAAAACACGAAGCAAAAGTATCAAAAAAACCCCAATGTCTGATGGTTTTCTTTTTGTACTGTCTTCCCAGGAATCTTATGGTTGCTTTCCTTCTGATACCTCTGTCACTAGAGAGCAGATGAACCGCTATCGGGCGGCAGCAGACACTGCTCAGAGTGAACTTGCAGCGCTTTTGGTGAAGTATGATTACGCCCACTCAGAGGTACACTTAAAAATACCTTGAAATCTTTCTGCAGACTTGAGGATTCTCTTTGGTTACTTTTTGTAGAGGATAGAGTGTTTGTAAGGAAGTCCAAATGTCCTTGCTTTTTGATTTTGTACAAATGTTGGTACCATAGTCTCCCTTTTATCATGGTCATTATTATCATTCCATAAATATGCTATTTGGCAATGAAATATGAAAGTTAACATTTCAGAAATGTGGCTGTATAAAAGTTCTGAACTTTGTTATCCCGTTATTGCTAGTGATTTCATGTTTAGCTGTCCATCCTTGCTCATGTCCCCTCTTTCATGAAGTTATAGTTCCCAAAATATGCATTGTTTACATTTCCATGTACTTGAGCTAATAAGGTTGATTTTAACCTTATTAAAGGTACTAAAGTGCACATGCACATCATTTTCTGCTGTCTCTGCTGTGGGGATAGTAGCTCTCAGGAGAGATGTAAGTAGGCAGCAGGAGGAAATAACATTTATAATGAATAGCTTGATTTGTTTAGATAACTTGAAAGTTTCTGTATTTTCACTCCTATATATGCAGACACACGTACATACACACACATATAGCCGAATGAGATTTACTTGATCCGATTCTGTAATGAATCACTGATCCGTTTTAAAAGTTCTTTTATTGTAGATAACAGGATAACAGCACAAATGTGTAATATAGGGGAATTCATTGTTAATTTAGTATCCAGTTAAAACTACAGAGATGAGTGCGTCAGCTGAGCTGAATTTTGGCCAGTTGATCCTGAAAATATTGTAAAAAATGTAAAAAATTGTTTAATGGTGTACAGGATCAATAGTTTAGCTTTCTTATCATTTTTAAAAAGTCATACAAAACTTAATGTTCTCATAAATAATTTGTTCTCTGTGTTACTGGGAATCTTGAATGCCTTTATTGCCAGCAAAACTGAGCGATTTATAGATTCTTTCAGCACTCTTGCAAAAGCAAAAGAGTAGGCAAGAAAGCAGCTGCTCAGGCTCTTGTTAATACAGGCCTTCATGACCCAGTTAAGGTCAAAGCCTGGCTATGCTGAGTGCTCTGTAAAAGTCATGCTATGGGATTATTCTTGATCTTTCTGCTGTTGAAGCTGATCACAGAGACAATGGACAGAAGAAAATAATACCCCATTTTGCAGATGGGGAGTTGAACCACAGAGAAATGTAAGGTTATGAGCACTTTAGACCCCTTTAAGTTGTTCTGGCTGCCAAACAAAGCAGTCCTATTGTTCCTGCAGCTGCTCTTTTCTGCACTGCCCCATCCCCTGTGTTGGCAGGAATATCCGTGTGCTCCTACAGCCACTGACTTCGGGAACTCATCCAGCCCAAGCCTAGGACCTTTCTTTCTAGACTGTGTTTCAGACGGATTAGTTTCCTTAGTCTATGTTACTTCAGAGCCATTTAACTGCTTTTGCCAGCACAAAGCCAAGGGTAGAACGTGGGGATGAAATTTGCCAGGGATTGTAATCACTATAATCACCCTAAAATGGTCACAAACTGAGGTGCTGTTGAAGGAGGGACTGTCTACTTGACTTCTCACTGATAGCCTTTTTGTTGTCATGTAGTGAGTCATACTGGCTTTCTTACCTAGCTAAACATAATAATCTGTCTTTTTTGAGTGGAGAGACTAATTTTCACCAGGCATCTCTATAAATATTCGCAACAGCATATGGTCAGTGGCAAAACATGCATTTGTAGGAAGAGAGGAAGATGTGCTACAGAAACCTAAAGATTCAGAGTGTAATTTCAAGGCAGTTCTTGTTCATTTTTTCCCCCTCTTCCAAGGAGTTGCTCTGCATTAGTGTTATAGCCACATGGTGAGCTAGCTAAGTTCATTAAATTGTCAGAAAACTACACTTCCCTGCCTATCTCTTCTGCATAAAAAGTGAATTCTTCTTCATCAACTGTATCAGTCAGGTATAGTTGATTAAAAAGTGTCAGGTACCAGAGCTGATGCAAGGGCGAGGGCAGAAGTGCATAGTGAGGAGCAAGAAAACCAGGACCTCCCTTTCCCAAGGGAGCAGCCATTCAAATGGCTCACCAGTGGCTTGGAATTTCATTCAATACCTTGTTTGGTCCCCCTGGTTAGACTGTGGCAGAGCCACAAATTTATTCTGGCCTCCAAACTTTAGTGTCTTAAATATTTCCTCTCATAAAATATTTGCCTCCTCTTAAAAGCCTTAGCACAAGTCAGAGCAGTTAATGCAGCTTAATTATCTACCTGCTAATTTTAACTAAGAGCTAAATGCTCATACTACATCCTGATACTTATAACAGAGCTGTAAGCAAAGCTTAAACATGGCTTAGCACTTCTTATAACAAAAGTTCCACTTTGAATTATTTGATTTTCTTAACAAAATAAAATTGTAACACTGAAATTTATGTGCCTGGTGTGTCTGTCTCAAGCTGAGTTTTCTGGAGAAGATTGTAGCAAATAGTTGAATGGAAAATGTTATTTTAATCAAAAAAGAAAAAAAAAAAGAGGGAAGCAAAGAACAACAAATGAACTCCATAGGCTTTTAGGAAGATCTAGCATCATCTTTGGAACAAATTCTTAACATTTGGCAGTGATCTTCTCCAACCCTCCCTGAAAAGTCTTTTTGTTTCTGTTTAAATCCAGCTACATTGGGTTGAATTATCATATTGAAAAATAACTATTTGCAGATACTGACAAGAGGCTGCCTAGAGCACAACTCTTGAAAAAATGTTGTTGCCTCTGAAAAGACTGCAAATCATCAAAAGGCAAATACTCCACCCTCATACTTTGACATTTCTTAAATTCTGAATTTGTGAATATATTTGTCTTCCTGTAGGAGATTATATTAAAGTTGCACTACATAAGATATATATATATATATTTTCGCCAACACCATTTTCTATTGTCCTTCTCGGCATGTTTGAAAAGGAAGTTGGTTGTCTTTCTCCACCCAGTCTCTTAGCGATACGGACTGACACTTTTGTTCCAAAATGTGTTTCTTGTCACATTCTTAAACTTTTAATGTGGTCTAATATTTCAGTTTGGTCAGAATTTTCCTTTCTTTTTATGTATGTTCTCTTTTTCACTTTATAGCTTCTCGAGCTCAGGTCCAAAGTGGTCTCTCAGGAAGCCTCTTTTGAAGAGCTGAAGGCTGAAGCCGAGAGCTACAAGGAAAGCAATGCGAGGCAGGCTTCTCTCCTCCTGTCCTTGCAAACCCGAGCGCAGGAGATGGAGGAAGAATTAAGTGTGCTTGCCAATGCTAAAAAGCAGACTGAGCTGAGAGCTCAGGAGGCATTCAAGGAGAACTGGGAGCTGAAGGAGGAACTTCATGAGCAAAATGCTGAACTTGAGTAAGATTCATATGAGCTGTGAAACAATTTGTCTTTGCAAGGACAAGATACAATAGCTGTCAACACAGTAAAAGTATGTTGGTACATGGACTTTGTTGTGGGCTTCCTAAACTCTGTTTTAGTGTCTTTCAAAATCATGGTACTTGACTGTGTGGGAAGTGTTGAAATTAGTCTTTTGTTTTGAGTTGTTAAAAAATAAGCATAAATAAGGTTTTAAGGCTTGTATCTTCTGCAGGAGAAATTCAGATATGATTCAGGTTTGTATAACTGTCGAAAATGAGCACAGAGGTCTGTTTCACTGAACACAGCAAAATCAGCAGACATGGTTTCCTCCTTCCAGGTAGGTCCTGATGTGAGCCTTGTGCTTGTTGTGAGCTCCATCCCCAGCAGCAGGCTGGTGCCCTGTCCCGTCCTCATCATGTGATGCCTTTTTTTTTAAACTGTGGTGTTTTTTATCTGGATGTTTATCTGTTGCTTGCTGCAAAGCCTGGGCTGTGCAGTGGAGACCAACTGTTGCTACTCCTACCTGGCCCTTTTCCTCCCCTGTCCAGCACAGCTGGAACTGGAATGGTGGCAAATGAAATTTTTATCAAGAATAAAGCTCTCTGTTAAGAACAGTGTAATAAAGAAAACACAGTATATTCCTATTCAGTAATATCCTTGGGGGGGGCATATTAATATACAACTTTCGTTATGTTAGCTTGGTCTGACTTTCCTTCTGGTTTTTGTTTGCTTGTTTGGTTTTTTTTTGGACCTTACTGTGTGGGTTTGTTTACTTGTTTAAGTACATGCTAATCCATCAGTTCTGGCATCTGGTTCTACAGATTTGCTAATATTTCAGGTCACTAGGAAGGAGACTGTTAGTAATGTTGATCATAAATAAAATGGATCCGCATGAATATTTCCAACTTCTAAAATTTCAAAATTGATGTCAATCAGAATATCGATGAATACTTTATAGGCTGTTATAATGGATTTTTTTTCCTTCTTGTAGCCATCACAAGGCTGGTATTTAAATGAGAATGTCATTTCTATCAGTATTGTCTAGCTAAGAGCAAGATGAGTGCTTATCATGTCTGCATTTTGCAAGTCAGTATTTTGCATAGGTCTTCCAGGCTTGGTGAACAAATGGATTATTAAGTTATTTTATCAGCTGGAGAAATTTGTTACAATGCACTTGTTTATTCTCAGCTCAGCTGCCAAAAGCTGTACCTGGAGAGTGTTGATGTAGATTGCCAAAGATTCTAGATTATAATCCCAATATAAGCAAAGGAATAGTTAAGACAAAAAGTATATTTTGCATCCTAACAACATAGTGAACATCGTAATCTCTAAGATAAGTTGCCAAGATTTAAAATGCTACATTTGACAAAAAGGCCACCTTCTGCTCTACTTGCCTGCCTCGATAGTATCAAATGAGCAGGTGTCATATAGGATTTTGTGGTAGTGATGTGCTCAATTTTATGTGGCACAGATCTGTGCTGCCTCCCAGCACGGTGTTGTCCTTTGCCTGGTTGCTCTGTTTTGCCCATTTCACCTATGTCAGAGCTTCCATTTGTGCGGCCACGCAGTGGCCGGGGCCAGGGAACTGCTCCAGGTGATCCCTAAGTGGAGCATAGTTTTCAGCTGTGCTGATTCCAGATCCAGTTTGCTGAACGCCCAGCATATTCCAGCAGAGCCTTGGCAAAAGGGAAGGAATAAAGGGAAGGTAAACCTATTCTCTTGGAAGTGTTTATGCTAGGTTAATCTAATCGTCATTCTGCTTCATATACTTTTAGAGTTTTTTTTTGTCTCATTCTCACTGTTTTTTTACCATCCTGATGGTTGTGTGCTCCCACCTAATGCTGGTCAGTGTACTGGCTTAATGAATTTGAGTTGCTTACTCATCTTATTAGCATGTGACACATGACTAGCCGTAAATAGACATTCAGGATTTTCACCACTAATAGAGAAGCAGGCCAGGAAGCACAAAATGCACATTTGCATTCTATATCCAGGGGCAGAGTCAAAAATGTTTAATGAATTTTGTACTGCTCTCCTGTTCAAAATGATACTTTTCTACTCAACAGGACTCTTGCCAAGGTATTTTTAGAGGCTGGAGTGTGAAAAGCTTTTTTTTTAAATTATTATTATTTTCCCTTCTTTTTGCTCATTAGTTCTGAAGAGCTAGCAAAACTGAGAAAAAGCTGCTCTCCACTTTTTTTTTTTTTTTTTGTATCTTATTGCCTATCTTCTAGGTGCTCATACCTGTATGGTTGCACTGGAGGTAATTAGGGTTATTCGTAGAGTTGTCAAGTAGGTGCTTTGTACTTCAGATTCTATATTTTTAGCAGCAGTCACAGTTCTGTATATGATGTGCCTTGTTTTTTCAGAGCCACAGAACAGTTTGCATGCTTGGCAGTCAAGGAGATATTTTTCAGCCTGTAAGTTGGACACATCTGAAATGGCAGTCACTAAGAAGCAATGCATATAAAGTCTTATTATGTCATCTCAGAGTAATACTGATCTTTACTTGTAGTCTATATTTTTAATAATATGTGAACTTCTTGTGATTTGGCTTTGAAGATTAAATTTTATTTTTCTGTTCAAAAATTAAAAATGAAAAATAATTTTATTTTTAAAAAGTTATTCCGTATCTATATGTTTTGCCATTTACTCGTGGTAAAATTTGCCACAAAAACTAGCCTGTAGGTTTCAAGAAAATAATTAATGTATGCTTTGCTGCCTTGGCTATAGTGTAAAAC
This sequence comes from Crypturellus undulatus, assembly GCA_013389825.1. NCBI lineage: Eukaryota > Metazoa > Chordata > Aves > Tinamiformes > Tinamidae > Crypturellus > Crypturellus undulatus. The sequence goes on from VWPW01000726.1 coordinate 59,840, forward strand.
TGTCTAGAATCTGACAAAAGGTTGGAAAGTCATTGTTAGTGTTATAAAAATTCATATTAATACTAAGACTCTCTGAATATATATTACCAACCATTTTGTTGATGAATCTGCTAGCGGTTTGAAAAAAGCTCTCAGCCTTAGAACATTTCAGCTCTTCTTGAACGTTAAGTTGACCATTAACATGTGAGACCAGGTGTCTCTGTTCGGGCATCTGCAGACAGGTGCTTCCTCCCCAGCTCAGCACTTTTGCCTTGCACAGGAATTCAGGCTTTTTTGCCGTGCTCCAGGATTTCCAGCTGCTCCGTAACACGCTGATCAGCTGCAGGCTGTGGTGATCCCGGGCGGTACTGGTAGGGAGCAGCTCTGCAGGGCACGCGCGGCTGTGCTGGGAGCTTCTGGTGCACGAGGTCAGAGAGCAGCTTAGTCTGGAAGGGATCACTGCAGGTTGTGAGACCCCACTCAAAGCAGGGCCAGAAGTGGGATCAGCTTAATGTGTGCGGGGTGTCTGGGCACCGCTTCTGCAGTCAGCTTCCACTCGTGCCGGCTCGGGCTCGTACACAGGCACGTGCAGCGTTGGTGCTGTCGGTGTAACGCGCTGCTCTGGCCATGTGTTTGTATCCACCTCCAAATTCTCGTGCGTTTCCACTTGTGATCCCTCTTTAGGCCAGCAGTTTAGCAGCCATCTCTTGGCGAAGATTTGCTGGGGTAATGGAGAAAGCATCAGTTGCCTTGAGGTGAGGAAACTGTGAGGCACTCGTGCTCTGAGGGCCAGAATGTGCTGCTTTAAGCAGCACTCCTTTGGCTTGCAGTGTATGGCACAGTGTGCATGGTGTTCTCCTCACCCTGTGTACAGCAGAAATTCGTGTTCATGACCTGTGTTCATAACCACATGTTTTTCTTAAGTGCTTCATGATGGTCTTTGATTATGGAATGATGGTCATTTGCTTCTGTAACTGCCATCCCAGAGAAAAATAGAGCAGCAGTGGAAAAAAAGAATCCCCAAACTGCAAGTGTGCCCACCTTGAAAAGTTACAACAGTTCTGTGCTCTGAGAAATAAATGCTGTAATAGAATTAAAAAGAAAATATTGCTCAAGTTAATAGATAGCTGTGTGGTGGCATCTTAGTTTTCACTTTATTATAGTGCTCAAATATTTCTCAAGAACTTGCTTGTACTGCAGAAGTACCTCATTTCTTATCTACAAGTTTGAAACATTTCTAGTTCTTGCAGCAACTCAGTTTTACCCCAAATGACTTTCTAATAAGTATTATCCCTGAGAATGAATCTGAACTGAAAATTTTCATTTTTTCCCATATTTTTGGTAATATTATTTGTTACCAAAACCCGTGTTGTTGGGCTTAACAAATGCTGTGGATACCTTGATGTCAGTTCCTCTGGCAGTGTTGATTGGTACACTGAGAGTGTAAGGAGTTCCTTCTGATTTAATTTTGTTTCTTCTTGTGTATTCTGAAATAATGTTGGGGTTGATAACTGGATTTCACAAATAATCATTCAGTGTGCAGGGGAAGTTTATTTTTACCACTGCTCTTTCTCAGGAGTGATGCTTAGTGCTGTAGCATCATGGACAAGGCTTATATCTTCTGTATGGTTTTTATCTTCACAGACTGTGTCAGTGCTTGTTTCCTAAACTTGTCTTTGTGTGGACTGTGTGTTCATGTTACCTGGCTCCTGTGTTTTAATGAGATCTTGTGTCCAGAATGATGGGACTATGGAAGTTTTTTAAAACACTAGTCAGAAGATGAAGAAATTTTTACACATAAGGCAACATGTGCCATGTGCTCTAGGTGGCTCTGCGTGTGCAGGGGAAGTTCGACTAGATGACCTCCAGAGGTCCCTTCCAACCTTAAGCATTCTGTGATTCTATGATACAAGTTAAATAACATATATATATATATATATATATATATTTATATATTTATATATATGTAACTTGTAAAGATAATTTCAGAAGGTGCAGAAACTGCCAGTAATTTTAGGGTAATGTTTTTTGCTTGTTTCAGAGAACATTCGTCTTGGTAAGCTGTGGCTTTCTTTTTTTTGTGATTAGTAAATGTTTGAATGAATGTGAAGAGAGCAAGACTCAAGCTTTGAAGATCAGCAGAAAACATGAGGAGCTGCTTGTACAACTTTCTGGATTCTTGGACACAGACATTGGAGAAAAAGAGGAACCACAAGAACATCTAATTTTAAAGGTGATTATGTGTAGGGGAAGGATTTTCTAATAGTTCCTGATGCAACTTTTAAAAATGTTTTGCTGTGTTTTCTTACTGTAGTGGATAGTACTAAAATGAGCTTAATTTTTTAAAAAAATACTTGGCCTGACAACTTCATTCATACTTCTGTATGCACATTTTTCAGGAAAATATTTATCAAAGAAATAAGTGAAAGCCAAGCTTCCACTTAGGAAAATTCTTTTTACAGTCTGTTAGCCTTTTGAGAAGCAGTTAAAGGCCAATTTATTCTAATTTTATGCATCTCTCTTGTCTAATCTTCTCTGTTCCTATTTTTTCCCTCACTTAGGAGTATGCCATGTATCGGGGGAAATTCTGCCTTGTTATATTATTTTAAGACTTCTAAGGAATGCTTAAGAAATTAAGTTTACCCAAATATGTGTCACAATGATGTCTTACAGCTTTTACTGTCATAATATTACAAGTCCTTTCAATTGTAACGGATGCTCTACTGCATTCTGGCCAGTTATCACACCAGGAGAAGATATTTAGTGGTAAACTGCAACTCATACGTGCTTTAAGTTAAATAATCAGGCATAGAGTTTAAAAAAGAATGTGTCGACTTTATAATTACATAAATCTAGATGGCAAATCTAGCTTGCATTCGGGAATTTGTGCTTTAGGAAGACATAGCTACTTGTTTTTCTGCTTGGTGTTATGGTATTTATATCTAGGTTGTTATTTTACGTGAGTTTGAGACAGAAGCACTCTGGCTTGGTATTAAGTACGATCTTACTGGTAGGAGTTAGGGTACGTTTTATTCCTAATTTTCCTTATATACTTTTTGAAGTGTCCGCACTCATCTGTTCTGCTTCTTGGAAGTAACATATTGACCTAGAATCTTCCTGAGATTACTTTTTTTTCAAGGTGCAAGTTTTTCAAACCATCAACCCATCACGTATTCAGCCCCATCCTTCAATATGCTGATGAAATAATTGTTACTAGCTCAAGTCTCCTTGTTCCTTAAAAAAATTTCACGCTTGAAATGAGGATTTTTGTTTCTCATTTCAAATGAAAACCCTAACAAATCAAACCAACACTGTCTGCTTTTCACATGAAGATAGTTACATGGTCTGTTTTCATTTTTCTGATCTGCTTCAAGTCAAGCACATACACAGAAGTGTCTGTAACTCTCCACATTTTCAATAGATCATAGAGATTGTGTGGGAGCAAGGCTGAATCACTTTACAGCATGATTTGGATTTATGGGGGGAATATGGTTTTCATTTTTGATTCTTTCCACTATTTTAGAATGGAGTAGTTGAGTGGAATTATAAATGTAACATACAAGTCTTAGAAACACTGTCTTTTTTAAGGTGATTATGAGCAGGTCTGTTGTGATGAATAGAGGCTACTGATAAGTATTTTTAAAAAGTTACTATTTTTTGAATTTTCTCTAGGCCTGTGAAATATGTAAAGAAAATATAACACTAAAAAGCCAGGCTGCTGCTCTTCAAGAAGCCATCAATGCCCATGAGATTGAATCCAAAGCTAACAGAGAAACTATCATGAGGCTTGTTTCAGAAATGACCAAAGAGCAGAAAAAGGCAGCAGGATACTATCAAGACATGGAAAAACTTCGAAAGGTAAGTAGTAACATCGTGTTTGTATTGTTTACAGATACTTTCCAGTAACTTCAAATTATTTTTCAGTAAAAGTTATATTATAAAAAGTTTATTTGACAAGCTTTCAAGAGTTAGGATCTCTACTAAAAGAGAACATTTTTCTATGCTTACCCACTATGTTTTTAAATCTTGAGAATACCCAGAGATTAAATGTTAACACAATTGAAGAGGGATCTTCTTGAGATTTGATGTCTTCTGCAGACACTTGCAATTGATATTTTACTTCTTTTGCACAGTTACAGGCTTTGTTGCTTGCACAAACAGGTAATTTCACAGAAACTTTTTTTAAAACAGTGTAAATGTTATCAAGCATCTCTGAAGCATAAGAATGACACAAGGAAAAAATATTATTTTAAATAGTGTTTATCACTAGTTTTCTAAAGGTTATTCTACTTGGCTTATTCGAAAATTCTAGTAAGAAACCGAAAGGAATTAATAGAGCAGTATTTTATTCTTTTCATTTAAGCAAATGGGAGTGTCTTGGTTATAGACACTAGGTTATTTGCTTTCCTGTGTAATAATCTCATGCTGCATGTCTGTAGATATTCAGCTGTAGATATCCATAGGCAAGTTCATAGGCATGGCTCTTGCAGGACAACACTGCTTTGTTCTGGGGAACCTGTGGAGGAAATCTGTGCAGGAATGACACTGAAGTGAGAAATACAAGTAAAACTGTTAAGTCAAGAATTCAGCAAGTTTACCGAGGCACAGTTTGGAAAAGGTAAGAGTAAGTGAGCATTCCAGAAGACTCCCCATGAAGAAGTTTAGTACATTGCACAGAATGGGCAGAACGTGAACAGTTTTCCTGATCCAGCAATTCATCACTTGGAGCAGTAACTCAAAAAGGGTTACATAAAGGGAGCAATTTACAAAAATGTAATGAAGATTTTCCTGCAAGTTAACAGAACAGTGTGATGAAAGATGCTGGGCAGAAGTTAAGAAAATAAGAGCTGTAACTTAAGCTGCTGATTTATGTAGCTGAGCTTGTAATAGAGATTTAAACATAAATAGAACCTTGTGCAACTAAGTTCTCAAAGTTAATGTGATCCCTCCTGTATTACCCTTTTCCTGAACAAAAGGCCACCACCATAGACTTGAAAAGATAAAAGTGTTCTGCTTTGTTTATAGGCACAATACTTAAGAGATGAGAAATAGCTCATGAGATGCCTTAGGGAAGAAAGATTTTGTTATGGAGAAAATAAATATTAAGTACCGGGAGGCTTCTAAGTCTTATTTGTGAAAACACCTCTAACCAAGCTAAGTTACATTCAATCCAAGACTAAAGTTAGAGTGAGAGAGCCTGTACTGAGAACCTAAACAAATCTTCTCTGGCCGTTCTTTAAACACAAACTTAGTTTGAGTAAGGAGAAACTGTAGTATATTTAGTAGATAAACCAGAATCAGGCTTTTTATTCTTCTTCTTTCTTTCTTTCTTCTCCGTTTTTAATGTAATCATATCTCCTTGAATTTGCTTTACAGTGTTAAATCCAGCGTTCTCCTCCCTACCTTATGAATTCATTTGTCTCTTTCTGTCTTAAAGGTAGAAATAATTTTCCCCAGCTATTCTGACTTGAATGCATTTGCCATGAATATGGCTCATCTAATATTGAATACCTTATTTCTCATGAGGCCTCGCTGAGGGACATTAGCCATAAACACTGAGGAAACAAAGACAAAACAGGAGTTTTTATGGTTCCATTCTTTCAGTCTTCTAGGGATGGAAACTGTTTTATCTCCTTGCAACGAACACATTTCGCCCACACTTTTAGGGTTTTACCTCTAGTTGGGACAGTGCTTTTAAAGATTGTAGTATCCAAACTTTCGGGTATTGTTCAGCGTTCATACTGACGTTACTTAAGCTGATGAGTGAATGTTCTCCATTCAAGACAGTTATCAAAGAAGATTGTTCTGTGCTATAAGGCTTTCAATGTCACTGCTACTTATTCTATAAATGGAGTGTATGTATTTTTCAGGTTTAGTTATCCACAGGCTCACAGTTACTTATTTTATACCTTGATTTTTTGATTCAGTTGTGTGTGTTTGCAGATGTTCACAGTTTGAAACATGGTTATGTAGGCTCCCTGGTACCAGCAAACTACATTTGCACTGTTTCTCTAAAAAGAAAAACAGAGACTGCTGGAGGTAGTAATTGAAATAAACCACACTTTACTCTCTGCTGTAATTACTGTAATGTTTCTCAACAAAGGTGGGAATTTTCTATTAATAGGACTTGTTTAGAATACAAAAGAGGCAAGGAATCATGCCAACATTTGTTTCATGAGGGCTTTTCAACTGCTTTAGAAATCGGTAGTAACAAATAATTACCTAAATAACAGGGTTTGTTTTGGTTTATTTTCATTTTAGTTGTTTGTCTCTCTGAAGCTATTTAAAAAAAATAGTATTTTTAGTATGGTATGTTTACATTTTATTTCCAAGGGTGCCTCCCAGACTCCTTTCTGTCCATCCTCACTGCTGAGCTGTATGATGTTTCCCAGATTTACTGCTTGATTAACATGTATGTCATTAGTACAAACTGGTTTACTGTGCTCCAGTGCTTCAAAACCAATACAATTCTCTAATACCCATAAAAGCAATCCTAGCTGATACCAATCCAGTTATTGAGCCTCTCCTTGGAAACCGAAACTTCTAAAGAAACTTAACTACTCATTTAAATATGCCATCCAGTTGTTTAGTTTTATGTCTTGTGTGAAGCAATATTCCTTCCTTTTGTACTTATCATTCAGGTAATACCTCAAAGAATGAAAACATCCATACTCCTTGCTGCACCTTCAGTTGGCTTGACTGCAGATTTTATTCTAATCACTCTTAATACTACTATCCTAAACTGAGTCTTGGCTCATCAGATGAGAGAGGGAAAATTACTTTTAAAAAATCTGAGCTTCAAATGAAAGTATTGTGGCCATCAGATACTAAATAGGAACCATGACAAAAGAATATATTTTAGGATGAAATTGGTATTTGAGCATTTGCACTTTATTTTATTCTCAACTTTTCCCCCCTTTTTTTTTTGTTCCTACCCTTCTTCCCTGCTCACTATTTCTGTACGTAAATAATCTTGTCGCATTCAGCAAAGATGAATTCTATTCTTAACAGTGCATGTAAAGGCTTTTTGTGTATTCATGCTTTTTCTTCCCATATAGGGAAACTTTATCTTTGTGTTACATTTTCTTCACTAGTGGGTTTCTATGTCTTATTTTCTAAATGAAAACACAATTTAGCAATTGTTTTACAACCCCAAAATATGTTGAACCTGCAAATTTCATTCATGTATTACTCTTGGGGGTCACTGTGCAAGGTTAATCCACAGTACGATCACAGCATCTTTGGGGCTTTCATTAATTTCAATGGGAATTGTCCTGGCATCCTCAGTAGAGATTGATACAGATCCCAATTCCTCTAGCTGCAACACTAACTTCAGACTTGCCGCCTGCTTTGGGGAGTTCTAACAGCTTTTAAAAGTCTATTTTAATCTTTCATGTGTTTTAGGATCTTGACAGCGCTAAAACAGCAAGACAAGCTTTGGAGACAGAGATCAGCAGCCTCCAAGACAAACTGACTGCTAGCCAGAAAGCTTGGGAAGCCTCTCGAGAAGAGCTGCACGATCTGAAGAGGTCTTCCAGCGAGCTAGATGGAAGTTTGAGGAACAGCCAAGAAGAGGCCAGGACTGCACAGAGCTCTTTGGCTTCTTTGACAGAGCAAATTGCTGCCCTACTCAGCAGTAGGTCTGCAATAGTAAAACCTTCTGAGAAGGCCATTTTGGAGAGGATCCAAGAAATAAATTGCAGGGAGAAGAGTAAAGAATTAGTAAGTGAACAACTGCTAGATTTTCCTGAGATTTTCTTTTATTGTTCTCTTTAGCTCTTTTCTACTTTCTTTATGTGTTGTTTCATTTTTTCTTAGAATTTGAAATTAGGTACCTGTAATTTCCTTGTCTGATTTCATATTATTTTTTACATAGGAAGAGATCAGGAATGAAATAAATAATAAATACTAAGAAAAGACAAGGAATGTTTTTTGGTTAAAATATTGAAACTTGATTTCATTACCTCCTAGCAGACCTTGGAAGTGGCAGCATTCTCTGTTGCGATAGTGAATTCAAGGATTGGACCATTTCTCAAAATTGTGTCTCAGAGACAACTGCCCAGGGCAACTGCTTTCCCTCTAGCCCTGAAAGCCTGGACCTAGAGAAATGTGGCTTTGCACTTCCAGCTGAACATTGCTGAGACTGCAGTGTTCACCATTTAGGAGACAGGCAGCAGCAAGGCAGACAAGCACTCAAATGGTTTCAATTGCAGGATTTGGGCTACTTTTGCAAAAGAAGGGTAGGCCTGGATAGAGAGAGCTCGGGAGGGAGAGGAGTCCATGTACTAAATTAGGAGTGAAAGTGAGGTCCTAGCAGAGTCTGAAGAATGACTGTGTTCAGCCCTGACTGACTGTTGGTCAGAGTAGTGGAACTTCTCTCTTGTTGATATGGACAGGTATTTGTTTTGTGAGCACAGCGTTTCAGAGGGGACTGTTATTTAATTAAAAAGTGACACATGACATCAAAAGTTGTTTCTGCTTAAAAGCAACTTCTTCTGTCCTTGCCAGATTTATGATTCTAACATTTTCCACTGATGTGATACTTCTTAAGGCTAGCAAAAATTGTATATTTTGTTTCTGTCCATGATTTAAAACATCTCTTGATGCTCTAATAAACCTTAGTTCGAGAGATCGTGGAGCAAATTTCAGTGAAAACAGACAGTTTTTTTGAAAATGTTTAAAATCTTTACAGTTTTGCTACAGTGTGTGATAGAACATTGTAGTCATAATCATAGTGCTTCAGAACTGAAATCTAATGACAATTAGGCATATGTGTTTGTACTGTTGCTTTGTGGTATACAGTGCACGTGACTGAGAGGTTGTTTAACTTGAGAGCTACTGAGAAAGGGAAAACTAAGTCAATAGGGCAAAGGGTTTTGCTGGGGATATGATTTTAGGTGACCTTCATCTTCTGTAAGGCTCAGTTGTGGCTATGATTGCTTGTTTACTAGTATGTGCATATTTACATACTGCTTGTTTCAGTTCTTATTGTTCCTGATGATTATCCTGCACATGATTTACAGTGGTGGGTTGCTCACTTGATCATTTGGTAAACTGCTAGTATGGGGGAGATTCAAGCTGAGTCTTTATGTCATTGCACGTATAACAGTTTTTCCATTTTCTTGAGCAATGTGTCTGGCTCTACAAGTAAGAACATTGCTTTGAAAAGTCAGGTTCTGTTACATGGAACTACTATAAACTATGTAAGTAGCTATTCTTCCTGGACATGCACAGTAATGATCAGTTTCTTTATTTCTTTTTTTTTTTTTTTTTTTTTTTTTCTTCCTCCAAACAACCATCAGGTTTCCTAATTTAGAGGTAAAAAAATGAAGTTCCAGAAAACTGGAACTGGTAGTTTTTCCACTGGTTGCTGTGCTGCAACCTCTCACTCTCACAGAAAGACCTGTTGGCTCTTGCAGTAGAAAATACCTGTAATTTTGGCCTGAAAATTTGAGACATCCATTTTTTTCAACATTTTTGCTCTCAAAATCAAATACGTATTATCTTAAAATTAAGATAATAAAACAATTTCTAACACAGAGCAAGTGTCAGCTTTAGCTTGTTGCTACCTAAATCTGTGCTGTGGAACCATAATTTCTGGCCTTGTGGTTGCCGCTTTTAGTTAGTTTATTTTTAAATAGTAGAAGGACAGATATGTCAGATACATCTAGCACATCATTGCTGCCTCTGCCAGCAATGCAGCAAATACAGCACGTACATGCTAATACATAATATTCTCCAGAATGCCAGACCATCAATTTGTTGCTCAGGAAGTTCCAGAACAATAAATAAAATCTTTAAGTGCAATGTTTCTTGGTGAATTTAGTCCTTGATAAATTAAGTGATGTTTAGTGTTTTACTGCTGTGACTCAAAGGTCTGGAAAAATCTGTCTTCATTGTCCTGAAGTGAACTGTATTACTAAAACATTGCTGGCATCTCTTCTCAGAAGGGCTTCTATATTAAAATCAAGGGCTTTGAAATAAATAAGCTAAAATGCCAATATCACGGACCTCCAGTGTAGTGCTAATAAAACACTGAATGTGTCATCCAAAGAGTTGTGCTGTTTTTCTGTTTGAAGCCAGAATTAAAAGCAGTTTCTAAGACTCCAGGAGCAAGGTATATATGTGTTGGTACTACCTTCTTAATCAGAGTCCCACTGCATTTTTTTGGTGAATTTCTTTGCAGGACTTGGATATAATATCCTGGCTTAGGATATGTGTGTTATTCTGTTCTAAGATATGTATGTTATACTATAGGTCAGTTATCAAAAAGATTAATTTTCTTCAGATATATTTTAGAGAGAGGTTTTCTCTCAAACTTTCCAGTAAACTACAAGCCCAGTGGAAAACAATTTCAGATGAGACTCAGAAATTTTTTGGCACGGTAAATCAGCCTATGGTGGTGCTGGTGCCCAGGCTGGCTTGTTTCAGGCAAGCCACTTTGTGGCGGAAATCCAGCAATGCCAACCCAGCTAGGTTTGAACCCACCAGCCAATTGCCTTTCTGTTGAAGATGAAAGTTTTGCTAATGAATGACTACTTTGGGGACAGAGGCTTACTCTGTTGCTACTCTAGGAGTTTAATTTATAGTATCATCTGTACAGAGCTCAATAACTCAACTTCTACTACCAAATCAGGGTCCTATTGGGTATGTTTGGGTCATGTCTGTGCATGCATCTGTCAAAACAGCTCTGAAAAGTTTTAAATTGAAAGTGCACGTGAGAAATGTTCTAATTGCAATTCTTTGTTGTTGTTGTGTAAAACAGATTTTCAGTGCAATCTTAAATGTTCCTGAAGATTAGATGCCCAGTTGTGTTGCTTTTAGTATCTGAAGGGCCCCAGAGTTATTCATGGCCTGCATATTAGACGTTAACGCTATCAAAAAATTGTAATTTTCTTCCAAAAAAATCAGCATTTACAATGGCAGTGTCTGGTGATAAATATTCTATTGCAGGATTAAGATATAGGATTTGAATCACTGTCCTAAAGATCTTTTCAGCAGCTATAATATATGCATCATCTGAGTATGGCTGGGCAGCCTGTAGATGTACTTGCCATTTGTTATTTATAACATGTCAGCAGAGTCTGTGGGGACGTGGTGGCCAAGGCAGGTGAATGGTAGGAGCTCCCACAAAGCCCAGCCACAGACTGAGCTGTTTGGGTTCAGTCCTTCCTGTTTGATAAGTGTAAGATTTGTCACAGCAAATCCTGTTGATTTGCCCGGCTGAGGTGAAAGAGGAACAGCTGATCCAATCTGAAATTGTCTTAATTGCATTAGTTTCCAGATGTGTATATTGCTGTAACAGACTCCTAAATGCCAGAATTGTTTAGCTTCTCCTATTGCTCCCACTGAAACTCCTATTGCTCTTTCTATCAGAATTCTTAGTGATTTTAACTGCAATGCAGTGAACACTTTGAGGATCTACCTGCTTTTCCTTTGCTGTCATAAAAGAGCTCTGTGTAGAACTAACGTTATCTCGTTGTGTCCACGGGTGCGCTTCTGCGCATATTGCAGGGGACAATCCATCTGCACAGTCCTGGTGAGTAAGGCAGGTGATGCTGTGTCTGCTTATTTTCCATTTCTTCTTGTTTGAAAAAATATACAAAAAGAATTTGACAAATAAAGTTAGACAGTGCAGAATAATATAGATAGTGACTTAGGGCTTACCAGTGACCAAAAAATAAGGCAACTAGAATGTGAAGGATTAGTAGAAATGGAGTGGAGAAGAAAATGAAAACTGTAAGTATGCTGCTGTATGAATCCATGCTGCTGCTATATTCTGAATACCAGACATAATTGTGATAGTCATGAATTTCCCACCCCAGAGCCTTTAAAAAGGACAAGAAAGAGCTCAAAGTGTCCAGAGGCTCCCTTGCAAGGAAAGACTCAGTAGCGCAAGAAATTTTCAGCTTGGAACAGTGAGTGGGATGCAGTAAAGCGAAATATAGTGTTGCTCAAATAAGGACAAAGATGAGAGCAGTGGCAACTCTAATGCTTTTTCAGCTGGTGAGGTTCTCAAAAAAATTTTGTACTCCATGCACATGTGTGTGCATATAAAGCTGGAGAAGTTTAAGATAATGCTTTATAGAACAAGAAGAGTACAACTTACTGATACTGCTGTAAAAGACCTTCCTAGAAATGAATATTTGTAATTTCTTGCAAGACACGTGGCATCCCAGCAACTTACCGGCAACTTTAAAACAGGCAACAAGAATTGCCTTTCTTTGCACACTGCTTGACTGCACAGCATAAGTCACTGGCACAGGAAACTATAGGAGTTCAGAATTGCAGGACCAAAAATACACCCTGGATGCCATTGGATAAGGCATGGATCATAAGGGTACAACCTGGTTTCAGGGAATTCTTGAATTGTTGCTTGTTCTGGGGCAGAAAACCTGGACGCTCTTGAAGACTAACTTGCAGCTTGATGAGTTTGTGGTCACACCTTCTATGGTAGTTTTTATGTTTATGGTCTTTAACACTACAGCCTCTATGTGGACCCAAGTTACTGAAATCTGTGTTTTCTACTGAGTGACAGATCTGATGCAGAAAAGCTTAAGATGATTGTGTGGGAGTTCTTGCGGCTTTATTATTGTTTAGCACTTGACACCACTGTACAAGCAGCAGTTACTTCTCAATGTGTTTCAAGCAGTTTTGGTGTGAGCTATTGTTTGTATTTAATTGTGGTCAAACTTGGAAGCTTTAATGTATCATTAACATTAATGGAGGGTTTGCATGCTTATTGTTTATTTTATTACCATGAGGCAAACAGATGTTTAAAACAAAGAGATCTGAAAACTGAGTTAAAATGCACAACAAAGAATTATCTAAAGAAATAAGTAAAAGGTAACAACAGGAGAAAGAGGGAAAAAGGCAAATTTTTGAATAAAAAATAATGATTCAGTATTTGGCAGTGGTATATCAGATGTTGTCAAACATTAATTTATAAATACGTTCCTGTTTAAAATGATTATATTGTGTACCAGCTGCAGGGTTAACAGTGTGGAGCTGCAACTGTTTTTGGAATCATGATATAGTTTCTTGTTACAAGAGTTTTATCCTTACAGAAAAATAAAAGTGTTTAGCAAAACATTCTATTTAAGTACTCTCCAAAAACAAGTTAACAGTTGCAAAGGGCTCTTCTGAGATCTGGTTATTCTTATCTTACTTCTCATCTATATATTGTGTTTATTTTCTAAAATACTCTTATCTGTTTTTTCCACTGGAGATCATATGTCCTGTTTTTAAAGGAAGCTTGTTGCCTGCCAGCTACTAGTGGTTAACCTGTATATTGGGAGTGTTTGTATCTAAATTAGTTTATATGGAAATAGTTGTTTAAAGATACTTGCTCCATTTAGTTGACTGACTCATTTTAGATATAGTTTCTGTTGTTCTTTTAACTGCATGTTTCATGTGTAGCCACTCCTGCCATTTTTTTTCTCAGTGGTTACATTAAATTTTTCTCTTTTTGCCTTTTAAAATGTATGTGTATTAAAGAGTTTTTTAACCTCATTTTTAATATTTTAATGGTGTGTTTTTTCATATCTAACACTTCTGCATCCACCTAACCCTGTCTCTTGGTTTGTTTGCTCCCTAGATGGTATCTCAGCTTGAAACTCAAATAGCTAAATTGACTGAGGCTTTGGAAAATCAGACTGCATTGTACCAAGAAGCCTTGGAGAGGAGTAGGAAAGCTGAGAAACTATCTGAGACTCTCCAGGATAAACTGAAACATTTGGAAGAGGAATTACTGTCTGGACATATGATGCAAGATGGCTTGAAGCTTGAGAAACAAAAAGTAGTTGCACAGTTTATTTACTTTTGTATAAAAGTTGGTACAACCAGAGAGAGATTTAATTGTATTGCATTGATCAGCTTGAGTATTACAGTACTGCAAGTAATGTGGATTAGCAAAGTAAAGCATTTGTCACATTTTAGTATCTTTGACTAACAATTTTAATTGGAAAAAGCAGATACACTTCGATTTCAAAGTCAATTTAATATGCAAAAGAGAGATGAAAGAGTATCTGTATCAGAAGATCTTTAAGGATTCTCTGATCTAAAAGCTACCACATCCTCCTCTAGCATATTCTTTGGTGCAGTCCTTGATTCCTTTAAAACCTTACACCATTGTGGCCACCAACCTTGTTCTGTCAATAGGGTGAATGAAAAACACTCTTGTTTTGGAACATTAGCCACATTTTAAGACTTTGGAAAATGACCTAACACCTGGAAAACTAAGCCAGCCATTCAATACAACTAAAGGCGGCAGCGGGTATGACAAGTGGTGACATGTTACAAAGCCAAGATTAGTGAGGGATCAGGGAGCAACTGTTGAGTTTGCCAAGGACAAACAACTTGCTGCGGTTTTGCATTAGTTTATAATGCAGCAACTTTTATGAATAAAATATCTACCATGCTGGGAACAAACAGGAAATGGAATTTCTTTCCCTCTGCTCCCTCTGTGGGGAAACATGTGGCCTTAGTTTCTTACTTTTTTCTAAAGATGTTGCTGCAATAAAGAAATCTTTGCTGTTCATTTTGCTAATGAATAGCATCAGTGTTTGCTTCTGCTGCTCCTGTTTTAAACTTTTTGAACTGGAAGCAGTGTGAAACAAAAAGATTCTTCCCACTTTTATTATAGAAGCACCAGCTGTGGAACTAACCAGGAGGTATTTATTTTTTCATTATTTTCATCTGTTTTTCTTTTGAAAAGATTATGAGCAGTAACAGAAATGTGTTAGAGCACAGCAAAACCCAGTTCCAGTGCAAAGAAAAAAATAAAGGGTAATAAAATCCATGTGTGTTTGCATCACGCGCTCCCTAAATGATCAGAAAATCAAACAAAAATTGTATAAACACAGAAATATGTTGCTAAAGATGAGTATAAAAGACTAGTGTGTACAGACAAAAATCATACCAGGGTGAAAAACGAATGAAAGCTTGGATGTTATGGAATGAAACATGGACATTAGAAAAAGATTAAATATACCAGAAGGAAAATATAGTTCTTAGTGAAAAGGATGACATCAGTTTTCACTAGAGATGCAATGTATGACCAGGGAAATAATGTAATTTTTAAAAGGCTAAGAAGACAGGACAAAAGAAAAGGGGGGGTGGAGGAGGAAAGAGATTAGATAGTATTTGGTATTGTGTATCACATCAGTACACCAGACTAAATTCATATTAGAGCAATTAAAATAATCTTTGGAGCAATTTTAAAATTAATAGCCATTGTGTCTGGAATTTACTTTTCCAAAGTAGGGCACAGTAGTGACTGTGTTGACACTGTTATGTTTATTTGTACCACATGAAGTCTCCATCTCCAAGTGTCTCTCCTCTCCAGAGGAGACCACAAGGGCCTCCTCTGGTGTCCCTGGTGTCACTTTTATCTGTGTTACTCGGCCAGAGCTGCCACCACTGGGCCGGCATTTCCAGTGAAGTGAGAAGTCTGTCTCTCCCTGCCTCCCTGTGAGAGGCCGGTTGTGCAGGAGAGCAGAACCAGGGAAAGGAGCTGTAGCCTGCAGACACGCACGCCTCTAGCAGCCTTCTTACACTAGAGGAGCAAGAGGCAAGCTGGCCTCTTGAAAAAGACAATAACTGCACTAGGCCCAGGGACTTACGAGCAAAATAAATTTTGATTGAGAAAGGACCACTGGAGAATTTTCAGTTTTATCACAGTGTGTACCTTATTTCTTGTGGATAATGACTGTTGACTCTATTAATCATGTGTGTGGGGGACTGCTTTAAAATATTCTATGGGGCTTTTGTTCTTTTTTATTATTCTTTTCTCATTTTTTCCCCCCCATCTTAGTATCTGAAATTTCTGGAACAACTTAATGAAACGATGAAGCTGGACAACATAGCAGTGGAGGTTGGATTTGATATGAACGTGGATGCGATTCTAGCTCGGGCAGAGCAGTTGGTGAAACTGGAAGGGGATGCAGTGATTGAAAATAAGACTATGGTATATAGCCTAAGAAGAAAGGTAGGTAAAAAAAAGATGTATTCTTACTGTTTGTTGCAAAAATAACCTTGTTATGGTTGTATTTCTGATAGCTTGTTAGAGGTAGAAGCCTGAGGCTTCATTACGTAAAGAGACGGTAGTAAGTGGTTTGGTAACCTTGTAAGCTTGTGCAAGCTAGCTGCAGTTAAAACAAGCCTGGCAGTCAGTTGATGCATGATACTGCTTCTCATAACTTCTTTTAAAAAATAGTTACAGTGTGCATATTTATACATTTCTATTTTTCAGTATAAAAATATAATTTATTTTTAGAATGATTATTGGCTTTAAATCTAGAAGGATCTACTGGGAAGGATGGCATCTTGTATCAGCTTCACTACAACCTAGTATAACATAGGTTGCACTTCACTAAGTACTTCAACGTTTCTAGCAAGAACTTTGCCCCTTTAGGTATCTTGATAATGTGCCCAAGCCGGGTTTAAAAGCACACTGTAGACTTTCTGAAAGTAGCTACCCCTTTAGAAAGGAAGGTGTGTGCAAATATCTTTCAGATGTTCCAGAGTAGTAAAGCCTGGCAGTTCAGCTAAAACGGGCAGAAAACAGGTAGTTCTCTGTGCACCAAAATTATAAAATTAGACCACTGGCCTTTGTTTTGCAGGAGTACTTGATGAATGCTTTTTTATTCTGTATGCTGACTTATACACTAGCTTTAATAAACTGCTTAGAGATGACAATATTCTAACTATGACCACTGAAGCCACTGACTGCCTAATGAATATGTCTTTAACTTCTTGCATCTGACAAGTACAAATCTCAGGTGCTACATTATGTTCAGCTGTTCTAACAGAATGGGGGTCTGCATGTAAATCTGCTCTAAAAGTTGGTGCACAGATTTAAGGACAGAGAAGTATAAGAAGTTACTAATAAGAGGTATCAATGTTTTCATACACACTAGATGTGTATATATAGTTTGTATATGCCTATGCATATGTGTATACCCTTTATATAGTTTTCAAAAGAGGGAGTCCAGGTTAAACATAGAACAAGGGAAATGAAACTTCTACATATATTGTTATTTAAATTTTTCAGTTCTCATTGCAATTGTCTTTTACAAATGATATTTTAAATATCCTTGTGGTTTTAAAACTAGTTGAAGATTCAGAAAGAAAAACTTGAAAGCAAAGAGTTGCACATAAATCTTCTGCGGCAAAAAATATCCCAGCTGGAAGAAGAAAAGCAAGTAAGGACAGTCTTAGCAGTGGAGCGGGATGAGGCCAATCTCACTGTCAGAAAGTTACATAAAGTGATAGAGAGGTTACAGCAGCAGCTTGATCTGGCAAAGGAAGCTAATATTGATCTCAAAGCCAAGCTGTCTGAAACCAATGAACTTAAGGTGAGTTATACTTGTGCTTCTACCCATTTTTTTTTTCCTGTTGAATGCAACTGGAGGTCATTCTCAATTAAAGTGTTTATAGAGAATTGCTCAAATACATCTAGTTTGGGAAAACAAGTATATTATTACATTGTTTTGGAAAGCTGTCCTTCTTGGAACACTATATGGCATATGTAAAGCACAAGATAAATTTTCAAATTTACAGGAAAAATGGGATCCCTTCCTCTCCCCTCAGCATGGCTGTAATCTTTTGTTTTCACATGTGGGGAGACATTTTTTCACATAAAATAGGCGAGATGCTAAATTATCTTTTTGTGTGTGTGTGTGTGTATGTATGTGTGTGTATGTGTGTTTTATTACCTTGCAGGAGTAATAAACTATCCACTTTAACTCAAGTGGAAACAAATAGTTTGCAATCACTAGTATCTTGCAACTACTGGAAATAGGGAAGGTTTTCATTTTATGTGACTCTGTGTCTCCTGGCTGATTGACTGAAGTAGGTGCAAGTTCCAACAAAGGAACCTGGCACAACATTTGGCAACGCGCACGCTGTGGCTAGCAGAGAATCAACTCACACTGCAGGCTTCTGTACGTTCAATTACCTCTTCTCTTTGTAAAAGCCAGTAGAAAATTAGCTATCTTTGGAACAACAGTCTGTCTGTAAATTCAGTTGAAATTGGCCAATATGCTTCAACAACTTTTCGGTTCACATTTCTGTGTGATTTCCTTGATTCACAGTGCAGAAGCAGGATTCTTAGTAGTAATGTCATTTTGCTAATATGAAAATTACAACATTAAAATGTGTGTCCTTAACCATTTTTGTCATTTGTTCTTAAATCCTTCACATATTTTCATCTAACATTTATTACTGTAGATCAAAACTTTGGAGCAGAGCAGAACAATAGAAGAACTTAACCAGTCTCAAGGAAAACTGCAAAGAATGAAAGAAAAGGCTGAGAAACAACTTACCTCTGTCAAATCAGAACTTCATATAAAAGAGCACGAAGCCAATGAAGATAAAGAAAAGGCCAAAAATACGATGAAAGCACTTTCCAGTGAAATGAAGGTGCTTAAAACAACTCTTGCAGAAGTAGCAAAGAGGGAGAGGCAGGTAGGTGTATACTCACTTCACAAGTGCTGGGTGTCATTTAGAATGTACCAATGTGGTGTGAGTAGAGCAGCTATCCAGCTGTGCTTAAGACTGGTGTGAACATTCACAAATGAGGAAATACTAGCTCAGACTAAAGCAGCAATTTGAGCTAAAGCAGCAAGTATGACTCTGAGAGGTAAAGTGCTTCAAGTTATACATGCAATACAATGAAAGATAAATCTATGCCTTCTTGTGTCTGTGCACTGCAACATACTCGGTTTACATCCCATTTTGGAGAAGACAGATAAATAATTCTTTAGAATACATTTGGATTCATTTGTTTTAAGGTATAATTTTTCATATTTCTTAGTTGCAAAACTTATTTGCACATTCCTATCCATATGCCATAAATTCAAAGAACACAAATGTGTTTCTGGGTTAGTTTAAAATATATATACACATATATATATAAAACTCACCCGTGTCCACAGTCATCTACACTACAGGAACATTTCCTTTTGAGCACTTGAATGTGAAACTATTCTGCTAAACAAGGAGAAAAACTGTTTGTAAAAACTAAGTCTTGTGCTCCTATATAAAATGTCACTTTCCCGCTCTTCTCCCCAGTCTTGGGTTAATGTTTTCAATGGTATTCATCTTTTCTTCTTTCTCCTCTCACCTGAGTCCACAGTCATCTACACTGCAGGAACATTTCCTTTTGAGCACTTGAATGTGAAACTATTCTGCTAAACAAGGAGAAAAACTGTTTGTAAAAACTAAGTCTTGTGCTCCTATATAAAATGTCACTTTCCCGCTCTTCTCCCCAGTCTTGGGTTAATGTTTTCAATGGTATTCATCTTTTCTTCTTTCTCCTCTACTTCAGATGCTTTTAGTCACTGAAGANAAATGTCCCTTTCCCCCTCTTCTCCACAGTCTTGGGTTAATATTTTCAATGGCATTCATCTTTTCTTCTTCTCTTTCTCCTTTACTTCAGATGCTTTTAGTCACTGAAGAAAATCTAGCCTGAGTTTTTATCTGTGCAGCAAATATTTAATTTTAAATCTCCATTCATATTTATCTTTTATTATTCCTCTCTTTTATTTCAAATTGTGACTAACTTTGAAATATTAACTGCTGTTGAAGAAAGCCTTAAATAGGGAGTTCTGTGGTGCTTTTATTAGCTGATACTGCTCAACAAAACTGTTGTGTTCTTAATATCTATGTTGCAATGTTCATAAAATTGAAATACGTTTCTCATCTGTTTTTCTAGGTCCTTAGTTGTTTTAGTACAAAACTTAGAAGATGTTTATAATGTGCATGCAGCACAGTGCTTCAATTTCTTTTACTTCATGTGGGGCACACTATGTAATTGTAAAGAGAGTTCAGTGTACATCTTTTGTTTGTATTTAGAATTTAGAATCTGATTTTAGAATTCAGATTGATGTTCCTTGACTTGGAATTTTTGAATCTAAGAGTCTATGCAGAGAGAATATTTCTCTTTGTAGTCAACAGTCCTGTTGCCTTTTCTTTGAACTACAGCTTTGTCTGTACAGTACTTTATCTGTCATAATATAATCATCAGCAATCTGTTTTTTATAAAAGTTATTCCTTTAAAGTGGAAAAACAATCCTCAATTTAGAATTCATATAAGTGGTTACCTTAAAGGATTGCTTTAAGGGCTGTGTCTTTCCATTTAGGTTACTTGCTGATGAATGTCATTGAATATGTTCATGTTATATATTCATATATTGAAAATATTTATTGTCCAATCAATATAGCTATGACCCACTTTTTCCTTAAGAAATAGAGAGGATTCCATATATCTTTTAATTTGTGTCTATTCCCTCTGTCAAAATTCTGCCAACTCATTAATCAGTATATATTCATCACATAAAAATGAGATTGTCATTCAGTGGGATATACACATTGTTGCCCTAATTAAGTTGAGCAGTTTAGAATAAAGATAGGGCAGCAGTTGAGTTAGCAGAACAGAAGTTTACAGGAGTCTATTTAATCCAAAGACTTGGATTAAAGACTTTTCAAGAGGAGTGTCTTTTTTAACATTTAGTTTTATTTTTACATACACATGTAAACACATTCCAGATCTGCTACCTGTCTGATATGTCTGTGATCTACAGTTTAAAAAGCCTTTGGCTTTCAGCCTTGGTATAGGCACTACAGAATATGCAGGCCCCCTTTTTTTTTTTTTTTTTTTTTTTTTTGTAAATCTGGGAATGAAATAGCTGGGAATGAGTTTTCAGACTCCATCAGTGCCATAATGTGTTTTGGTTTCCACATTTCTTTTTCTGAAGTGGTTAGATCTGTAGGTGTCATACCGGGCTGTAGCAAACTGTCTCTTGGCAAAGTCTTGGCGGTGAGCTTTTGCTTAGTGTCTTGCTTCCGGATCTGGCCTTCGTGCTGTAGAGTCTTGCTGGCACTTGCCTGAAGCGCGGCAGGGGAGCTGGCAGGCGAGCTGCTCGCTTGCACCTCTGCCTGGCACCTGCACTGCGGCCGGGGCTGCTGGTTGAGAGTGGAGCGCGGCCTGAGCTCCAAGGACTCGTGGGTGTCCACGTGGAGGAGCAGGTTTCCCTCTGAATTATGGGGGGTTTCTTCTGCTCCCCATAGGTTCTTCCAGCTCAGGGCGCAGAGTGCCTGGAGGAGAACTAAGCTGGGTGCTAAAGACTGATGCAAAAGTGGCATTAAGCACCTTGTCTTCATCCTTGGTGACAATGTTCTCTGCTGCATCCCACAAAGGATGGAGCTGCTCTTGGCCTCTCCTTGGCCCTCCTCTTGTTAATGTATTTGTAGAAACATTTTTTGTTGTCTTGTACAGCGGTGGACAGATTGAGTTCCATGATGAATATTAAGGAACATTTCAAACTGTGAGGAAAAATCCCCAAATCCTTAGCATCTCAGTTTTTTACTTGCTTTATTGTTTGAAGTATGCCCCAAAAGGCTCTGTTTCCGTACTCCTCAGTATTGAACAATGGCAGAAATTCTAATATTTTGCACCGTTAATACAAATGCTTGTGTCAGTATGTGTATGTGTGTGCCTGTGTTTTCCCAGATTTTTAGTTAATATTTAATTTATTAATAACTCCCTTCTGTTTGCTCTTGCAGCTGGCAGACTTCCGAGAGGTGGTCTCACGGATGCTGGGTCTCGATATTACCAGCCTGGCTCTCCCTGACTATGAAATCATTACGCGTCTTGAAGGGTTGATTCACTTTCATCAGCACCACTTTTTCCCCTGTGTCTGCCTCAAAGATGTGGCGAGGGCACAAGATGAACCCTCACAAGGAAATATATAACTTCTCTACTGACATATGCATTTTGCAAGATCACAGTTTTGGAAAGTATTCTCTAAGAAATGTCAGCTTCAGTGAACTCCTTATGCTTTATCCTGGGTGATGGTGAGGAAGTAAAGTGGGCACAGTTTCCCTTAGAATAAGAATCTCTCGGTGCATTTTTATGCATAAGGACTTAGGCCTTAAGGTAGTTGATTGGAAATTAGAAGACCATCAAAGTTTTGGAACAAGTGATTCTTTCTTCATTTATTTTATTTAGTGTACTAAATAGTGTGGCTAGTTTACTAAAGAAATACTATTGTGCCAAAACAAAAAATTGCATTTTTTTCAGCAAAGGCTCCTTCACAGTCTTATATGTGGGATAGATAGAGTTGGTAGAGTTGTGGGTGGCCTTTGGTTTTGGTGACTTGGAAGCTTTCCTTTTAGTTGCTGTGTCCCTTGGACAATTACTCCTTAGGCAAAATAAGTTGTAGTTCTTCTGAATTAATAAAAAGTTGTATAAAACCCTTCCTCCACTACTTGAATAATAGAGTTCTTTAATTTCAGAAATCCTAAAGCAATGATGATGCTAGAAATACCTTTTAATCACAAAAGCTGAGTGTCTATCACCCATTCTGTGTCACGTGAAACTTTTTTTTTTATTTTGAACAATAAATTAGCACACTCTAACAAGATTCTGTGTTTTTAATCATCTCTTCCTCGTTATACATTGTATGTGGATTTATAGAACGATAAGGAAGACTTAACCTGTAGGAGCTTTGTGGACTTCAAACAGCAAGTGGTACCTCACTCCTTAAAGTTGTGAGCAATCTATTTTAAGAAAAAAACATTTTTTTTCAAGAAAGCATGGTAAATTCTGGAATCTAGCTGTAGCCTGAGATCATTATAGATCAGTTTTATTTTGCTTCTCTGAAGTATCATTATTCAGTGAGTTGTTCATAAATACCAGGCTTTTGCAAAATTGGTGGTTTGAGAGGGTGGTAAATCATATATTTTCATGTTCTAGTGCTGCTTGGATTAAAGCCATTTTTTTAATTTTATCATATAGCAGTGCTCTTCAAGTAGAGTTTAATTAATGAAATGGAGGAAAACACTAATATAAAAATCATACAGACTTAGGAAAGCACCATAAAAGTATAATAGCAGGTTGAAATGTAAATATTTTCTAGGTAAGCTATATGGATTGGGAATTTGGAGAGTGGAAAAGGATGCAATAATTTTTTAATTCTTCAAGAGAATGCAAACAATTCAGTGTGCATTTTGCTGGTGCTATAGGTACGTCTGACAGCTGAATCCTTTCCAAATGAAAGGATTATGATGATTATTATATTATTATATTCTTTCCTCTTCTGCCCAAATTGTAAATAAACAACAAAACCTGATTTCTTCATCCACACTAATTATAAACTGTACATAAACACTAAATTAAACTACATTAAGAAATTAAGTTCCAACAGTTCAGATACTAAATTCATAACATTAAGAAATAGTCTCTGATGGTCCATAACTTCAAGTAAGTATGTATGTTTAGCTGTATTTTATAGATAAATTAGATCATTTCCTACTGTTTGAAAAGGGCCTTAAAATCTGCATTCCTGCAGATTCTGGCCGCCCTGTGATGATCCCTGAACCCAGCGGCGAAGCTGCAGCCCCGCAGCAGGCGGGTACGAAACCCTGCGGGTTGCTTCATGGAGGCTCCTACAGCACATGGGTAAAAAAACTCCTCTACTGTCTGGTGTGTAAAGCCAACAGAGAGTAGAGTTAGGATTTTCTAATGTTGGTTTTGCCTTTTTTCTTTCCCTAATGTAGGGATCCATAGTTTTTGAAATACTAATGCTAATGTAGTTTGCCAAGGAATATGAACTTCTGGGTGGTTGTTAACAATCCCTGTATTTGCTTTTTCTTTTGGAAGAGTACATCTCTGTTCATCTAGCTAAAGCAAATAACAAAACAAAACAAAAGTAAAGCAGTAGTTTGACATGAACAAAGTTCAGATGATTTTTGACCCGTGCAATTTAATTAACCCCTGAACAAAGTTTAAACTGACTTTCAATTTTTTTTTTAAAGTTTTATTTCATATAGTGTTGAACTTTGCTTTCCTTCTCCTTCCCCCTGGCCCCAACTCCTGGGAAAAGTGGCTTAGTTTAAAAAACAAAACAAAACAAATATATATATATAAAATAAAAAATTGAAGAGTACTTAAAGATGCATTCAATAGAGGAAAGATTTGATAGAAATCTCTCCAAAGTATTAGGATTGTGTCAGCCCACACTTCTCTGAGTAAATCATTATTTTTGCTGCGCTTGTATTAATATAAAAGGTATGGAATTAAGAGTTTGCTGCTATTTTCTCAATTACTCTTTCATTGTGGTGAAGGAGTCTTCTCTTACCCATAAAATATTTTTTTTAAAAAAAGTGATATTACTGTGGTGCCAGTGAAAGACTAGATTTTTGCTCCAAGTAATAAATAAATGTATTCTAATCACTCCTAATGAAGGCCACTATTTTAATCCATGTTTGGCAATTTTAAAAAAAGGCAAACTCAAGAAACAAAAATATTGCACAAAAAATAACAATGCATAAGCCATGAGTGTTATGATGTTAAGTATGCTCTTAATATGTAACTGAACTTTTTGACTAGCTAAGATGCAGGTGGATTATACACAGCCCAAATCCTAACCAGGCACATAGTCAGGGGAATCAGGCACACTTCTGTAATAATGAAGGCATAGTTCTACAGAGGCTGTAGATTCTCTAGTCACCAGAACTTTTCCACATTAAATAAAAGTGCCTTCACCTTGCAGATGGTGGCAAATCCTGCATTCCTTCCATCAACAGCAAAAGAAAACAAAAAGAAAATGGAGTGCTGTGACCTGAGACGAAAAGGATCTCTGGTATCAGTGCAGCACAGAAAATAAAATATTGGTTTATTGAAAAGTTAACTATGCGGAAAACAGAAAAGTTAGTAGTTTGTCAGCACGTAAGTTGGAAAGAATGCTCACAGTAATTTGCAAATGGAATATGTCAGATTGCTTTGTTCTTCTGTCATAACAAGTAAGAATCCTGCATGGGATTTTTTATTTTTTCCTGGAAGAAAAGATGAGCTTATAAAAACTACTCATAATTATTTGGGATTAACTCAGTCAGAAATAATATATTAAAAAAAAAAGATAATTTGTCTAAAAAAAAGAAAAAGACTGCTAACTTTGATAAAACTCTGATAAACATTAGCTAATGAGCCATGAGGCAAGAAAAACATTTCTTTTGAGAAGGCAGTAAGTAAAATAACCTATACTTTTCCCTCCTGTGATTGTTAATTATAGATTGCATGTACACAGCTGTTTTTATTGACATTTTAAAAATAATTTTAACTTATTGGGTGGGGAAGATGAGAGTTTGCACCATTTGTTTTGGTAGTATTTTGAAATGGGCTATTGCATGTAATTTGATTTGGAAAGGAACCGTAGTGCACAAAGTACTTCTGGTAGCTCACTGCAGCAGTAACTAGTGAACGCTGTAGAGTTCGTGGCTGGCGGCTGGGGGCTGAGGCCGCGCTCGGTGCGCGGGGAGGATACCCGCGTGCTGCGGGGTGGCCTCCTGGAGCCGCCGGGAAGGGAGGGCAGCAGCAGGCCTGCTCTGGCGCGGGGAGCGCGCGGGGCAGCGAGCTGCAGGTGGCCCTGGAGGGCTCCCGGAGCCCGGCCGCGGTGCACCCCGTGGGCTGCGCGCACAGGTGCTGCTGCTGCTGCTGCTGCTGCTTGGTGGCGGCGCAGCAGGAATCGCGGGAAGGAGGAGCAGGCAGGTAAAGTGATGGCAGTAGGAGACGGGGAGTAGCAGGGCACGTGCACCCGTCTGTGAGTAAAATAGCTAGCGTTTTTGTAACAGGTCTTAAAGTTATCCATGTAGGTGAGGAAGCCCTGCTCCTTCTGGCATAAGGGTTCCTCGCAGTTTTCCGTGGAATTTGGACCAGGCTGAACAGGATAGTGCAGAGAAAAGTGCAAGACTATTATTGAGATTATCACGGTAGTATCAATGCCTAATCTTTCTCACAATCTTTGGTATTATATATATTTAAGATAGTGTGACACCATAAACTAGCTTTAGCTACCTTGGAAGGTATGTACTGAAAATGGTTGAACAGCTGAAAGGTAAGCAACAGGGCTGGGGACTATCCAACAGCAATGAAGCAGCAAGGTGGTAAGACACATGTAAATCTTTGTGCATTAAAATCTAGGCACGTACAAACCCCATTTAGCTGCTTGGTAAATTTGTGGGGATAGCAAGTATTTGAGATATATCCCACAAAGTTGTAAAGTTAAAATGGATTGACTTCAAGTAGTTAAAAATAAACTTAAAAATGTTCTTTGTAATACTTTTATTGATAAAATGAATGAAGCCATTGCATTTATATATCATTTAGCAATTTCTAGCTTTTTGGTTTGTGCTAAGGATTAAAAAAATGTACTAGAAATAATTGTTACAGTAGTGATTAGATAAACCCCAAAGAGGAGACACGAGGACTCCCTGAAACACTGCCTCAGCCTGGGCCATACTGACTGCCATCAGTGGTCCGCTCCAGCCTCGAATCGGGAGACACGGAGACCCTCCATCCGTAACGCTGCTGCTTCCCTTGAGAGCACACGCAGAATCAGCCTCGAAGAGAACAGCCAACGCAGAATAACCGTGCCTCGCCAGTACTGCCCAAGGAGACCTTCCGCTGCGCCTGTTGCAACCGGACCTGCCTTTCCCGCATCGGTGTTTTTAGCCATCAGCGCGCGCGCAGCAAACTTGGGTAAAGCCCTTCCCGTATCTTCATTCACGAAACCTGGCCGTGATGATGATTAGATAAACCATAACCTGATCAGGAAAACCCAGGGTTAACACTTAATGATACTTGCTAGATGTTAAGCTTCCAGTACAAGTGTCTGTCTAACTGATCTCAGCTGAAATGGTGAAGAACTCGCGATTTAGCTTCCTGTAGAACCTAGTAGGAGTTACTTGGTTGATGCTAATTCGTATGATACTGCCCATTCTCATATAAGCTACTTTTCTACTACTAACAACTGCTTCTCCTTCATCTCAGAAGTTCAAGATAGCAGGTCATGGAGAGCATAAAATTAAAAAAAAAAATGTATTTGAAAAAGCAAACAGTAACGTTGACTGTAGGCAAATGACCTAAACAGAAAATAATGGAGTGAGCTCAGAGAATGTCAGAATAATTCTTTGGTGACAAATGTACCTCTTATCCGCAAGGCTATAAACCTCTCCCCTGGCTTTCCGATGGAAACATGAGGAGCTGGTTGCCCTTGGGAATCTGCCCTTGATGCAGAGGGAAGAGTGATGTTGAAGTATGAGGGACAACCTGCTGGTGGAATTGCTTTGCAGTGATCACTGAATCCAGGGGGTTTAAGCTTTCTTTAGTTTCATGAAGCGCTCAAAATGAGAACTGGATTGCTGTTTAGATTTCTCCCTTTCATATAAAAGATGCCTGCCCCACCAAGAGACAGAGAACCCAAAGTCCCTCCATAAGAATAATATTTCTTTTACAGCAGATCTTTAATTCTTAGCAATGTTGTGTAAAATACCATTAATGCATTTCTCTATAATAACTTCCTGGCCCGAAAATCAAAGAGGTGGTATGTTTTCTTGGCCATTTTCATAGGAAATTATTGATTAGCTTGAGAGTCCAGTGTATGTAGTCCTTTTCTCTAGCACTAGTAGCACTGCTTGCAACTATGATTGCAGGCTTCTCTTTATAAAACTTCCCTATTATTTATGTGCAATAAGGGCAAGGTTTTCCATGCCAGCTGCCTGCTTCAGCCAGAAATCATTAATTTGAAAATTCAATTTTTTTTCCTTTTTTCTTCCTTCTCACAAGGACTGTCTTCATTCGGTTTTGTTTGCACAAGCAGCAATACTTCCATTTTTTTTTTTGTATCATCTGCACACTTGGCAGTGCAATTTATAGTCTTTTATTTTTATGTGTAGGTGTTCTTTGTGTCAGAGAGACTTTACTATCTTTTTTGGAGACACTGAGGACCCAGAATGACAGTTAGATCAATAGTCACTACGAGGGTGCATTTACCCTGAAACTTGGATGCTCTTTTTTTTGGGGGGGACACAACTTGAATTCAAAAAACATTTATAAATAAAAATAAAATAATCTGCCTCCTGCCCCTGGCAGACTTCACAGTCACAGTTAAAATGAATAAGAAAAAAAAATAAGAAAAAACTGCACTGAAATGCAAGGGTGAAAAATTTAAGTCCTTGAGACATACAAATTCCTAAGAAAAATATAATTTTCTGCAACCAGTGCTTTTCAATTTATTGCTTACTGTAATGCCAAGTAATGCCAGCTGCAGTTTGGGTTTGGAAAAATGAGAAATTAAAGGGGGATCCCTCCCTTTCTTGCTGCCACGCGGAGAAGCCTTTCTCCCGCTCGTCCCCGCAAGGGATGCGGTCTCAGCGGGTGGCAGCAGCGTGCTGGGTGTTGCTGTCCCCAGCAGAGCTCCTCGTACTTGCCCGCCCGCCTTTCCCAAGAGAGGAGTCTCACAGGGACAGGGCTGGAATATGGATTCTTCTATTTGGAAAACGGCAAAATGTTCAGAAAGTGACCTTAGCCATGAGGAAGGAGTACCATGAAGAAAAAATGACCTTTTCCATTGGAAGAATTCCTGACTTTTTGCTGGTGTCTCAAGGAATTTCCTTAGCTTTGCCCACTTGAAACATTTTGCCAGTCTGTTTTAAATGCAGCAGATCTGAGGAACTCTGTTTTGGATAGCAGCAGAGAATCCTGTACTTCTTGAATGTGATAATGACATTCATTTTAGAGTTTCTAGATGAAATGGGATTTTAAAAACCTTTTCTATGCGTGTTCTGTGAAAGATGACTGTAATTATACCCCCAGAAAGACCCTACTTATTAAAACAAGCCAATGAATTTAATAAATGAATGCTTCTCACAGGGGAAAACATTACTGGTAGTTATCAGTAACCACCTTACCAACTTTCATGGCATGGTACAGAAAACATATAATAAACATATAATTACCATTTGTATTACAGTTTTAAGGAGGGAAAGTTCATAAACTTCATATTCCATTGCACAAAGTCCCGTGCTCCAGTAAATAGATATTCTCTTTTTGTTGTGCCAAACATTAAGTCTGTCTTTATAGCAGCAAATATATTTAGCACTTGTATAAGATTCTGCAAAACTGTTTGTGAATGTCAGAATTTTAATTTTTGCATGTATATAGTACATTTTGTTATGTATTTTGTCCAATATCTCTGTCATAGATAAACCTCAAAAATACATTTAAAAGATGTTTTTTCACAGAGAAAAGTATTTTTCTTATATGAGGAGAAAGTTCCTTGCTGTTCCATGGGTCAGGACTTCAATTCTGTGAAGATAAAGCACTGAAGATTATATTCTTCCTCTTTAAAAGGAAGGTAATTACAGTTGCCTATCCACCTTTAGAATATTCTTTAAAATTTCTGTAGATGAAGCACTAGAATATTATAAAATTATATTTAGTTACCTATAACTCTCTATGATTTGGTGAATTTTTCTTTAGAAACTTTTGAAAATGAAGTTCTATGTTATTTACTTCTCATTTTGCTTTTAGCTTGCAATAAAATGTAATGACGTTTATTTCTAAGATAGGTTGTAATCTTTAGTGGCCCAGAAATTGCAATCTTTTAATGTTCCAAGGATGCTAGTTTAAGCTGTTCTGAAAAGTTTCATATATGTGACACATACTTTCATTGGCAAATTGGACTCCTTAGAGAATAAATTTCTGACTATGGTAAGATTTAAATAAAAGCTTCAAGGATGAGAGTCTGCTTGCCTTAAAGTAGAATTATAATCAGAAGTTAACACTTTTTTTGGTTTTACCACTGTTCTGTTTCTCAGCTAGATACAGACTAGTGATCTGGTTATTCAACATTAAACAAGAAAGCCTTCTCATGATAATTTTCCGATTTTTTGTAAAAATGAGATAAACACATTTTTTTTGGTGCAACTGCGTAAATCTCTGCCATTTCTGCTTATGTTTTGGGATCCTAAAAGAATAGAGTATACTAAGCAGTTGGATGTGAGACTTACTTTCTGCTGCTAGTAACATCTTCCTTGATTATTTTTTGAGAAGCTACTGAGTGCATTTCTGGCTAGCGAATACCATGGTGATGTATTCCCTTTTTCTGTGCCAGCCCATAGACTTTAAACTCAGTTTAGTACCAAGTCCATTATCCATATGGAAATGGAAACAAGATTTTAAGAAAAAGAGTCAGAATGCAATATGATGTGATGAGCAGGAAATACACGTTGTGCTGTGCATCAAATAACAGTAACATTGATAGTGGTGATAAAAGCCTAATGATGAATTATTTTTGGTTAACACATCTCTTAATGTTTTAACAATAACTTATAATTAGACTATATTAAAATACAGTGGGATAAATCATTAACTTTTTTATGATTTAAATGCAATTGTCTATTAATACTCTGACATGTTTTTTTCTGTGACAGAGTGCCTCACACAAGGGAATAATGCTGGGCAACTGTTTCCATCTTTACAGGTAGAGAAACTGCAATAAAATGGAGTTAGTCACTGAAGAATGCAGCAAAATACATAGCTGTTCTCTGGATTGTCCAAATTCTGTCCTGTTTCTGAATATGATGCTTCACTGCTTTTTTGGTTATATTTCCTGTTAAATTAGCAAGAGCACGGGGCTTCCTGCAATGCCATAGATTGCCAATATACAACTGCAAATGTCACCATGTTTGCTTCACTAAACCAAGTGCATTTCTTGGTGAAATGCCTGAAAAGCAATTCAGTTCAGTTGTAATCTGAATACTGCCACTTGAACTTAGTCTGCCTGGAAGAGCATGTGGAAAGAGGTTTGGAATTACGCAGGGATTGTATTTAGCTAACGTGTAATTGTAATATGGCTCTTACTCTCCTTTGCAAAATATCTGAATACTATTGCCACAAACATTTGAAAATATTTCTAAATAGAGGGTGCTTACCAGCAGCACTGAGTGGTATCAAAAGAGGTCCCGACAAGTTAGAAGCAAAAACAGAAGCTATGAAACAATGCGATACATCTGACCTGAGTACAAACATACATAAGGATATCTAATACAAGTAATAAATAAGAGGAACATCAGGAGAAAAATTACAGGCACTTTCACAGTCTCTAGAACATACTAGAAAGCTTCACATTTGGATCCAGAGATGCCCTGGAGTATTTTAGGAAATTTCACAGTGGAATTGACAGTCCATATATAGTGCAGAATGGGTTAACTCAACAAGCAATTAATGAACAGATGATCATGGACCAAGCAGCCCTGTATAGAAGAATCA
Source organism: Crypturellus undulatus (assembly GCA_013389825.1). NCBI lineage: Eukaryota > Metazoa > Chordata > Aves > Tinamiformes > Tinamidae > Crypturellus > Crypturellus undulatus. Next base: position 90,933 of record VWPW01000726.1, read on the forward strand.
GAAGAGGACTACGATGGAATAAAAGAAAAATCCACTTGGAAAGAGTAAATGATGGGACCTGATGATCTTTAGAGAGAATGGAAAGAAACTGTGGATTTTAGCGCTCAGCAGCCTGGGGAATTGCAGGTAGGAAAGCCTTGCAGGCGGGAAACGGCCTCTCGGCTACTCAGGCAGTGAGTGCTGCCCTGGGGCGAGTTGGCAGTAAAGAGAAAAATCCTCCACGTGGGATGGTCCTAACACAAGCAGCCTGGTTCTAAGCTACATTAGGGAACTTTATAATTAAGAACAGTGAAAATATTAAAATCCTGGATCTTACAATTACCTCACCTTTTGTCTCTCTCGGAAGAGAAGAGGGACTTGCCTTTCCAATTAGGCAGCCTATTTTTTCACAATTCCACAGGAAAAACAACTGTAATTTTACTGTGTGAGTCTGAAAAAATAATGTGAAAAGCTCAACATATTCAATGTAAACAAGGGTTTACATTTTCATTCCCCAAAATCTCTACGAAAAATAAAAAGAAAAAAGAGTGGTAAAAGCCCACAGGTAACAGTGACCAGGAGGCAAGTGAAGGCTGGTGCCTCTAATAAACACTGGGGGTTAGTTGTGAAGGTGTGAAGGGTTGGCCTGGGGCATGAGGAGTGTCATGGCACAGAGACCTGGATGAAAAGTGAAAAGAAATTCAATGAGGTCAGATCAGGAAGTGGTAAATTGGCGCTCATGTAGAAGATGAACCTGAAAATTAAGCCTCCACATGGATTAATAGATATTTCTCACATTATCTGCAATCGTGTGATTGTGATTATTTGTATTCTAATGATTCCAGATTGTGGGATTGCAGTGTGTTCTCATCCAAAAGGATAAGACAGTGTTTGTTACTTATTATGCCATACCTAACTCAGTTATAGTCAATTATATGTAAAATCAATTTTATGGTGTTTTATTATTCTTGTAAAACAGAGTCCTGAAAAAAATCCATTTTTTTTCAGTAAATTATGGTGCCTTCAAAATGTTTTCATACTCACTGAAGGCAAATCATTTAGTAATTCTTGTTTCTGCTGTAGCCGTGAAATGGAAATAGTTTGCAGAAAGTTTGGTAAAGAAGATATTAGTAGACCAGTAATAAACAGGCAGCAAAGGAGGAGCTTATTTACCAAAAGGGTCATTAGTCTGGAAAAATCTGTCACAACCACTTGTGGTAGTTGCTGATTAAGATATGAGAGGACTATCAGTGGGATAGATGCCTACATGCCTGAGGAGAATCTGATCATTCCTGCCAGGAGAAGATGGACCAGAGTAGGTGGATACGAGGTTCTTTCCATCCAGAAATACATAATTTCATTATGTTTTAGAGATCTAAGGTTGGTAATATTTGCATCAATCTATAGTAATATTTTGTCAGGTTGATTTTATCCTCAGCTTTTGCAGTTGGAAAGTAAATTTAGTATATTATATATAATTATTTTTAAAATCTTCCTGCACAGTAAAATTTCTGCTTTTGAATGAGATTCAGTAAAGAAAACAAGCTGTCAAACTGAGAATGAAGGTAATTATTTTCTGGCAATAAGTTAAATATTTTGGCTATTGTGGGATTTATTATTTAACTGCTTTTAAGTGTTCTTTTCTTCTCAGAAACCTAAGTAATACAAAATAATTGTAATGTAATACCCTTTAGATTTTAAAATGTAATTTCTTTAGCATCACATTTTAATGTAATGTGTGCTTTATACATGTGCTTATGTGTTTTAGTCTATTATTAATCTACTCTCAGTCTATTCAGCCTATTAGTATATACTAACAGGATGCTACAATGGGTTCTTACTGTAGGTGTCATATTTTACTGTCTAGCCTAGCATGAAGTGCTATTGCAAACAGGAAAATGCTCCTCTTACAGTGCTACTCATGTAAGAAATTGTGTAGGAAGATGAATACCAGTGTATAATACAATTTCGGGACTAGCTCTGTAGGAAGAAGGAATTAGCCTTTTGCCTAATACATACTCAGAGAGGATGCAGGTATTTGTGGATATTTTCATTTTGAAACCAAATAAATCAGCTTATGGGGGCAAAGTCAGTATGATGCTGTTATTTACAAAGAAGGCAATGTCTCTTACGGATGCAGCTCAAATTCAGAACAACTGAACAGAAAATATTGACGATCTTAGTAAAGAACACATAAAATGACTGGGAGACAAAATACTACTAGAGTCCCTGCCACCAGGCAGCAAGACTCAGCAGATTTTACCTAACTGTATGGTGTTTGAGTTTCCCAGAACATTTGTTCATCACTTCAAAAGGCTGCCACACTTATAATAATTTAGTTAGTTAGAATCATACATGTGTAGGATGGGCATATTATATGTATCAATTAGCTGCCGTGTGGCTTAGATCACCTGTCAGAAGATCCTCTTCTCTGCATAGTGAGCTCGGCCGTGCTGCTGGCCACGGGGGCGGCTTCGTGCGTGTGCCTCTTACGTGAGCAAAATGCTCAGGAGCCGCAGACAGGCACTTCCAAAGGTGCCCAGGAGGCANCTCTTCTCTACAGAAGTGAGTTCGGCCGTGCTGCTGGCCACGGGGGCGACTTCGTGCACATGCCTCTTACGTGAGCAAAATGCTCAGGAGCCGCAGACAGGCACTTCCAAAGGTGCCCAGGAGGCATTTTGCCTGTCAATGGTATTTGAATCCTGTGAATCCTATTTGTCCTGTGAAGACCTGGTAAATTTAAACTAAAGAAAACATCAAAGTATGTACCAGTGTAGACACTGGAAAGAGCTCAGTTGTCTTGTTCCTTGTGCTGAGAAAATTTGGGTGTTAATTTGAGTAGTCCAATCACTCATGGGGTAAACATCATCTTTGAACACACTATAGCCTACATTTTTATTCCCTGTTGCCCATATCACTGGTATCTATATATAGTTCTGGTAGGAATTTTCTACATACAATTATTGATTTAAAGGGACTTTAGTTGTTGATAATTTAGCTAAGTTCTCAAGATCTAGAAACTCGATACTAACAAAAGGATATTGAGCTGAAATGAGCCCCCCTATAATGTTAAGTAATTAACATTTTTCATGTGGGGGCCCACGAAACATTCATTTACCTTTAACAGAATGACCGACCAAACGTCTGTCAGTCAGCCGATCTGATAAAGGTCAACTATTGAGAATCCAATGAGTCAGTACACAAACTAAGTGACCTGGGCAGTCGTAAGTTCATTTGGTGTTTTGAAAGGAAAATATACTATTTCCATAGAAGTACCTGGTATGCATTAAAAAATCTTTGATGAAATTTTATGCCAAACCTGCCCAGTTTCCTAGACGTACTTCACGCTCATCAGAGGTTCTCTGTGTATCTTGACAGCAAAAATCTTGGCTTAAATAAAATTTTATGTTTTAATCCTTTTAAAGTTATTTACTTTTAGGTAGTTAAGCTGCCTAAAGTAGCCTGAGTCAAGTCAAGCTATGTTTAAGTAGTCAAGGGCAAAAACAGTATGTGACTATTGTATACATTTACCTTTCAGACTACAGAATAAAGCTGTGCCTGCTTTTTCTTTACCTGCATTTGAAATGTTTTCAAACTGATTTAACTCTCTGTAGTTGATGGCCTTGGAAACATATTTAGGTGACTTGCCAAATTCACACACTATTCTCTATGTGTGATGTTTATGTAAGGAAATAACCAGTATTTGATGCCACTGAAGGAGGAGAGTTGTAGAGCGATATGAAGAAGTTTGTACAGGAATAACTTTTTCAGACAAAGAAATCCCCTCCTACTCTTGGTTAGCAATTGGAATATTTTTCAATGTCATACTTACTTACAATATTTTAGGAAAAAAATGTGGTATTGTGACTGCATATATAAGTATGTATAATAACACCATGTCTTAACAGGCATGTGTAGCACTGAGAGACTAGTGTATGTGAAACTAGTTTTATCTATGAAGATGTTCTCTTCTGAGGTAGTTTGATGTGAGTCAACCTGGCTGCATTTTGGGACCTGAAGCTTTCTGTCTTAGCACATCACATTAATCTCATCCTTTCTGCCTTTCTGGAGGACAAACAGGCCATCTGCTCAGTAGTTTTCCCACTCTAGTTTTCCATTACCTATCGGCTTTTGAGATTTTGGGCTCTTTCTTTCAGTTGTAGAATAGGACAGAGACAGTAATGCGTTACCTAATGTGTTTATTTTATTTAGGCAATTCTGCCTTCAAATCAGTGTGCTTTGTTAAGGCAAGTAAGTCGAGGTTTTACACCAACAGGCTGTGATTGTGAGAAATTGCTTACGGATCTTGAATTTCTGAAGAATTAGGATGCACCTATCCTGCTACCTGTAGCCTGACCTACCTTATAGCTTTAAGTGTCTGCTTTTCTGATGCTTTTGGATGATTGAAGTGTGCTATTTGTGGAAAGATTTGCTGTATTATAGCAGAGTAAGGATTTAAGCTGCAGATTTGCAACAGCAACCTGAGGAGAGTGTGCTGGTATAAATACTAGTATAAATGCTTTTCAGGAAAGAGTTGAAAAGCAGATCAAGGTTGTTTCTCTTAATTTATCTTCATCCTCTGAGCTTACTTTGCATTGAGAAGACATCACAAAAATATTACTTTGGAGTTCTCAAGCCCTTATTCACATCAAAATCTAGCAAAAATCTTCTAGTGTTTGGTTGTGAACTTTTAAAAAACTTTAGGAAAAGGACATTACTAAGTCATTTAGGTGGCAGCTAGGACTTGATAACAGAAAGGCTGATCAGCATATTGATGCAATAGAAATGTTACCAGTAGTTTTCTTAAAAAAAAAAAAATTGTAGATGTTTTTTGTCCTAGATGAAAGCACCCTCTGCAATATAGGCTTTTCCCTTGAAACAGTGGAAAACTTTGCATATCCATTTTCATGAATTGATTTGAAGATGATTGTAAGTAAATGCTGCATCTGTTGCCCAAGAAGAGCAAAGTGAAACAAACTAGCAGACAACACAAATGGCAAAAGCAAATTCAGCTTTAAAAGTCTGCATCAGTTCTGACAATCTCACTTGTAGACTGCAATGCCAATGTCAAAATCTGTTTCTTAACAAGTATATTTTAAAACCAGTATATTTTAAAAATTTAAAACATTTTAAAACTGTGCCACTTTAAATTCCTTTAAATATGTTTTTGGGGTACTTTTCTGATTTACAAATTTCCTCTTTCTTAGAAGCAAAATGCTTTAGGAAACGGGAGTCAGAAACACCTCCATGTGGCAGAGAGGAAGGGCTTTCCAGGCACAGGAGAACTAACTCCTTGGAGGGTCACTTCATAGAGACCCCAACTTCTTCACTGGGGCAGCAAGGAGTGACAGCAAAATACTGATGTTCCCCAGGGAACTAGGAGTCTCTAACACAGTTTTGGTTCACCTCTGCCAGCCAATATATGTTCATTTTCAAAATATGGTTAGCTTGCAGCAATATTTTTGCTTAACTCAAATAACCAAAAAAAAAAAAAAATCCTTTGTAGGACTATGTTTTTAAACTTCAAGATTTATAGCACTGGGAATAAAAATCATCATCTGGACTTCATTAGGATTTTCCTGGCAAATTATTAATACTGACAACATATTTGATCAGGCAACTCCAACACCAGCGGTAGTAAGTGAGTTAAAAGCAACTTGCATTATAGAAACAGGTCTACAGAGTCTCTTAAAGTTTCTGCTAGTTTTTCCAGCCCTCAGCAAATGGTGGTGCTAGTACCTTATTTTTCATTCACTGTGTTTCCTCATTTCATGGTCATATCAGCCTCTTGGTGACTGCCAATGAGCGGATCTCATCATAGCTGAAAATTCAGGAACATGTGCAAAGAAGCCACCCAAATGGGCAAGAAATTTGAATATTCTCTTTCCTGGCCTTTTTCTTTAAAATGAGAAGACTTCAGGTATGAATCTGGCAAAGTAGGTAATCTCATTTTTTTGTTGTTGTTTATGTTTAGATTCATATCTGTTGTGACTTTGTGCATGTGTATATTTATATTTACAGTAGGTCAATGTGCATTTTTTGTGTGTTGTACCTATTGTGCATCTGTGTTGTAGTTTCAGAGTGGGACTCTGAAACTGCTTCCATATGAATTGGCTTCTGGAGCAATAACCAAATAAATGTAGGGTCCCCTTTTCCCCAAGCAGCAATGTCAGCTCATCTGCTGCACCCCAAGCAAAATATACTTGAATGCATCTTCCTGTGAAGTTTCATATTGCAAAATTGCCCGGTGGCATCAGGGCAGTCTTTTAGTGTTTCCACTGGCTTGGGAAGGTGTATGTGAGATAACTTTACCTTTAGAAATACATTACAGTGTTTTACATAGATTCAAAGTGTGCCAGTTAAAAAAAAAAATCTATGAATTATAGGTTTAGGTTTGGAGAAATTTCCAGAATTACCAATGACCTGGTGCACTTAATGTAGCAGCAAGTATATGGCTCCTGTAATTTTGCCCATTTAAAATCACAAGCTGGAAAAGCCGTTACTAGTTGTTTTGTGAGGTTCAGGCTTTATTATCAGCTGAAAATTGTGCTTCTGCCTGTTAGTCCCCGGACTGCCAAAACTCAAGTGGCTTCAAGTGTGGGAGCTGCTGGATCTGAGGGTAGTAACGGGAAGGAGGTTATTTTATGGTTGATCTCCCTGCATAAGTAGTGTGTTTCCCTATGATAAAGAGGTGGTATCAGCCCCACCTATTATTAAAGTTGCCTGACACTTCCCATTAAGGACTTTGTTTTCAGATACTTATAATCCAGTAAAACGTTAACTGTTTGACTTGAAATCTGACTTGTTCTTGTGAGTCTTTTGGAAAAATTCTAGACAAAATATTAAATTAAAAAATAAAATTTAATTAAAAATATAATAATAATCAGCCTATATATGCACATATATTTGAAAATGTCACTGGACAGTATGGTATTGTTTTGCCCAGTGAAGATAATCTTTTCTTTGTGGAATGTTAATGTAGTTGGGGGCCTTTGATCTCAAGGTCACTTGCATGATCTCAGTGGGATGAGCCTCAGTGTAGGCTTTGTAAGAGAACAGAAAATGTGGACCCTAATGAACTTCTGCGTCTCTTGCGTGTGGCCTGCCAAAGGTGTTTTCAATTCCTGCTTGGCCCTCCTCAAGGGAAAGCTTCCCTGCACGAGCACCCCTGTGCTTTCTGAGTGGAGTCTTGACACTTGGAAGAGAAGCAGCCCTTGGCTCAAGGGTAGCTTTTATCTTTGTGAAATCAGCCCAAATCTGACTACGCTTTAAGTTTTTTCTTTTTAAAAAGCACATAACTCAAGAGTGACCACATTTGCTAGATGCTTTCTGCTGAATTCCCTAAAGTTTATCTCTGCGTGCCTAGGCTGGAACTGTGTAGGGCTGAGCAGACTGCTCCTGTAGTTGGAGTTTGGGGGTATTCCTGCCTGTGCTGGCTACAGACATCCGTATGAAGCTCAGGGATCTTTCTCTTGTGCCATGTAAGAGGAGGGTCCCTAAAACTGAAAAGAGTGACAGTGGATAGCCTGAGCATGGCCCAGGTGTGAAACAGATGGCCTCGGAGAAGGGTCTGCGTGTAGAAGNGCTGGCTACGGACATCCGTATGAAGCCCAGGGATCTTTTGTGCCATGTAAGAGGAGCGTCCCTAAAACTGAAAAGAGTGAGGGTGGATAGCCTGAGCATGGCCCAGGTGTGAAACAGATGGCCTCGGAGAAGGGTCTGCGTGTAGAAGACTGGAGGTTTCATGAAAGAGTAGAAACTGGTTATTTGGGTTAATTTGATGGGTAAAAACAACAGGATTTAGTGCTCGGCATAGTCTGGATAAAGAGATTAGGACAAAGTATGGGGAAAGAAGCTAAGGAGAGATAGCTGAGGGAAATGCGGGGAAGACTGCTCTTTCAGGGCTTGAACAGAAGCAAGGGACTGCAGGGTGGACAGGCTAGACGTGCAGCTCAACCAGGGGCTTCCTGAGGAAGGAACCGCAAAGGGAAAAAAGGGTGTTCCACTCCCACGTCTCGGAGAGGAATCCCGATCCTAAGGCTGATCAGTAAAGACCAAGACTAGCTAAGAAAGGCATGAAGAGTTATGTGCAAGGAAGAGACAGCCTGAGAAGGGCTGTAAGAGAAGGGACAGAGAGATTTCTGTGATGGATCCAGAATTCTTAGCTTTTCACGTGAACTGAGTGTCAGAAAGCACATCACTGAATTTTTGAGAGAGCAATATAATTTGTTAGTTTGTTTTTAAAATATAGAAAATCTATTTAAAATGTATTGCCAAAGCCACAGTGTCAGTAACAGTTATATTCCAGAGTTAAAATAGCCAGTGCAGTCAGTGTTTTGGACTTTTTGTTCATATGCATCCTGAAAAAAATTTCATTGTACAACACATGGAGAGAATAGGGGGATTGAATAGTGTGTGAAAGATCATGTCTTGGGTAATTTAAGGCCAGCAGCAAAGAGATAAAGAAATTATTCATACCAAAGGATTACATTGATACCAGAAGAACTAGTGTTAAATGGCTACAAACATACACTGCAGATGAGAACAAGGTTTAAATCATGACAAGAGTAAGTTTCTGGAATGACAGGAGCAAAAACATCACTGAGTTTCAATGAGAAATTTGACTCTTCTGCAAGATGGTATGTGCTGTAGTTTGTGGTAACGAAGGCCTAGTTGAGCACACTGGAACCGTACAGTGATCGCAGGAGGAACCGAACGGCTGCAGTAGGGAAGGATGCTGAGGAGCCACAGCGTGAACACTGAGATCGGGTAGAACTTGAGATATTCGCCTGCTGTGTTTCTTTATGTGCAACAAAAATCATCCCGGGAAATGCATGCAGCTGAAGATGAAAATGAAGATGAACCAAAGGAAATAATAAATACAACTGGTTTTTGTTTTGGCACTGCCTAACCTTTGAGTTTCTGGCTTTGCAACCTTTCCAGTAGTGTTCTTTTAATTGTTTTCTTGGAGGAATCTAGTGGTTTTCTCCATAAGAGAGCCCAGCAATGAAATAGTACACACAGCGTGAATGATAGTGGATCAGCATCCAAGAGACAAAAACACATTAAACAGCACTGCTTTTATCCTTACAAAATTGGAAGGTGTATATGGAGTTTTACTTCTTGAGATGTGTTTGGAACTATGAAACATTTTGTGTATTTTTGGTTTTTTTGCAAGTGTCTATCTAGATCTCTGTTCTTACTGTATCTTACTGGGTGGTTTGCAGCTGTTGCTGCCAGAAAATGTTGCCACTGCTTCATCAGCAGAGCAAAGCTCTCACACATTAAAATATTATTTACTTAGAAGTGCACTCTTATACTCACTGGAGAAGTTTCATACATTTAAATAAAAGCCTCTAACTTGGGGGCCAATTACAATCTATTATCTGGTTGTCTAATCAAAGGAGAGAGTTTGGTTTTTAGATTAGTATATACTTCTTTTCACTTTTCCTGTTATATAGCAGACTCAAATGAGATGTGCATATCAAGAGTAAGGTAACACTGTCAAATTAAAGTTGACCAGTGTGGTATCTTTGGATAGTTATCTGTTAGTGTCTAATGAGACAATTTTTTGTTCACACTTATCAGTACAGAGCTGTAATAAGAAGGACTTAATGATGGCCCCTTTTTATATAGATGCAACAGTCATAGCTCATATATTTCTGTCTGCCAGACAAGATCAGAGAAAATTTTGCCACAAGAAAATGGAAGATTTTTGATATTATACTTTATGAAGAAGTGGGAAGGACATAATTTTGGAGAATACACTAAAGCCTGAGTTCCTATTAGGTCAAGTGAACCTAATTGACCTAGGTCCCTAAGGCCCAAGGTAGTTATAACGGTAAGCAGAAAAAAAAAACCCCAAACAGTCAAAAATGTTTTAATTGGAATAAAATTGCAATTATGTTTATTCCTTCAATTATGTTATTATCCCACCTTATATGCCTTAGAGCGGATCAGCAAAAAGAGAAGATTAAATCTTTTCAAATGAAGTAACATACAAGTAAAACCATATGACTGGGAACAATAGCTCCTGTGTCGTGTTCCTGCTATTTGCAGGTCCATAGATTGGTCCTTTGGCTAGTCACCAGAACTTGTAAAATGCTTTTAGGCAGCTGTCTCCCATTAAAGCCACATGTTACATCAGTAAGGAAACAGAGAAATGCAGATCTAACAGGAATTTTAGATCACTTGCATATCTCCATAGACTAAGAAAGGATCAAGCATGTCACCCCTGAAAATATTAAAAGCTTTCAGCAGAGGGGATTCCAGATCTCTTCAGATAAACTGCTTCAGTATTTCTTTCCCCTCACACTTTTTCGGAGAAAAGAAACCTAATCAGTACAGTCTTTCTTATCTTTTAGTCTGTTCCTTCTCTTCAGAACCTGTTACGTTCTTTTGGGTTTGGAATTGCTTGCATTGTTATTGAAATTTGATGAGATTATTTCTCCTTTTAAGCATTTGTCATTAAGCAAAGTAATGACTTCTTGTGAATACCAGTAATGCATTGACTTCCTTGCCAAATATTCCCTTTCTTCCTTATCCCTAACCTGATCATTTTTTAGAAGTTTGTACTCAATTGCTTGGTTTCACTTAATGTGAAATGAATACAGAATATAGAAATGAAAAACTGAAATATCCCAATTAAAAACTGCTTTTGAACAAACAGGTATGATTATTAAAAATGTGTTTTGTTAACAGCATTTTCATTATATTTGATAAAAAGACAACAAGTTTGTTAATAGTATCTCTTGAGATTCACAAACTTGTCAATCTTATTCATGTTGTGAGGTCAATTGGGGAATAATTAAATAGGTTAGGACTCTTCACTCTGAAAAGAGAGAGACTGGGAGATTTTTGATAGAAATCTACAAAGTTATGAGTATCATTTACTGTTCATCATTTCTTTCAGTACAGTGAACCTAATAGAAACTAGGTTCAGAACAGAAGGAGAGGAACTGCTTCTTTCATGCAGCAGTTCATGGACCCTAGAAATTAATTCCAGAGGGTGTTAGAGACAGTTTACATATGTGATAGTTTGCATATACTCAAGGGAAAGTGGACAAATATGTGGAAGAAAGAGCCACTCAGGGTCAGTAAATGTATAAACAAGAACCCCTTCAGAAAATTCCCTGAGCTGAGAATAGCTGGAGGGTAGTAATGTACTCAGAAGCAGCTTACGTACTTGTTTTGTTCATACTCTTCCCTGAGTATCTGCCTCTGACTCGTGTTGGAGATGAGATACTAGGAGAAATGCACCCTGGAAACCAAGGCAGTTTCTTACCAGAATCACCACCAGTTTCCCTCCTCCAGTGGTACCTCTACAAATTATTTCACCAGACTTTATTTCAACTCTCAGTTTGCAAGTTTTGGGGTAACTTGTAAGGGCTATAAAAAGTAATCTAATCTAATAATATCACTGTGGTTCAGTGGAACAGGAAAGAAAATAGTGCTTCCTTCAGAAATTAATTTTGCATTTCAAGAACTTGAAAATATATTAAAAGAAATGGCAGAGGATAAAAACCCCAACTTGCCAGTTTACTCTGTGCAACCTTAATTCAAAGGAAAAACAAGTTTCCAGCATTAGGTGTAGTTGTAATATACAAAATATATGTAAGTTGCAAGCTATGCTCCCAGATATGAAAGTACAGACAAAATGATTAAGAAAAGTTGGCCAGGGAAACAGAAAAAGAAACAGCAAAGAATCATCAAACTTAAAAGGGGAGAGATCCAAACCAAACCTGAAAAGAATTTTAAATGCATGTTTAATTCTTCTCTGGTTAGTACCTGTTATAATTTGACAAATGGCAGTAACTCTGTGTAAATCACTTACTGAAAAAGTGCAACAATATGGAGATAATCACTTTAAAAGCACTCTAGGAACTCAAATTAGCTTCTAAGAAAATCATACAACCCTCAAAAGATTCCCCTGCAAATCTTGTCTGGGTGGTACTATTGGAAGGCATCAAATTTGCAGTGAGGTCAATGGCAGGCAGCATTACCAAAAAGAGACATCTGTGTCTCGGACCTTGGAAAATAGATAGTACTTTAAAGGATTTGTCTGCACTTGTTAAGCTTGTTCATGAGTCTGGAGGAGTTGCATACAAAGATTCTTTAATGAAATGCAGAGAAAGTATTTTTTGTATCAGTGAAAACAGAAAGGTTAGTAAATCACTCAAAGAACCAACTTTCTTCTGAAAGACATAGCGGACTAAAAAAATTTGTCCTGTCATACAGCACAGAGTAGACTATTCAGACAGAATTTGTGGAAAACAGTAAATTTTTAAATTCAGGACAGAAAAGAGATAACAAGATGACCATTCCTCGGCAATCAGATAAGAGAAAGTTTATATAGAGTTTGGGAGAGCTTTCAGACTTAGCAGTCAGGGTCCTAGAAATAATAAAATCTGCTCTACAGAGTTTCAGTGCAGGATATGTTTTAATCCTACCTATAACAGAATTCAAATTATTTAAATCCAGACCAATGTAAGGAGTAAAGCAGTATTCTTGTGAACAGAGCAAAAAGCTAGCTAGGAGATGAATAGCTGTGTTAGATCCTTTTGTGTATCTCTGGGCATATTTTCCATAGATTTGATTGTTTTTAAACTTCTGGCCTGCTCAAGATTTGGAAATGCCAGGATATTAGCTGTTGACTGCTTTGAGAGCCTATTTCATAGTCAGGAAGATTTAATTAATCCTACCTTTTCCTTTTAATTTCATCCCACCTTTCCTATGTTACATCTATGTTTTGTTACATCTTATTAAATGTATAGTTCTTGCACCTTTCAGATTTCTGCAGACTACCAAACTTGCAAACATCCCTTAGCTAATTAATATTTTTTGTAGATCATCCATGCCAGTTCATGTTTAGTTTTGTTTATTCCACTCAAGATTTTTCCTCGTCAAGACCTTTACAGCTAAAATATCTCCCCAAGTTCATGTAATAATATCCCCATGCCATTAAGAGAATCCTGTCATATTTCAGGTTTGTGCAACATTACCCTACTTCTTTTTACAAATGTTTTGAAGTCTGCCATCCCCCTCTTTCAACCTCACAGTTCAGAAGACGCATGAGCTGAATGAAAGAGAGCTAAGGTGTGCAGCAAAATCATCTTTTTACTATTCTCAACTTAGCATTTCCTAGGTTAGCTAGTTTCTTGTGTTTGCAGTAGCAAGGAATTCCCGTGGACGTTTTTTCAGCTGATCCAAAAGACGTGCTCCCCACCAGGTATTCTCAACTGTGCTTGGAGGCCAGTGCCTCCCTGTGCAGCCGGCTGCCAGGGCTGCTGGGCACATGCCGTCCCCTCTGCAGGAGGCACGGGATGCTGTTTGCTTATTCCCCCCACATTGTTTTCTGTGGGAAACATTCTCAGAAATTGTGGTGAGCAAGAGGCTGCTGTGAACACGCAGGGCTGAATCATCTCTAAACCCAAAGCTGCTGGTGCCTGAAGGATTCAAGATGTTTTTTCCAGCCCAGGGGTTAGCATGTCAAGAGGTTAGTACCTGGCTTGTGGGGCAAAGGAGGAACACCCCTAGGCAAGGGGAATACTGCAACAACTGCAACATGCAGCTAAGTTTACATAGGGTTTAAAGAAAAATGTGTCTTTTATGATGTTGAAAGGGCATTAATACAATCAGGTATCAAGTACACTACTTTCTCCATCACATTGGTGGATGGATACACAGGCATAAGTAAGATGAGTCTTAAAATTTACCCTATTACTGATTGCATTCTATAGCCTTCGCAAATTTTGCAGGGTTATAACAATGTAACTATGGATGACTTCAATGAACTTGGCAATGCTGCTATGCAGGTCAGTTGGAATTAATTTTTATGTTATGCTTTTTATCATATATCAAATGTCTTTGTTACTGTCACATACTTTACTTGTTAATGTATTCACTCATTTTATGATTGCTTTTTTGGAAAGAGCCATGGGTTTCTGACAAGCTTTTTCCTTTATAATTTAATACTGTTTGGTTCACACAAATCTATTGCTAGCCAGTAAATATTTTTTCTTAATATTTGTTCCATTACTTATTTAACAATAAAGATATATTTACAGGAAGATTACCAGAACCACTCTCTTCTTTCTTCTTTTTGGGGAAGTACTTTACTTGTTTTTCTTCTGATTCCTAATATCTCCCCAGATATTAATAACTTAAAAAAAAGATGGGCAGTTGCTGCTCTCAGCAAGAAAATTCTCATAATCTGCTATGGGGTACATTGTCTGTACCAATGTACAGATGTTATTAAATTTCCACTCACCTCCTACTTTTCTTCAGGCCTTTCCTTCTAATTGTCCAAGTAGAGAACCAGAGAGTTTGTAGGCTTGGAAAAGAGTGTTTTTAAGCTCTTGAGGAAACTGAGATCCAGTGCTAGATCAATGCAGCTGATAACTGCAGTCTCAGCTCTTAGATAGGGTGCTGGTAGAGAATCGTTTTTCCTACGATTGTAGCTAAAAGGCCAGAAAGCCTTTGGTATGTGTTGTCTTAATGGTGTTCGCACGGGGCAGCTGAAGAGGATGCCTGGCTAGGATAGCAGCCCATTTAAGGCCAGGCGTTTAAACATGACTGTGACAGAAGTCCCGCTGAGCAGGCCAAACCTTTTCAGACTCACTACTTCACAGGATGAGGTCTGCTCTTCAAGCACCGTGACCTACACTCACTCCTTCATTTTTTTGCATTGGACTTGAATGAGCCTGAAATACTAAGTGATCAAAGTCTATAAAGTGATCACAAATTATATATCATTAGTTGTCATAGATTTCATATTTATTTCCGAATCGCTGATGAATACATATGAACTAACACACATCTTTGTGGAAACTTTCTGAATAGTGTCCAGAATGTCTTCTGTAAGTATCCTGAGGCCACATTACAAAACAAAAGGTTTCTTTTGTTTACTCAGACAGTGACTTGGGGAACAAATTATCAAGTGTTTATCTCTAATAATTGTCATTTAATGTTTCCTCAGTTACTAATGGATCTGAAAATTCTTTCTGTCCCTAGTAATGTGAATACAGCAATCTGCCTTTTTTTATATATATACTGTTTCTTTTTTCCCAACTAACAACTTTGTCATCTCCAATTAATAGCAGATCTAGGATTTCTTTTATTCCACATTTGGATAAACAAACAAAAGATGTTCTTAATTCTCGCAGTAACCCACAGGTTTTCTTCTTAAGTCTTCAGTTCTGTTTTTTCTTCTTTTTTTTTTTAAAAAAAAAAGAACAGTTTTGCACTTTGTGCTACGGGCAATTCTTTCTTTCCTCTTTATATTCTAGTACTCTTGGTGAGAGTAGAAGGAAGGGGTGGAGCAGTGACTTTTTCTACTTCAGCTTTTTCTCCTTTCATCTTGGCGCATTTCTCATGGGTGTTTGACCACCAGCTCAAAGTAAACAGAGTTAAATTCTTCTTACAGAGCAGGATTCTTTTTGTCTTCTTTCTCCTTTTTCCTTTTCCTCTTCCTTCTCCATGCTCCCTTATTTCCCATTCTGATCACTGTGGACCGAACTCTCATCTTCCACGTTGCTCTGGCCCGAGTGTCAGTGTTGGTTTGGAGATCCCTGCGGAAGGGTGTGCGCAGCAGTTTAGCTTTGAATCTTAATCCTTTAAACAGGCTGTGATCCTGGACTCCACCACTGGCATGCAGTTTGGTTCCCCCACCTGGGGAGCCCCTCCCACAGAGGAGGAATTCCGTGTTCCCAATGAAATCCAGAAAATTACTCTCTGGAGTACTTTTTGGAGACTTTGGAGCCTGCCTTGAAATTTCTTCTCTGTTATGACAATCAAAATGTGCCAGCAGTTGCCCGTATGATTCAGTAGTGAGAATGGTCTTTATTTTCACTGATTTCCCCACCAGTTTATCCATGTGTCAGTCTCCTAAATATGCAGACAACCTGTAAGGAGCAAATTTACCGCTAGACCTTTGCAAGGAGCAGCCTGAAGTACAGACGGTGAGGTATCAAGGGTGGAAATCTGGAGCTGTGAAAGCCCTGGGAGGCAGTAATAGCTGCGTTAAGGAAGCAGCCTGGGGACAGCAGCTGGATTTTCCTTGAGATTTTCACCTGAGCAGGATGCAGGTGTCCAGGTTCATTGAGGGATATATGGTGGCAGGCGGCCTGAGGCGGGTGTGAGATGGACAGCAGGCCCAGGCCCAGCTGGTGCCATGTGTGGGGCCTGGGCAGGAGGATGGAGGCGACCGCACAACCTTGTGCCAATGCTCATCCTGATCGGGTTTGTGTGGTGGCCACAGCTCAGTGCAGCTTCTGCCCCCTCAGTGTCACTAGGAAAGGATCCGTGCTTGGTCCCGCTGCGGGCAAGGGGTGGCAGGGAGCATCCAGGGAGGACGATGGGCTTGAGGTGCACAGTTTGGGCAGGGGAATGGGCTGAGGAAGAGATGCTGTGGACAGGAGGGACTCAAGGGCTGGTCTCCAGCAAGGGACAGGTTCTGCTTGCTATGCAGCGTGAGGACTTGTAGTAACAACAACGAGAGATGTGTTTAGCACACTCTCCTCCCACTTCTTTTCTTTTTTTCCTAAATCAGCTTCTACTTTTTACAGATGCAGAGAAAAATTGGAAAAATTTACCCAAAAGGTAAAAAAATGTGAAGATAAGGTTAAAAGAAAACAAATCCAGCCAAATAATAACTTGTTTTCAAATAAGATGTCATTTTTGGATATTTGGGATTGGCAATCATGTGGAATGAAAGTTTGGGAAAAAAAATAAAAAGATTGGGAACAGGAAGAATGAGGACCTTGTCTCAAGTAGCTGTCTGAGGTAAGAAATATTGAAGGGAGCGAGAGCACAAGCTCCTCTGCTTGCCGAGAAGCATTCAGCTCGCTCTTGATTTAGCTCTTTGGCCCAGGTGCTGTATAAACTATCAGAGTATTGGAGAAAGAGCCCATGCAACTATATTAATTAAGATTTCAAATACAATATTTCTGAATTCTTTATGTAACAGGCTTGGCAGCTCATAAAGCTCGATCATAAAGCGTGTCAGCTTGCTGTCTATGGAGTAAGAGTTTGTCTAAAACAAGGCAGGAGCTCTGCGCCATCACTGCAGCTTCCCGACTCCACGCCAGACTCCAACCAGGAAAGTCACACTGCGTGGGCCTAAACCTTCGCACTTAGGGCACCCTTAACAGCCTCCTTTTCTCACTTCCCTCGGTTTTACCGTGACTTAACTTTCAGGCCTCTCCTACGTTTTAGGTGGAATGTCGCCATCAGATTTCAGCGCGGAGCCGTCTGGGCAGGAGCGGGCAGCACTGTTTGTTTTGCTGCTGCCGGAGCTCTGGGAAGGCAGGGAAGCCGCCGCCACTGCCGCTCCTGCCGCTCTTCCCCCAGGCTGGGCAGAGGCTCTTGCTGGAAGAGGAGCTCTCAGGCTGGGCTCGCCAGGCCCAGCTTGCTGCATGGGCCATCAAGGAGCTGCAAGCCCGGCTTTCTAAGGATCTGCCGCAGTCCCTGTCCTTGTTTTACCTCTTTTGTTTCCTCTCCTTTTTCCTACACCCCAACCAGCGTGCTTACCCTTGACTTTGTAGAACTCCATTGCCGATGTTTCTGCAAAGATTTGAGGCAATTCTGCTAGAGGTGCTAAAAGCAGATTAAGTTGTTTTTTTTTTCTCTGAAGACTTGAAAGTACAGTGTTATGCCTGAGGTGGCATCCCATCACAGGAATGACCACCTCAACAGATGGCTATTGTAGGTGTTGATGATGGAGTAAATTTGCCTGATTTGTGCTAAACTGGATCAGTTTATCACTCAACAACGTAGTTGCATTGCTGCTTGGACCGAGATGTGTACCAGACTGGAACAGGGGGCTGCTCTATTCATGTAGGGTGAATTATTAATAGGTTTCAACTACTTATTGTAAGCTTAATACATTTTTTTTCTTCACTTCATCTTTATTTCAGACACAAGTTCAAAGGGAGAACTGTTTGCTTCTTTTCCAGGAAGCAATGCCTACTTGGGGCAGAAGATTCAAGGAATGTTCTTGGCTTGCATGTTAAAGAAGCATTCATTGCTTCATTGCAGTGACTGCTTCCTACTGCTGAGGGAGTGCATAGTCCAATAGACTTAGAAATCAGTCTGCTTGTCCCCATAAATTTGTCAATATGTTCCTGGTTTTCTTTTGAAGACTCATAATACATCCTGTTTTTTTCTACTCATATTTTTACTGGAGAGAAGTCCATCAGGACTGGATAAGAGCTGTCTGGAATTTAAAGTGAAACAGAATATCTAACTTCTAAAAAAAAAAGAAAAAGAAAAAAGAACTTTAAAGGTGTATTAAAATATAAAGAAATATAAAAGTCAAAATGTGATTATAGTTCTAAATTGTTCAAAGAAGTAGGGTTGAGAACAGGACAGAAGATCCTTGCATTATTTATCCTTTGCATTTCTCTATTGCCAAGGTTTTGACTTTATGTGACTTTTTTCAAGACTATGTTTACTGAAAATACAGTGTATTAAGCTAGTCTGGAGAGGGAGATTCTTGAGTTCTGTTCCCTTTTCTTCAGATAAACCTCTCAGCGGTATACACATGCTTCATATATGGTTTGCAGAAGATGTATCTGGCATCTTCTTGTGGAAGTCTCCATAACTGGAAATAGTTGGGTGAGTCCTGGGAGAAGTGACTTATGTGCTTATGTGCTTATGTGCTTGCTTGTGGATTGTTGTCCATAGACATCTGGTTTTGGACAGTATTGGAGACAGGCTAGGAGGTGGGGTGGATTGTTGTCTGATCCAACATGAAATGAAATGACATTCTACCTGCCGGTCATTTTTCCCGTAAGGAGAACTTGGTTTGCTCTCAGCAATGCTATTAGTGGTGGCTCCAGGTGGCACAACGATGTGTGCAGCATGGCACATCACTCGCATTCAGCTGGTAACCTGCTTCTTGGAACCAGATGCTCAGGTGTATGCGGGGGAAGCTCAACTTTGGCATTCAACTTTGTCAAAATGAATTATATAGGTTCAGTTGTATGATAGCTTCAGTTTGTAAGGGAGAAGAATATGGTAGAAACTATTTCATGGCACCATTTGACTACCAGTATACTGTCCATATCTGATTGGTATAAACAGGACTTTGTCTTGGGAAATGAAAATGTATTCTTACTTAGAAGCTTATTCTTAAGTCTTGAACTGGCTACAAAATAACTTGATCTCTTTTGCAATTTAGCTTATTCACTTGTGTCTCAAAGGACTAGATGTTGTTTGATATCCAGGACTCACAGTTATGGGCCTTGG
Organism: Crypturellus undulatus; assembly: GCA_013389825.1. Classification (NCBI taxonomy): domain Eukaryota; kingdom Metazoa; phylum Chordata; class Aves; order Tinamiformes; family Tinamidae; genus Crypturellus; species Crypturellus undulatus. Next base: position 110,160 of record VWPW01000726.1, read on the forward strand.
GAAGATCAAGATAGAGACTTTGAGCTTTATTACTGATTTTCTTTTAGCCTGTACTATTGAACAGATGCGGCACAGCTGAAGTGAGCAACACTGCTGCCTTAAGATTCATAAATGCTGATTTTTACTGGTTCCTGGCTTGTGCCCATGTGACTCCTCATTCCATGTAGCAGAAGGGTGACTGTCTCAGCTGTGCTTCTGGGTTATGGCATAAATTTTCTTTGTTATAATTATCCTCACAGAAGTCAGAGAAATCACTTTAGGTGGTTGGAGGGTTGGGTTTTTTTTTTTTTTTAATTTTGTATTTATTTCGCCACATATAAGGATCACAAAGCAAGCCTTGGAGCAGAGACGAAGTGAACCAAAATGTTCATGGACCTTTTGTATATATCAAAAAATAGACATATATTCACCTGTGGGTGCAAGTGGTAGAATTAGTCTGTGTCCTGTATGTTTGTGTATGAGTGTATGCTAGAATTCAATCCTGTTCTTCATAGATGCAGTGACCATTGATGCAGCAAAATTCAGCCTTGCATAGAGAAAAATAGAACAAACATACAAATTATCTGAAATCAGTACCTTTTTACATCCCTGTGGACTTTTATTTATTCCTTTTCTAACTGCTTGCATTTTCTCCTTATTTAAGATTTTTTGCTTATACATGCTTTGCAGATGTACTTATACACCTGTACTGTGTTCTTTAATGTCTGCCAAATCCTTTATTATATTAGCCGTGAATGTTTCATGATGTTATTATCTGGTTTATTTAAGTATCTTATAGAAATGAGGGCATTCCCTGATAAGTTATTTTATTTAATGAATCTCTGATTCATGAGGTATATTTCCAGTGTAATATTTTGCAAGTCCAGCTCCATAGCCTTTCCTCTTGCATCTCCCACAAAGATTGTATGTTGATAATTTTATGAAAACTATGTCTATCAAATCTGTGCCTAAATGGGTACCTGCATTTTGAAGAACTAAAAAAATCATATGCGGCTTTTAATAGTGTAGGCCTCTGGGATTTTTTAATTACTGCCAAAGTAATTTCTAGATTGGCCAGATCAAATAGGAATGTATTTCCTGGAACATCGCTTTAATGAGAGGAAAAAATCTCACAGTTTGTGTAAACTGTATTCCTGTGGAAGACAATGAAGTTGGTTCTGTTTTGGAATAAAGCCTTGACTCTAAAGAAAAAAAAATATTCTGCAGCTAGATGCTTCAGATGTGAAAATCATACAATATAAAATCAATGGTTGGCCTAGTCTGGATACCTTTATTAAAGCCAGGGCCTATTTCTGGTTTGTTATTAGGCATTCACAAACTTAGTGTTAAACTAAAATAGGTTAGGTGACAAAAGCTTGCAGATACTCTTGAGAGCATTATGCGGCTCCCTGAAGGAAAAGGGAGGCTTTCCACTCACTTGAATAATCTTTGTCCCTCACCTTAACATTCAGCATCTGTAACAAGGAAGTGACTTTTTTATAGCCTTTCAGTTTAAATCATAGCTAATACCACGTTTTTAGAAATATTTTTTTTAGTATAAATCCTGACCTTTCTTGAACAGATGGTGATAATGATGACAATGAGATTGCTATTGAATGACATACTGGAAATGTGAAGCCTAGGCAGCATATTAATATTGAGAGTCATCATCAAGCAGGAGCCTAATTGGGTCATAAAAGTGATTTTATTTCAACAAATTTATTGCCAGATGAGATTTTGTATAAAAGTTAGCACACACTTGATCACTGTCTGGATCCATAATTACATAGTTGTTTGTTGCTTACTGCTCTGATATTTTTTTCTTCTGCCAATATGCATTTCTAATGCTATATTAAAGGCTAGATTTTAATTGTCCAGAGTTTAAACTGATTAACAGTATTGGATGATAGAAAAGTATTAGGTAAGAACCTTGCAATTTTTAAGTTTGCATTTGCTTGTGCTACTTTAGGAAAATATACAGTTGAATTACATTGTATCAAAATAACTCATACAATATAGAGCTATGAGGTTATATTTAAAATATTTATTGCATATTTATTTATTTATTTTGTTTACCATGTACATGCAATTGGAAAGTATCCTGACATCAGTCTTCAAAAATTATGCATCTTTTACATCTCTAGTGTTTGCAGTAACTCCGTTGGATGAGAGAGTAGCTGTGAAATACTAATGACTGAGACAGGAGGTATTGGGTAATTCTACCACAATTGATATTTTGCAGCTTTCTTCTACTTCTCTTAGCAGAAATAATACTGCATAAAACTGGCTTGTCTATTGAGAATACTGTATGAAAGATGGAGAAAAAGTTATTGTATCAGACATATGAAATATATGTTTATATATGTAAGTGGATTAGAAACAGTTTCTTATTTCCATTTCCCTCTTTCTTAATGCGCAGAATTACTCAGTGTTTGTGTTTCTATTAGAAATTGCATCTGGTAAGGATGAAAATTTAGAATTATGTAGGAGGCATATAAAATAAAGTTAAACAAGCAGAAAAAATCTTTAGTAGAAGCAGTCATCCCTAGAGTAGGAGGATTAAGTTTTTATTATTCCATTAGAATAGACTGGATTTACTTTTATTTTTCAGGAGGGAAATGATTGTTTTTAGTTATGTACCTCTGCTTGGTATTTTCAATCACTGAAGGTCACTAAATGGTTTTAAACATGTTATAGGAGGCTGGTGTTCTGTAGGAGGGCAGCTTGTGGGTAGCCTATGTATGCTAGCGTTTAGAGCAGATGTATCACCAGACACTGGTAAATTTGTAGAGATTTGTGGGGTGAATTTAAATAAATTAGGAGGCCATCTGTTACACAGGGTTATCTTTAGGGTCCTAAAGGCCAATACTAACACCAAGATTACTAGAGTTTGTTCAAGTGGTAGTGGATTACAGTTATGTACAGGAGAGATGAAATGAGTGATATAACTTACTCCTGCTTTGTACGTCTGTTATGACTAAATCTCTAATCTAAGTAAATAAAGATGAACCGGATATTATTCTATTTTTGTACTTTTTTCCTAAAAAGACTTTACTGAAAACTGGTCCTTTTAAGACACAAGGAAACTTGGTGATAGTAGTAAAACATAAGTTTTTTAAAGTTGGTAGAGGAACTTCTTTGAGGATAGATTAGTATTGTGAATAAAAAGGGGTTGAAATACTGTCTTTAAAAATAGATATAGTGTAGCTTGTTGGCCTTGCTGTTTTGCTTCTAAGCATTCTATTAATTTTTAAAAAGACTGTCACAACATGGCTTCAATCTATTCTGGGAAGCAAATGACACTACATCTTGAAAAAATTACTTGATTTCTACTACTTCAAGAGTTGAGTTTGCCAGCAAATGAATAAAATAAGGATGTGTTTTTGACTCTTCTCCACAAAGCATGGTTCTAGTTATTTAAATCAGTAAAATTGTTCTGCACAATATTCACTTCTAATAGCATTCCTCAAGGCAGGGATGAGCATGGCAGTATTGAGTGTTAATTCAGATGGGGTAAACAGGTGTGCAGAATAAAACAGTCCTAATGCCAAAGGTATATTGCTGCAGATGTTTAAATGTTTAAATGCAGACGTTGCAGGACACAGTGATAAAAATATGCACCTGATAGTATTAGGATGTATGTGCACACTGATATGCACGCTGATATGAACTGCAAATTTAAAAAAGTATTTGCTCAAGAAAAATATAAATTAACAGTATTTCAGACTTTGTAGCTTTGGAAAGTTTTCTTTTACATTCAAATAATGACAAGTCTATGCTCATGTTTCCTTTTACAACTTCCAATAAGAACAGGGAAGATAAGAGGAGACTTTTCGTGCTACCCTGATTACAGGGAATGCTGTGAAATGTCGCATGTAAGTCTTGCAATATTCTGCAGAATAAGGTATATCTTGGTTATGTAAAATCAGAGTATTTGTCCTAGTTGAAAATGTTCCCTAATTTTATACATATAAATGTGTGTGTGTATCTGCATGTGTGTGTGTGTATGCTGTGGGAGTCTGCTGTGAAGGATTTTGTTTTGTTTTCTGTTTTTTTTTTTAATATATATTTTAATTCAAAAGCCCCAATAAGCCATTTGCTTTGAAAGGCAGGGAGTCTCCACTGCAAGATGGGGGTGACTCTACTAAAGGATTAAAATAATAAATTCTTTGCTGCCCTTGCTCTGTTTGTTAGTGTATTACAGCATATTTCCCTTCTTCCTTGATCACGCTGTCTGCATCTTTCAGCAAAACCTCCCTCTGCAATAACTGTCAGGACATGCATTAGTAACAAGGAGATGCTTGACATTTTATAAACATAAAACCAGAATAATCTACTTTCAAGTAAACTAGTAAATGGTGAAAAAGTTAACTGTTACAAAAGTTAATGTGTGTATTTCCTATAATCCAAACAACAGGACTGAGCTGGAATTTTCTTTTCTAAAAGCTTTACAAAACTGGAAGTTACGCTCTGCTGCCTGGGATAACTAAACAGCAACCTCAAAATCAGACAACATTACAGCACTGCACAGATCTTGCATTTGGTCACTTATTCATCCGTACAACTTTTGCCTCGGATTCTTTGAACCTGCTCTTCATTTATAACTTGCAGATTTATAGCGTATGTTTTAAAAGTCTGCAGATCTGCAACTGAATGTTTTACTTGTAAAAGAAATAAAAGTAAGTGCTCACGGCTCTCCCAATTATGTTAGGCATATATATTTTTTTAAAAATTGCTTCCTTTCTCCTCTATGAACAATTATAAAAACAGTAGTCTAAGGAAAATGGCTCTGGCAGTGGAGATTTATTTTTAAGTATACTAGATCATATTTTCTTTTAAGGTCTGGTAATTTTTTGAGATTTATTAGCGCAGTTACCGGGTTTAGTTACGTACTGACATGAACGGAGATTTATAGTGTAACATTTCCCATGTGAAAAGGTGACAGATACTGGCCTGTGAGGTCCAAGGCATTGCCCATTTTTCCATACACGATAGGTTCGCTTCTAAATTTACCGCCTTTTGCCAGTAAGCGCGTGATATATGCCCGTGATATGTGTTTTCTTGCAAATGCGCTTCTGATTCAGTTTCCTCGCTACCGAGACTTTTCTATTTTAGTTCCCGGGGTCACATGATCTTCCCAGCCAGTGAGAGCCCGGCAGAAGTAATGGCAACAACCTTCTGGGATAAATGTAAGTGAAAAAAACTCTTAGTTTTTTTCAGTTTCTGTCCCTCACACTCACTTTAAATGCTGCTTTTACCCCCCAATTCGCTGGGCACACCTAGTAATGCCTATGGAAATGTTTAGGAGGTTTTTTTTTCAGTTGTTTTGGGATTTTTACTCTTTTTCTAACGTTACTCTTTCTTACTATGTTCCTTTTTTTTTTCCTGTATTCTGCAATGTAGTTGAGAAGTCTGAAAAAGCAACAGAAAACAAAACAAATGCATTCCAAGTGTTGCCTAAAGTCCAGCTTAACTTTAGGAGGGATTATTTCAGCCACAGTAGGACGTTGTTTAATCTGTGTTATTGGATATTGTCAAAAATCCTATATTGCAGTTCAGAACGAATCACATGACCCTCCCTTAGGCAAAATCAATCATTTAGGTAGGAAGACAACAGTAAACAAAATGATTTGAAGTCACATGACCACGTCTGGCACTTAACGATTAGAAGAACTCATTTAAAAGGCAGGCATATATACACGGCAGTGGATCATTTGCTGGGTAGCTTATGAATGAACAGAAATACTCTGTTTCGATCTCAGCTGGTACTGAGACATAATTACACGATCTGATATTTAAATCATGTGTTTGCTGAGATTTGTAATTTTCTTTTCTTCTCAGAGGCTGCTTCTGGTAGAATGTCAGTCTTGTCTTTCCATTTTTTGAGACAGCATCCAGACTCAATAAGCAAAACTTACATGGTAATTACTTGTGAGCAGTGGTTTTGTTTAATGAACCTATTTTTTTTTGGATAAGTATGAATATGAGTAAGTATTTCCAAAAATCCTTCTCCTTCATATAAGATATCAATATTTTTATTTCTTTTTTTAACTACTTTGTTTTTTCAAATTAAAAATGCTTTTTTTTGTAGCTTATATTTCACTTTCAAAGAACTGTTTTAAATTTGGATCCCTAGCTGATGTGGTATCTTGGATTTACAGTTGTACAGAATACAGTTGAAGAACAAATGTTTTTGAAACAGACCCAGTGAAAAAAAGTTGGAATATTTTGATTTCCCTTCATGACCCCTAGATTGGGCCTGTATTGCATCACTTATAGGTGCAGAGGCCATTACTGCACATTTATTTTATTTTCTGTAGCTGTTGCTGATATATGGCATAATCAGCAGGCACTAGGTGAAAGACATGTCTGTGTGAAATCTTTCTGATTTTTTTCTAAAAGTCCATTGTGAGCAGAGAAATTTCACTTTATAATTATAGTGAAGTAGAAAGAGTATGGTGAGGTATGTAGTTTTTTCAGCCAATTCTTCTCTTTGTTGTAGGTGAAGAAAGAAAATTTTCTCTTCAGAATTACATATTGGTTGAATTGCTGCACAAAAGCGTCCAGGTCAAATATCTGAATCCAAGTAGCAAAACCAGTTAGAAATAATAAATAAAAAAAAATCTTCTCAAATTTAGGAGCTGATCTTACTGGAATTTTTGTTCAAAACTTCAAAGTGTTGTGTTTGTCGGTCAAATATTGTGTAGGCATGAGAGGAGAGTGTTTATGCTGCTCTTAAACAATATGCTTGTTCATAAGACCATAAAGGAAATTTAATTTAGTTTTATATAGTTGCTTTTGCTTCAAGGCTTCATGTAATTCCAGTCTGCCCATATTGGAATTTTGAGCTATACCTCAAGGCCCCGACTCTGTTATGTTTCCCACAGATGAGCACTAAGGCTTGTGAGCATGGACGCCCCAGACTGATAGATGTGTCGATTGTTCTATGATACCCAAAGAAACTGCAACCAGGAAAACACAATGAATTAAACTAGAGAATCTGTGTTACCACTTCTTTGTGTACTGGTTTATTTCCAGACTCGTTCTTGCTTAAGTTTCTTCTATGTTCTTAAACATAGGAAAAAATCCTTTTTTACTCTTAACTTTTTTTGCTGTGAGGGTGACTGGGCAGTGTCAGAGGTTGCCCAGATAGGCTGTGGAATCTCCATCCTTGCAGAGGTTCAAAAGCCAACGAGCTACAGCCCTGAGCTCAGAGCAGGGCCCGGATCAGGCCATCTCCAGAGGTCCCTTCCAACCTCAGCCCTGCTGCGATTCTGTGAAAAGCTCCCCCTGCAATTTGGAGGGGCAGGAAATATTGTAAATCTGGGGGGAGATCAGAAGTCACATACGGACTTGGCTCTTAGAATACCGGTGCTCTTTTAGGCCTTATCGGGTCTGTCCTTTGAAGCGATAGCCACGTATGCCCTGCTGGCACCGTCTCACTTAAGCTGTCTGAAATGTCACTTACGAGCAGCTGCAGGCCGGGAGCAAGGTTTCCCTTTCGCCTCTTCCTCCTGGCTGTTCGGAGCTGCTCCCGATCCCGATCGGCCCGTGCGCCGTCTCCTCGGGCGCTGCTGAGCGGCGCGTGGAGCGGAGGGGCCACGCGGGAGCCGGCGCAGCCGCCTCCGAGCAGCTCCTCACAGCCGTGAGCTCCCCGTCCGCAGGCAGCTCCTGAGCAGAGAGGAGCAGGACATGGGCGGGAAAGCAGAGGGAAAAAGGGATGAGGCTACTGCAGGGAAAGCTTGAAGAGAAAGTGCCTGTTATAAATAACTGTTCTGCGGTTCTGCCTGAAGCAGTATCTCACTGTAGTGAAGAGCCTCTGGAAACTGAGGAAGCGATACGGGAGCTTGCAAAGGAAATGCCGAGATGTGTGGAAGGAAGTGAGAAAGCAAATGTCATGGAAGTCTTTAGTGGCTGCAGGAAAGTTTAAGCCTGAAACCCACATGATGTAAATGGAGTTGTGCTCCAGCGGTGGTGGGAATGATGCAGAGAAACATGAAATCATTTGGCAATAAATAAACCTACAATAGTAGTAAAAAGCGCGAGAAAAAAAAGGTATATATGTGTACACACATACACACACACACATATGTATATACAGATACAAAAAAGGAGAAATATGTACTTGTCAAACATTAAAACATAGATAGTTCATTTAATTCTGCTCATACTGACATGTAAATATCATTCTTAAATTAAAATACTAAACAACAATAACTTGACTTGTGTTTAGGGAAGATGTTTGTTATTTTTTCTGCCATAACGGTGTAGGTGATGTTTTTCCTTAAGTATTGTTTATTTTGCTGAGACATGTCTATCCCTGTGGACATTTTTGTCACATAAACAAGTAGGTATTATTGTGAATAAATTCAAGCTGGAGTGGGAAATGGCGAATCTTGTGTATGATTCTTTTTAATTGGTGCATTTTGGTTCATCTCTCCAAAGGGAGGGGTAGGCTAAAACATGTCCCTGTTTATACGAAGCGCAGTGAGTTTACGGAACAGGTTGCAGGAGGCAAAGGCTAGGCAGCAAGGATTAAATCCTATGACTCAGAATCTCATTTCCCTTCCTGGCTAAATAGTATGACTGGAATTTAAACTTGGTATTTTGTTCTGAATCAGGTACAACTTAAAATTATGAGCATTTTTTTTCCACTAAAATATTTCACTTTTATTTTCTTTTTCCTTTCTGGAGGGCAACACTGCCGATGAGTGTGAGAGAAATTCATGCAATACTTCTCTGTTGATGGATATGAGCATTTGATTTCTACAAATGTACAATGATCCTCTTTATTCATTTTAGGAAAAAAGTAACGCATTCCGAAGAACCAGTATCTGTGACAGCTCAGTTGGGTAACATTCTGCTCATGCTGGCAACCAGTCTGAGGAAGAAAATAAACCTGAGTGAATGCAAGATATTAAACAGTGTTCTAGCTTCACAAGCTTTATTTATTTATTTATTGTGTTAAACACTTGCATATTTTAACTTTTCGGATCTCTCTGATCTAGGAGAAAACTTTTCCTTTACAGTGCTAAGTTTACCTGATTTAAATCATTTCATTTCTAATTTCCTGGACCTAAAATTTGAGTTGTCTCTGCTGTGTTTTTTTTTTTCCCAGTGATTGTTATTGTCACTTCCTGTAGAAGGTAGATTAAAGAATAAAAGGACAGATTTTTATCAGTTTTCCGTTAAAGACTCTGAAATCTAAATGATAAGATCTGATTTTTGAGGTAAAATAATCTGATTTTTTGAGATAATGTTTTTGTGCAAGTTCTCTTAAATTTGTACCAGTGAGCAAATTTTACTAATTATCTTATGAAAAAAACATACTAGTAATACAAAAATCCTTTATCTTGTGGCTGACTGTCCTAAAAAAATGAATATTTGAGGAAGAAAAATCTATGAAGAAATAAGTCTAGAATTATGTAGGTATGTTTCAAATACTTTATTGTTAAAACTCCAGTTATATATCTGAATATAAATAGCTTTCATTCACAACAGTTACAGCTTTCAATAGCACAGGAGTGTGTTCTGTGTGAACAGTCGCAGGCCAGGCCTGTCAAGATAGTTTGTGGGCTATTTTAACTGTCTGCCCCAGACTTATATCCGGTCTGGCAGCTAAACACATTTTGAAGCCAATTTTGCTAGGATTTGAATTTACCAATTGTTGATTTGGATTTCAAATCAACAGCTTGGAAACAATTGGTAAATTCAAATCTGCTTTGGATATTGTCTGGACTCTGAAAGTTTTTCGATTCTGCTTTGAATGTTGTTTAAGTAGGGATGTATAAAAAAAGAAAAGAACATGACCTGATAAGCAAGATCACTTAGTTTTTCTTTTCTTTTTCTTTCTCTCTCTCCTGTGATAAAAGAGTGTATTAGTGTATTTCATAGCTGGGGCTCATTTTATCAGCATCACCAAATTTAAGGGAATTTGAGGGCCCAATATTTTGGTATCATCTTGCTATATTATTATAAACTGATAGACCGGTTTACTTCTTTGAAAAATATCATAAGTCTCAAGCTGCCACCCACTTCATGAACACACCCACAGCTGGTGCCACCCCATGTCCCCCAAGAGATCATTCTGTCTCTGCTTGTGTTAGCTACCCCTGGCTTTGTCTGCAGGGCCCGCCCTGTTCAGGCATCGATATCTTGCTTCTGGAAGTGAAACCAATACTGCAAAGTTTTGATTTCACATGGTTGTTAGAGCTGATGGCACATTTCACCAGCGTAAGGAGGGATAATATTTCTGTCCCAGTCAATATGCTGTTTTGTCAGCCTAAATTCATCCTGCAATTTGAACTGCATACATTTTGCATGTATTTACTTCTTACCCTAAGAGTTTTTGTATATATTGATGTTTCCTGTTAAGCAGCTTTGCAGCGGACAGGACTGTATTCAGTGATGTTTCCATATGTAATGATTGGCTAGAACACATGCACACAAACACAGGCACACACACACACATGCTCTTTAAAGCAGAAGGATATTAATGACATCACCTAAATGCAATTTTATAATTACATGACATATGAATCATACATAATTAGGTAGTCTTCTTTTTAATGCAGCATTCACTGTTGCTCATTGGCACAGCTTTATATATAACATAAACAACAAAAAAGTAATTTGGAAAAAATGTTTTGAGACGATAGACACATGTACTAGAAGATTACTTTCATGATTTCTTTTGGACTTTTGACAAAGCACTTTGCCGCTGTTTTTTAAAGAAAAATATTGATTTGTTTTCTTCTCTTATGTCTTTTCTCTTGAAACCTAGCAACATGAAGGATGTCTGAGAAAGCTAGATAAAGCTGAGTCAAGAGAGACTCAAATAAGAAATTTTATGAATCAGGTGGTGAGTCAGTTGTGATTTTTTTCTGAGAGAGGAAAAAACGTAAATAGTAAAACTGATTTTTCTTCTCTAATAGTTGAAACTGAGGCAAATAAGACAAGCTCTGAAGTACATTGGATCTTCTGTAAATGAGATGACTGAAAACCAGACAAAACACTGGACACTTATGTTCCAGGCAAAATTTTTATGCTTGCAAAGTGTGTATGCTATAAAATAAACCACTATCGGCAGTCCTTATAAAAACCTACAACCCAACCTGACGCCACTGTAGAATAACCAAGGTATTCCAGTTTATCAGACAGTGGGCTGTATGAGTGAAAACGTTAATAACTGCTCGGTTATTGGTGTAGGATGGGGCTGTTTGGTGCTGCCCCACTGATCCGGTCCTCCAGGGGAGTTGGCAGCCATCAGTGTCTAGCACTGTCCAAGCCTGGAGGTGCCGTGGCTGGGGGTGAGGACCGGCTGTCCCGGACGTGGGCTGGTGGCCCGCGGCTGCCCCCGTGGCGCAGGCGGGAGCCTATCACTCATGTGAGACTTGAGACTACAAAGGACCAGTCGTGTGTTTAGGCCGTCATGTCCCCATCAGGGCCTGAAGTATCTTTGGTACACCGGTGGAGTACCGATTCTAGCTTAATTTACCCCAACAGTAGTCTAGTTTACGTTACCTATGCTCTGCAAGCCAAACCAACGCAGTGCCGGGGGAACTGCTTCAAAACTTCGCTACTGCTCTGATTGCCTTTATCAGCTAATAAACAAAGCACCAATTTGTCTCAGCACTGGATCTGCTTCAGCAAGTCAAACCACGGCTCAAAAAAGACCAGACCTTCATTTGGGCCCTTCTATCTCTACACTTAGAGCCTTTTCTGCTGTCATAGAAACACAGTCAAAGAGAAAAACAGGCATTTTCGATAAAAGCAGAACATTCTTTCTCTCTCAGGAAAAATACCTTAAATCTAATTATGTCCCTAGTGATAGAAGGGCTATGGACACGACTGAGTTACTGTCAGTTACCTCCAAGGCTTCTTGCATGTAAAGCAGCTCACCTCTCTCAACCTCAAGAGAGAAGCAGAAATTTCGTTTTGCATTAAGCAGAAATTTATTTCAGCATAGATAATGGACTTTGACGTACTTCTTCAAAAATACAAGTTGTGCATCTGCCACATGCTGGTAAGTTTTTGCTTATTGAATCCAATATAAGTTGGGCAGCTAACTCAGTACTGAGCTGTCATAGCAACCGGATTGTGTAATTTGTTCACAGTGCTTATCCACATTCGACTTAAACCCTAGTTTGGCTGTTTTTCCTTTCTCTTACTGACAGGCCCTCTAGATCTTCACCTTTCTGACAGTTTGGAATCTTATAATTTCCATCCTAAATTTGTTTGCAGTGAATTATTCTTGTGCCAGCTTTTTTTTTCCTTTGGCTTAAATGGCTCTTTTACCTCTTGGTGTTTATGCCCAATGTTGTATTTATAGACAGTGGTCAGATTCCCTCTCATCTTTGTTTTTTTTAGCCTGCGTAAGCAAAGTTTTTACCCTTCATTTGTTTAATATGCTCTTCATACTTCAGAATTTTACTGAATTCCAGCTGCTATTTTATCATCTAGTCACTTAATGTTGCAAAGTCTTTTTTACAACTCATTGCCTTTGCTATCCTAATGTGGTACCATCAGAAAACCTTGTTGCCCCCCTATTCACCCCCTTTCCCAGGTCACTTACAAATACATTAAACTGCACAGGTACTAATAGAAAGACCTTCCTCCTCATGATCTTCCTCCACTTAAAAACACTGACCATATATGTTTTTGTTTGTCTCCTACTTTTTAGCCTGCTACTTAGCTCCATTGGGACCTTTCTGTGGCATCTCAGTTTTTCTGAGTATCCTTGGAGCTTATGGAAATCCAAATAAATTTAACTTCCTTCAAGATTTGTATTGACTGCAGAATCATCCTTATGCTACAGAAGCTTCCATGATAACTCTTCAAACCTTTTCTTTTTAGATGAACTAATTGTGCTCTTGGTAGCAATTTCTCTCAAAACTGACAAATGCCTGGCAGCGGTGGCACTGATGGCACCAGTTCATAGCTATCTTAGACTTACCTGTCCCTTCCTCCTTATTTCCTGAATCCTTTTAAATATTGGTATCTCATTTTGCCTCCTTCCTTTCTTCTGATATTGAGAATTTCACCTTAGAATTCTTTTAAAATTCCTGTATGAATTCCAGGAGGTCTTGTTGATTTCTCTATAACCTCTTTCACTGATATTTTCATTTCAGACAGCTCCTTCAACAGCACCGCTTAAAAAAAGTTCTGTTGTGTGAATTTCTGTTAAGGTTCTCATTATGAACACGGACGCACAGCTTAACATTTAATTTGTCTGCTGCAGACTTGTCTCTTCCCAGCGCTCCTTTCCTACCTTTATATGTCAGACCTCCGGACACTCTGGCAAACTTCCCGATCCTGCTGTACTTAGAAGAACAACAACGACAAGAACAACAACAAAGCCCGCAGGTTATTTCTCGAACCTTATGGCCTATTCTATTGCGTTTTTACATTTAGTCTACCGGAGTTTTGCATTCTCTTCCATTGCCTGAAGACAAGAACTTCCTTATTTTTTTCCAAGAACTGCTTCAAAAAACTTACTTACATGGTAGTTAGCTGTGATGCTTTTGCATGTTTGTTCTGCATCTCTCAGTTTATCCTGTGCACTGCTTACAAACATTTTGCTCTTCTGTCTGCACATATGATAGTTCCTTTCTAACAATTCCTTTATTTCTTTGCTGTTTCTACCTTTATTTTTCTAATCAGATAGAATTTTAGTTTTGCTTGCTCCTACATAGGTGCTGTATTTAAATATATTATGACTCTCTTGGCTCTTGGTCACAATTTGTATTGGGTCATATGCTTTGGGCACAATTGAATTGACACTTGCTTATCTTGTGCAGCCCATTTAGCTGCTCCTTGAAACATTCTTTTACAGTGTCTGAAGGTTTTGTTTTGGAGATGTGCCAAAATGTGGTAGCTGGCTGATCAATATGGGAGCAGCTGAAGTCTACCAACATGGCTAATTTGACTTTGAGGTTTCAGAAAATATAGCCGGTCATCAGCTACAGCCTAATCAGAGAAATCAGGAGCCCTGGGCTGGCATATGGGATTTCCAGTTCATTTCCCTCTCTCTTTTTAGCTTATTTAATATTCTAACTTTTTAAAAGTATTCTAGCTAATAGTCAATCTAAAAGTATTCTAGGTCATCTCTAGCTTTTCAAAACATTTTTCATCTTCCTAAAGTAGTGTTATACAGGTGAATATCTGTAAGTCGTTTTTGACAACTACATTTTGTTTCTTCATTCACTGTAAATATACTTTATTTGTGTTGTAGGATGCATCTCCTGCTTTATATGGTTTTAACACATTATGTTTTAAAATATGCCATCTAGATATGCCCTAGTGGTTTTAGTTTGTTAATTGTTGATATGTTAGAATCACAGAATCACAGAGTGGTTGAGGTTGGAAGGAACCTCTAGAGATCATCTGGTCCAACCCCCCTGCTCCAGCAGGGACACCCAGAGCACGTGGCACAGGGTGACATCCAGGTGGGTTTTGAAGATCTGCAGAGAAGGAGACTCCACAACCTCTCTGGGCAGCCTGTGCCAGGGCTCTGTCACCCTCACAGTAAAGAAATTTTTCCTTAGGTTTCCGTGAAACTTCTGGTGTTTCAGTTTGTGCCTGTTACCTCTAGTTTTGTTAGTGGCCGCCACTGAAAAGAGGCCAGCCCCATCCTCCTCACAACCTCCCTTGAGTTGCTAGCTCTTATTTTTTTTTCTTTTCAGAATACCCTCTAGTCTGACAATATCTTTCTGACTTATGCAGTCTCTGAGTTACTGAATTTGATGTACTGGGGTGGAATTTCTGTGTATTTGAAGTGTGTGTAGGCACAGTAGACAGAACTCCATTTCTGAAGGAGCCTGAAAAGCCTCAGCATCAATTAGCTAGCCCTGAGCCTTGATACTGTTTAGATTCTTCACGTCCTTGTGAAGTTCACCCCAAACATGTTTTTCTCCTCTTATCTCTGGTTTTTCTTAGCATCTGGATGATATGAGGATTTTCAAGAGGCATATCATGCAACAGGTCTCGTCCCTATAGCATTGGCATTACAGAATACACTCACAGTATGAACACAGACCTTTTGCAATCCTGTTTTCAGAGATTATATATTTGAACTATTGATAACCTTGGCTGGCCTCCTGTGTAGCACAAGCTATAGAATCTCTCTGAATAGTTTTATTTTTGAAATTATATATGGCTTAGGAAAGTCCTCTTCGCTGAGAAACCTAGAATGGTTTTCTAATGGCCAATTATCTGTACTATTAAAAAATGCTGTTTATTTCTAATCTTTAGATTTATTACCCCTGTAGATGTTGCATCAGTGAGAAATAGAAGCAGTTGTGATTCTCCTTTCTTTTTGGTATTTCCTGATTGAGGAAATACATGAGGACTGTTCTAGCCCAACAGCCACAGGGTAACTCTGGCAGCTGGTGTTCAGCTGCCTGCCCCTACTGCAAATCTTTGTCCATTTTTGTCCTCACTCAGAGCACTATGTCCTAGGTATATGCTCTTATATTTAAACATAGGGGAAATTCTGTTGTTTGTCTGCAGGAAGGTTATAAAACAATCCCTCTATTCTACCATTGAAACCTCAGAACATTGCATTTTCTGTAGGTTGGATCAGTAACGTTATTATTCTTGCAGTTGTGAAACCGATGGAAATACAAGCTCGTGTAAGTGCCAGAACAATCCCTGTGGAACTCCCGTAGAACATGCTTGAAGCGGCGGACGTGATGTTTCTTTAATATGGGACAACTTATTTTGTCTCATACTTTTACCTTAATCTAATTGTCAGGTTATTGTATTACATGCCTTATAGCAGACAATGTAAATACATTGTAAAATATTATCACTCTCATCAGTGTTGATGAGTAATTCCTTAGTTACAGTGATTTCTTGCATAACCTTATTAGTTGATATTTATTGTATTAGTCTCTAATTCTTAATTTGAACCCTGATTTCCCTTAAGATTAGACTCAGACTTGAGTTACCTGGGTCATCCTCTCTATTCTTTAAAAAATTTTGGTAGAATATTAGGGTTTTTTCCGATAGTCTTTGGAATTTTCATAGTGTTTCAGGATTTACTGAATTCATAATTAAGTTGTAGAGAAGTCAGTGACCAATTCTTGTAATTCTTTTAGCAAATTTTTTGGACCTGGTAGGTGACAAAATGTAACATCAGTAACTGCTGCTTAACATTCCTGTGAATTGTTACATGAATGGAAAGTAGTATATTATCTCCCTCCTCCTGCTTCTCTCCCAAAACAAAATCAGATTTGATGAAGTCTCAGTTTTTCTTTTTTTTGGATAAAGTTTTATTACCTCAGACTATTATTGAATTTATAATTTTTCATTTGTTGTTCACTCTCTAACCAAATTTAATTTTCCCAGTTTTTTTCCTTGAACCCATGGTATTTTGTTGAATTGTAGCTTTACCAACAATTAGTAAAAAAAAATTCAAACGCCATTCATATTTTCTCTCTGACAACTGATTTGAATATGTTGTTTTCAGATCTTTGAATTTGTCCCTTTAAAAGAAGAAAGTGTGTGTATGTGTATATAACTTATTTGCAATTGCTGCTATTTATATATTATTGCAATCAAATTGTTATCATTTCCATCTATGTGATTATAGACATTTTAGTTAAATGATTATTTTCTTTTAACAAATGATAAGGATTTCCCTTGGTTTGGTCCAGCCATTTTTGAACTGAGAAATTATTGTATGTGATTTCTGGGTTATCCATAGATTCATTAATAGCATATATTCTTCAAAAGGAAACACCTTAGGACAAGGATAGATCATATTCTGGCTATATTTAGTTTCCTTCTAGTCTTCTGCTGACCTTCTTTTTTATTGCTCTTACATTTGTTACTACTCTTTCCTTGACAGTTTTTTAATTCCTCAGTCTTGCAAAGCCTATTGTTAACTGTATTTGTGATGTGCTTCATATATTTAATAACATGCTTGACGTTAAGAACATAAGAGCTTTTCTGGATCTAGGCCATAGTCCCTGTTGCCTCTTTTTATTAGCACTTTTATCTTGCTTTTCACTTTCTTATCCTTCATTCTTCTTTTTATATTATTTCCTTACCTTGTCTACACATCCCACATCTCTCATGCAATTTCCTTTCTTGGCTTCTCTCCTCCTGAGCCCTCCCTTTTCATTCTTTTTCCATCTGTCTCCACAGTTTTTGGCTCTGAAGAATGAGTAGATTTATGTTATCAAAGTTACTATTCCTGGTGTTGTATTCATTTACAGTGTCTTAATAGTATTAAAACCAGCCTGTTGTACTGAAAAAAGGGAAAAAAGGCCACAATTTGAAGTGATATGTTCATCAAGACAGATTAGGAATGCAGTCATTAACAACTCCTTTATTTTTTTCCTTCCTTCTTGTACGTCTTTCTAGTCAATTCCTGGGTTATAATACTGAAATTAAGAAAACTATGTGAATACAGTGACTGATGTTTCCCTCATTTGTTCTCCTTCATGGTATTGTTGATGCTGCTGTCCTAAGAAAGGAATTGGTAGGGACATGAAGGAATATTATTGGTGAAATTAAAAGCTAATACACAAAATGCATTCATGCTTCTGTATTGTCAGGGTTCACAGATTCTTGAAAAATCATTAAGATCCATTCACAAAGTCAAAGCCATGAACCTTACCCGCCTTTTGGTAATTGAAAGGTCTTTGCTAGTTGGTAACAGCTCTTTTCCTTCCTTTTCTCCTTCTGTCATTCTTCTTTCCCTTCTTCCTTCCCTCTTCCACCTTGTTCAGTACCTTCCTCCTTGCCTCATAACTGAACTGCTTTGTTCATCAGGGCAATTAAATTGAATTGGCAAATCTCTCCAAATTTCCTTCTAGGATGTTAGTCTGCTCTGGGAGTCATGAATTAAAATAAAATAGTTACGAAAGGACATGCTTTTACTTAGCAACCCAAATGGGAAAGCTGATGTGCAGTTCTGTTGAGGGCAGCATTTGAACCAAAATCTGCCTTGCCTTAGTTAATGCAGATGTTTGAGTTCGTGAGGCAAAGACACTTGCCCCATGTGTGTTATGTTTTGTTTTGTTTCTGCCCTGTGGGTCAGTTCATAAGGTAACGTGAGGCACAGGCTAATCAAGACACACGGCCTCCTCCATCCCAATGAAGGATTTCTTGCAGACTGCTGGCAAGCCCTTTCCTCCTGCAGAATGTAACACAGCAAACACTTGTGAAGAAAACCTGAAGCAGCGCTGCCTGACAAGAAGAGTGTCTTTGCAGTGTTCTTTGTACTGCGGGCAGGGTGAGGCGAAGGAGGAATTTAACACTAGCTCTCCTGAGCTGTTGCTAATGCCAGTGTACAGATCTCGCGGCAGAGCTCGCCCAGGCTTTGCTTTGGATGGAGGGTGTGCTCAGCTTTGCTGTAGCTGGTTGTGATGCCCAGGCTGGAGCAGCATCAGGTGTGTTTTCCAGGATACTTGTCTCGAAGCTAAGTTTGCAGCTGCCACACGGGGTGTATGGATCAGAGGAAACCCTTAATGTTTAGTGCCGTAGCTGATGATCATCATACTGGCTGACAGAGAGCACTTTTCCCACTCTTGCTCATTCTCCTCTGTTGTTATCTGTTTTATTTTCTTCCTCTTTTTCTTTTTTCCTCCGGACTCTAGCCTCCTCACTAGCCCCTGCATTCTCTCTGCAGTTCCTCAGCTGGTGACACTGTTGTGAATTGCCAACCAAGACTCCACTTTCTGCCCTGCGTGACACTTCCCTGCTCCCTGACTCCTTCCTGGAAGGCCCTTGCTCCCCACAGTGACAGGGGCTCGTGGTGGCACGGGCTGTTTGGAGGTCTCCCTGAGCCGTGCAGCTACCAGCTCTATCCCCTCGGCAGCAGATGTGAGCGGCAGGAAGGTTTGCAAAAGTTGTCTTGACCAAGGAGGAGAAGCATGACCCGAGTATGCTTAAAATATTCAAATTGCTCGGGTAATGAAAAGGCATCTGACTTTTCCCTCCAACCTTAAGTAGCTCAGAAAATTTCAGCTATTTCATGGTTCAAAGGTAGTTTTGGTTGCAGAAGTGTTTTCAGATTGGAGAAAGAAGTTGAAGGGATAATTCAGCTAGATTTAACAGCCTTAAATTTCTGCAGCTTGTTCTCACTTCAGAGGAAGTCCAACTGCCATAAAATCTGTGACAGAAAGCAAACGCAAAGCTGCATTGTGTGCTATTATCTTTGAAGTGATTTTCTTTTCTTTGGAGAAAAACTACTTCCTTCTCTGAGTCTCAGTAAATATTGAGAAAGACTCAGGTTTTCCTTCTGTAATTAATATATTCATATATGCATACATGATTATAAAAGTTATATGTGTATATATATATATCTGTATATGTATATACATGTATATAACGAATGTCAAGAAATTCATTTGGAAAAGGAACTTCTTGCTTCTCTTCTTCTACCCTGATACATCTTTAATTTCAGACCTGAAAATGTATTTTGCTTTTCCTCTCTCAATAGACATTAATCCTTAGATATTAATTCAGTGTAGATTTCTACGTGTTTTACTTAGATTGCTAAAAGGTTGCTCTTGCGCCTTACAATGATTTCAGTATAGCTTGTGCTGCAAAACCATATGAGTCAGGCAAACATTAAAGACTAGTTCAGGCAAGTATATCTGAACTCACCTTCTTATAAAATTGTTGCCCCTGTAGTATTAGGCTTCACACAGTAACTCTTGTAGACCTAACAGTTGCTACATGAACTGTTAGAAAAACAGGCATGTTCCCTGAAGGCTGGGGAAGTGGGAGAGGTGGACAGTGTCACTACTTTAGTTCCTTTTTCCCGAGAGAGTACACTTCACAGACTTTAAATCAGTGTGCTGTTGCTGTGCCTGTGCACTCTCTCCTGATGACACCAAAGAGAAGAGGTGTACAAAGATGAAGCCTTCATTCTTTTCTTTAAAAACAAAGATATCTTCTTTCTCAGAACAGAAAAAAGTGATTCATGAGTATGTGAGTTTTTCCAGATTTTTTTGTATGGTCAGAGAAGGTCACTTAGTAAATGAACGGAATTATTCAATAGCAATAATTTAATAGCAACTTGTTTCTTCTGAAGGATTGGAGATGTAGTATTCCTGGGCACAAAGAATCTGCATGCTTATAAAATTTGCCAAAAGAGGATGTACTGTCTTTGTATATTTCTTACCTCTAAGTAAACCTGTCAAAATTGGAAATCAGTGAGAGTGCAGAAATGGACAAATGGAAGAAATACCTCTTCATTTTGGAGGGGGAACAAAGTAGGAATATTGCAAATACTTAAGCAAATGAACAAAATAAGGGTTTTGTTCTGGGGGGATAATATCAAACAATCATTCAAGTTTACTGTGGACAAAATACCGATTAATAGGACAGGTCCTTGGTATAGTGTGACCTGTGTAATTCAGTTATTTTGTTTCAAATAATTCCTGTTTTCTTTTGTCTACAAATTGTATTAGTTCAGAAATAAGGAACATAGGTTTGTCCTGACACATAGTGGATGTTCTGCATTAGCAAGGAGTGAAGCAGAATGGCAATAGGTCTCTAAGGCAAGAGAGCTGGTGCTGAGAAATCTGACATGCAGTCGGTCTTTGAGGGGATTCTGCTTTGGAATACCTCCAGCCTGGCCCTGCGGACTAAGCCTCCCTTTATTTACAGGAGAGAATTTAGAGTGCTCCAGGAGAACATCTTGTAGCTTATATTCTACCAAAGGGAATCAGAAATATAAATAGCGGTGATTTATTGGTTTATGTACATGGACAATAATTTTATAAGAGCAATCTCCTTAAGATAGCAGATTAAAATATACTAAGATGAAAAAATAAAGGATATTCATCATTACTGTCTTTTTTCTAACCTCAGGCAGGGGTACTGCTAGGTAGCTGTGTTATAAGCCTTAATTAATGAATATTGAATGAATTAATGAATATTTAAAGAATTAAGATTCTTTAAATGGTCATTCCAATGCTGTTGCAATAATGCAGAATATTGCTGACAGCGTATTACTGGGCACAACTGTTTTATTCACAAATGTCTGCTTGAATACTTCTGCACTATGCCTTTAGTTACTTTTAAAAGACTTCAAGTTATTTGAAAAAAAGCTTCTTATCAAACTTCTCTGCAGATGACAGCACCCACTGTACACTTTTTGAAAATTTTTCTTCCTAACCAACCTTGTTTTTCTCGACTGCTGCCTGTTCACTTGTCTGTGTCCCCTTAGCAACATCTTTTACTAATGGGAAAATAGCAATGTTTTCTCACTGTGATTCGATCAGAAGTGAAATTTACTTGACAAAGCATTTAGCTTTTCAAAGCCACCATTACTTATATTTTCCAAAATATTCCGTATCAAGCTGATCTACAAATCTTGGTCTTTTTCATAGTTGGTATTACAAATTTAGTTATAGCTAAGAATGTGGAAAAATAGTCATCTGTGTATCATAGCATCTCTATGTCTGGACTTTTTGGAGGAAGTCACCTCCTTATATTTTGCACAGTTGTATATTATAGATTGCTCTCCCTAGAGAAATCACTTTGCATCTGTAGAAAATCCACGTGACAAAGAGCTCCCCAATGACAATTGACTGCTCTTTCATTTCTCTTTTTAAAAGTTATCTTAAACTTTTTTGCAACGATTCCGTTAAATTTGAAGGCCAGGGGGTGCTATAGGTATATGCATCATAATCTATGTAAGTTTAGTACTCACTGCAGAAGGCTCATAAAACTTTTTCTATTTTTTATTTTGTAGCTGTTCCGCATTCTAGGTGTTTTGTTTCCAGAGTAAGTTCTTTCAGCACTAGAAGCGATGTGTATGCGTGCACGTCCTGACTGGACTTCAGTCAGGCCCTTGGATTTCTATTGGTATTTTTATATGTGTATTTCATAATCTGAGTGAGAGAATAGATAAAGGGAGCTCAGTCCAGGGAGCTGATGGACCTTATGCTGATAATATAATTTCCTTTGCTAAGGAACAAGGACTTACAGTATGTAAAGAAGTGGGAGGTAGTCCCATATACAAGCCACTGACAGAAATGTATACTTACATATGTATTTGCATTGGGATGATTTAAAAAAATAATTTTCTCAATCAAAGTTTGGCTATTTGTAAATAAGTTTTAATATTTAAATATTTAAATACCACACAAGATGAAATTAGCTTAAATACATATTCTCGAAAGCAGTTTAATTAATCAGAAAATTGCTATTCTTTTTCTCCTGTTCTCATTCAGATTTATATGAACAGCAAGGAAGTGTATGAGTCTAAACAATTTTGCATAAATTGATAACATAATCTACATGAATGTTCATAAAGCCTGAGTGCAGCAGTAGACATCAGTACAAAGGAGACATCAGTAAATTCACACAGAGCATCTCGAGTCTGTTTTTGTTTGTGTGTTAAAATTTCTGATGAACTAATAATTGATTAGACAGATGGTTTGTGGGAAGGAAGCCCTGGGCCAAGGTTTTTCAGCACCACAGTGTTTTCCCAGAAGTGGTTATCTGAGACTGTACAAATTAAATCCTAGACTCTAGGTTTTAACTACCTTTTTATCTTAATTTCTGAATGCTTGTTCTATTAATATTTTAATAACCTTTCAGCAAATTAGGTATGGTGCTTTTCAACAGTCAGCAAAATAATTTATTTCCCAGTACCAACAATGTAGAATATATCAGTCCTGTGTCCAACTTGCAAATGAGCACGAACTGTAGACTCATATAAAACATGGAAGTTTTGTGTGTGTGCATACACCTGTGTGTACATCTGTATTTGCATAGAGATTTTTACAATATTTTAGTTTGTTTCAGAGGGATCTGGACAGACTTTGAAGGACTTTCGCATTCATATGAAATTATTTTAGGTGGGGGAGGAGTGAAGTTGAATTTATATTTAAAAATGATAAAAGGGAAAGTTATTTTAGTTGCTAATAAGAATACCCTTTAAAATAATGATATTAATTTGCTTGTTCAATAATGCATGAACTACAGCCAGAAAGACCATGGGTGAGGTATATGAATTTTGATATTGCAAGAAAATAAGTAAGGCAGTGGTTTCACATTATGAAGGGTGTGATATAGGCCTGTCCTCCTGCTAGTGATATACCCAGAATTATTGTGTTACTCCTTTAGTAGTACAGTCTGTTGAATTGTACTGTAATCCAGATGAGGAAACTGGGAAAGAAGTGTGTGTATGTGTTTTCTTTAATCTTGGACCAGAAAAGCATACAACCCAAATTTCTTTTGGCTCAGCTGGAGGACTGGCTTGTGATTAAGAAAGAGCTACCATAAAATGGAAAACCAGGAATGCCGCAGGTCAGGTCTGCATTAAGAACTACACTGCATAGATTCAACCTTGATCCAGCCTTGCATTCAGATGCAGAGAGATGACCTAAAGCCCCATGGAAGAGCGGGGCCCTGCGGTGTATTGGATGGCTCTAACTGTGGCACTGCAGGTTTGGGATGGACACCAAGAACTATACTGTGTGTGTCCTACTCTGGGTTTGTAAGTCTAAAACATATTGCTTCCTCACACAGGGGTTTGCCTCTAGTGTCCTTCTCTCTTTTGTACCTCCTCAAAAAAAGGCAAAGGCACAGTACTTCTGTGAGCAGGGTCCTAGGCAGATTAGCAGTAACTGGAGAAATAGTTATGGGACAGGAAGCCCTTATCTCAGATAAGGGAGATTTTCTCTTGATCTTTATAGAAAAAGTGTGTCTCATTCTGCCAGTCCTCTTGGCATAGAAGTGTGCAAGTCTGTTCTGTTATGAGTGTGTGTGTCATTTTCTTCTGAAGGTGATCAGTATTAGCCACTTTCAGTGAAAGAATTTAACAGAAGACAAGCTAAACTAAAGACAAACTAAGTCTTTAGTTTGAATGAAAATTACTTTTAAAGGTCCTCTATTAGGCAAAATATGTTATTGTTATATTCAAAATGATTTTGCTTTGAAGAGTCAACATGAAGCAACTAGATTATCTAAAAGGAAGTGCATCTTCCATTATTTGTTACCATATGTCTCTTAACACAGCATAAATGCAGTATTTTCATGGGAAACTGGTCACTAGCATCATCTGTGTGTTTAATGTTTTTGAGATTTTTTTCGTCTTTATTTGACTTGGGAAGAAAAGAAGGAAAGTAGGGTAAATTGAAATAAATCTGACTGCAAGTTAGGAAGTTCTGAAGACATTTTCAAAAGTATAGTGTGGGTGTGTTGCGGTTACCTTATAAACATTGCTTGCCTTCCTCTTTCCTCTCCACATTTATTTTTGGAATGCTCTTGTGTGTGAGAATAAAGAAGATTTTTTTTTCATCCTATTTAATATTTATTGGCAGATATCGCAACACATCTTAGTGTGTCAGACAATGTCTGTTGGCACCCCTTCCAGCAAGTTGCCTGGGAAACCATTTGTTTTCTCCGTTTACATTAAAGTAGTTTCTCAGCTGTGAAGCTGTATTTTAGAAAATATCATTGAAAATTGGCATAGATACATACACTTGATGCCTTAATGAAAATGAGAAAGACACTTTTAACTAGCTTACCAGTGACATGTGTTCAATAAACAAATACCTAACATCAAAGGACCTGCATGAAGACTGCAATTTTTAAAGAACTGCTATTGGAGCCTTAATTTAGCTTTGTTGTGCATGCATAGTATATGATTGAATTGTCATTACATGATTGCATTATATTTTTTATCATAATATCTCTTCTCTAGGCAGAGTATAAAATGCATAACCAATGAACAAATATTCTATATTTCATCATTATTATGTAATGTATGTGAAAGTCATTTTCTAGAAAAGCTCGATGTGAGAATATTATTGACAGTTGTATAAGTTTAGCCGTTTAGGAAATGAATCTTTGCTCAGTTTAAAATAACACACAATTTCAAAATCACTGAGTCAGGGAGGACAGTATTATTTCTGTTTTAGAGATGGTGAACTGAAACAAAAGCAGACATTTTAAAAATTAGACATCAAAGATTAGTAAAATGTAGAGACTTTTGAGACCCTTTTTCTCAGGACTTAGCATTTTACATCACTTCATGTACACAAATTTGAAACTGAGGCACAAGTGGCAACTTTAAGTTCTCAGCACCTTTGTAAACCAGAAATGGTTTCTTAGCTTAGGCATTCTGAAGATATGATTAGAAAAACCCTATTTCAGCTTTCAGTAACAATCAATAACACAGGCAGAACAACTGAAAAGAATAATTATGTTTTGCTATGTATCTAAGTATGCATTATACTAAGTATGTATTAAGTAGAAATGAAATAAGAATTTCCATAAGCATGGATAAGGATGACCGAAGGAAGCTGAAATCAAAACTCATAACTGAGTATGCTTAATTTAGGCAGATCAGATAATTTGAGGAAAGTTACTCTTGAGATTCCAAACCTGATATTTTTATCATCTGTCAAATTGTAAATATTATGACTATAAACAGCTAGAGACAGTATCTGTAATTTGAGAAGGAAAACGGTGAGTGGTTAATAGGAGTTTACTGACTTCGGTTACTTGCTGTGGTGTAGAACACCTTTTGAAGGAAGGAAGAAGGAAAAGTGAGGTGGTACAGAGAAAATGATTTAAAATAAAACCCCGATTTACCAGATGTAGATATTGCAGACTAACCTGATTACTTTTTTTTTTTTTTTTTTTGTAGATGAAGGAAATAGATTTCATAAGTGTATTTATTTATTTGGAATATTGTATAGAATCCTGTTTAGCTTCATCCCTCTCGCATATGCGTCAGAAAATTAATTTAAACAGGAGAATGAGCAAAACAATTTATAACCTCTATTTTGAAAGATGTCTGAAAGAAGTAATGAAAAATGATTGAACTCTGTGCATCAAGGGCCATAATCATCAAGTGGTATTTAGGCTAAACAAATACTAGAACAGCTGGGATGAAAGTTAATATGAAATTAGACAACACTTTAAAATTGTGTTGCAGGTAAGATTCTCAAATATTTTTTATCTTAGTTTGAGAGATTTTCTTTTATAAGAATTATATAACAGCCAAACCCAAATGGAGTGTCCAAGTGAAGTCGAGGACCTTCCTGGCACAATGGTTGGACTTTGCTACACTTTTGATCTCTGCTGAAAAGTACAGAATTGTATGAGATGTTCAATAAAAGGCCACCGAATTTTTTAATGCAGGCAAAATGATGGGTTTTCCTTAGCATTGTCCTTGAGAATATCTGAGATTCTTCAGAAAAGAAATAGCTTGTGCACAGCACAGAAATCACAGCAATAAATTCCAGTCCAAATTGTTACAAACTGCTGAAAATACAGAAAGAACTGTTGCACAACCTTAATTACAGGAAGTGTCATGGGACGTCCCCAAATGAAGTTGAATGACTTGCATTTAAAACAAATAATAATGTTTGCAATAGCAAACTCATAAATGAATGAAGTAAGAATTACAGTATGCAGCAAAGCGTAACTAGTGTAGTGTATCGTGACTGTAGAATCTTCACTTGAAGTAAATAATCAAGTTTATTAGAGGGAGTTTCTGCCTCTTTTGACCAAATGCTGGTGCTTGACAGTGTTTGCATAAATAGCTATGGATATAGATTTTTTGCATGTGAAAATAGTTGCAAGCAAATGTGCTGAATCTAGTCTGCTCTCTCTGATCAAGTCCTACTGAAGAGGAAAAGATACTGCTACTTTCTTCCTCTTTCTTATTTCCCACAGGTACTGTGGCTCTGCGCAGGACTTGACAGACTTCATCTATTTTCTCATTATAACTGGCACAGCCTAATTAGGGCACACAAAAGTAATCTGAGGCTTGGGTTAAGATGTATGGGATAGGCCAAAGAGGTGTTCATAGAGCTTCTGTCTTTGTGTGCTAGAATTCAACTTCAGGCATTGTGGGGAGGTCCAAAGCCATGCTGGACATGCCCTTCCTCTTCTTTTTAGCCCAATGCCCTGTTCCTTCCAGGGTGAAAAGTAAGAACAGGGCAAGAAGGAAGAGCCAGTGCATGTACACTCCCTCTAATACTCTTCCCTGATTTCAGTTAGTTTAGTTAGTTTTTCCCTTGAGCCAGATGGAGGTTTTGTATATTTAATAATCTGCAGTGGATTTGTCTTCTAAGTTTGGACTATATTCCCTTGAATCCAGATAAACTGTTAGCACTGGCAGCATCCTCTGGCAAGGAGCTCCCTGTTGTATTAAGTCCAACTTCAATCCCACTGGCTTCATTTGATGCCTATGTGGAAGACAGTAAACAGTTAAACACCATCCATTTTCTGCATGTCATTTTTTGTTGACCTGTATTATACTCTCTCAAAGTTACCTCCTTCCAACTGCAGTCAAATTTATCTTAATGTCCATTCGTCATACTGGAAGAATATTCCTCATTCATGCAGACTTCTAGTTATCCTTGTTTGAACCCTTTTTGTCCATCTGTATCCTGCCTAAGAGGAAGTCAGAAGTGCATCCTGCATTCAAGATACAGACAAAGAGATTTATTCAGAGGTATGCTAGTGTTTTCTATTCTATGCTCTGTCCCTTCCTTAAGAATTCCATACATTTGACCTGCTTCTTTTGACTGAAACTGAGCACGGAGTTGACATTTTCATGGAACTACATCTGCCATGATTCCAAGACCATGCCCACTTGTTAATGAACCTGTATGCTGGTATTTTATATAGAAATTTAGGATTGCTTTTCCTCATGGGCATCTCTTCATCCTTATTTCTATTGAACTTAATGTCATAGCTTTTGACCTGTCACTCAATTTTTAAAGGCATTCAGCAGTTTTTCACCAAGAGGCTTCAATGAAAAGCTTTTGAAAATTGTGTTAGCTCAATCAAAGAATGGCAAGAAGCTAGTAAGAAAAATCTTCCATAACAAAACCAAACTGACTTTTACTGTGTAGGTCATATTTATCCAAATTATCTATTTTAATTTTATTCTTACATGTTCTATTAGTTTGCCTGTAAAGCTTGTACCTTCCCAGAATATTCTTAATAATTGCCATTGTATTTGACACTCTCCAATCTTAAATGTACAAAGGCAGTTTTGAGAGTTAACCGTCATTATTATAATATAGTTATCCTTGAATTCCTTTAGAAATCTTGGGTGAATGCCAAGAGCTTCTGCCAATTTGTTAGTATTCATTTTGTCAAATCTTTCTATAGCCTATTCTACAGCCACCTGAACTTCAGACAGATTCTGTACTGAGTCTGTCATAAAGAAAATTCTGTTTTTCTTTGACAACTCCCTAGTTACTTCCATCCACTACTGCAAATGATTACTCTTTTGCTCTGCTTACTCTTTTTGTACCCCAGTCTTCAATTGGACTCACACTTTACCAGTCTTCCTGCGCCTAAATGTCTTTCAAGAAAAAATTGGTATTAGTTTATGTCCTTCACATGTTCTTCAGACTCTTGTTTGACCTACTTACATTTATCTGCCAAAGCTCATCTTCCTTTCTGTTTTCTTCATTTAGACACAATTTCAGCTTCTGGAAAGTTGCCTCCTTGCTTCTATTCTACTTCCCTTTTCCTGCTGACTTCCCACTGTACTTTCCAAAGTCTTTCCCAATATCCTGTAGACTTCTTTGATGTTGTCCTCAACTAGCTTCCATGTCACTTCTAAAGATTTAATTCTCTTAGATGCCCCTGTTGGTTCTTTTTTAATATGAACATTAAAGGACATCTTTATGTCCTCTTGAGGTTTAGGGCAGTTGGAATGGTTGTTTAGAATTTCTTGCCCTCTGCAGAGATGTTGAATTTAGATATGTTGTGATCTCTCTATAAAAATGTTCTTGAACTATTCAAGATTTTGGGACCAGGTCTTTTGTTACATCTTCTGCTGTGGTCTACTTAACTAGCTGCTCCATGAAACAGTCACTGATGGTGTATTTTAAGTCAGTAATTGTGTTATATCCTCATACAACATTTTATTTATGTACATAGAGATAACTAAAATTTCCCTGTATTATTGCATGTTTCCCCTGTGTTGTGTTGTATTATTGTACGTTTCCCGCCTCTCAGGGGATCACAGTAGACTCAGAATCAATTTAAATTTAAATTGATTTAAATATCAAACAATTTAAATTAGGTCTGATATTCATGTCTATGCTACTTCCTGAGCTTGCCAATATGTTAGTGAATTCTTGTTAGTGACATCATCTTTTTGCTGAAAGAATGGCTGAGGCTTCACTACAGTTCACAAAGGACTATGATATCTTAGACAGAGAACAGCTGATAAAGGGATGGAAGGATAAAAGGAAAGCTTCCTACTTAAGTTTATGCAACTTAAATATTTTGCCAGTAGATGGACATGTTTTAACTCCATTGCCAGTACTGTCTCTAAAATTCTGAGTATTACTCATAGTTGTAAAACACTGCAAATAATGCATAGGCATTCCTGGTTTTAGACAATCTGTAGGAATTTGAGTAATGATGGAATGAGTTCATCTGTGAGGACCCATGGGACTACGCAAAGCTTACCCTGCTGGTTATCCTGGGGAGAATTAACTATGGCCTGTCACTAAGTTTCAATCCAATCCAGTTTCTCACTCAGAAACTCTGTGTTTTGCAGATGAGATACATAAACTACTAAGCACTTGAGAAAAAGTAATATGGAAGGCAGAGTTATTGGAAATGCAGGAAGAGAAATGTAGGCTAGTGAGAGAGAAGAAAAACAGATTAGGATGGGCACTTTTAAAAAGTGGCCAGACATCCTGGTGGTTAATATAACTAGATATAGGTCCAAAACGCCAAGCCAGTTTGAATTTAGTGAGGAACACTTGTGTGAAAAGTAGGCACTTTTGGTTGTGAGGCATTTGTACTCATGCCTGCATCATATACTTAGGGCTGAGCAGACCGCAGTTTGGATCTGCATCTACGCTAAGTGCTGTGTAAGAGGAAATATTAAGACTGTATAAATGGTTTGCCATCTTGCTTCTTTTTGCTCTAGGGTTCATATAGCTGTGTACTGTTATGCCCCTGATTTCACTTTTCTTAGCTTGCCCTTGTTTAATTTTAATCATAGTGTTCAGCACTGTTTGCAAACATGAAGCAGTTAGGTTTTCTGTCCTCTTGAATGTGAGAATGTCATTATGACCGTGGGTCACTTTGGGCTGCCTGTCACCTGTAGCTGTGGAAATGAGTTATTGTAATCAAGACAGAGTTTAACTGGGCCCTCAATGCCTATGGAGTCTGTATTGAGCGATACTCTTTATTTTGTGGCATTGCTTCTTTGCCATTGTATGTAAACTTTGCTGGACTTTTAAACTGCTGGTAATAACCACTCAGATGTAGCAGGCAGCTATACTTTACACTTCCAGAGGCAAATTAGCCGAGTACACGTGTGTGAATTAGCTTTTTCTCAATGCTGTGGACAGCCACCCCATTTCTCTCTAACCCATAAGTTTGGTGCTAATAACTGCTGAAGTGCAGCAGCTGCACTTCAAAATTCACATATTTGTTTCCATTAAGGAGGCAATTCCAAAAGAGTGTTTGAAAAAAGACTCTTTTATCAGATATTCTATATACTGTTAATTCTACATTGTCACTGGGCAGAAGTATATGCCAAAACCCATTGGGGAGTGTTGAGTGAGAAAAAAAAGCAGACGCTTCAGTTAATTTCAGAGCAACATTTTTCTAACACATAAATCTTTCCTACTTCTTTTCTTCATTCAACAGCCTCGAATCTGTACAAATTCTTACTCCGTTCCTTATTTCCATTCAGACTCTTGGCATTTATCCAAATATGTTGGCTGACTACCCTCCTCTATGAATCTATGCTTTTATGGTTGTTAATGTTTCCTTTCTCTTTTGAAAGTGCTGAAAAACACATCATGTTATGTGTTCACTAAGTTTTTTTTGTTTGTTTGTTTGTTTGTTTTTTACTTTTTCAATTTTCCTGCCACTTCAGACCAATATTCTTAGATGTCAAGATTTATATATTCTAGGTGTAGGAGATTACTGTTGCAAATCAGACTTTTGGTTAACAAGAGAGTATCTGTTACTCTCTATCCTCTCCAAACAAAAGTTGAAATTGATTGTCCAAATACTATTTCACTTCAGAATATAAAATCAGTATCGCAATAGCAAATAGAGTTTTTGCTAGATAAGTACTGAAATAATTTATCAAACATTATGACATTTTCTATACTTCCACTGATTTCATGACCCGTCTTTATGACATTCAGTTTTCCTCCAATGCACAATAATAAGAATATGCTGAAACTAAATCCTCTTAAATAGCTTCTCCAGTAGCAAAATCAAAGGTAAGCAGAGGTAAACCATCTGCCCATTCCTAATTTAATAATATTGCTTTTTTAAATTTATTTGTAACTGAACTGTACCAGGAGTAATGATTTTTATTTCACTGTTTCCCTTCACTGCATTACCCAAAGATTTCTACTATGTTGTCTTTTCTGTAAGATTTTCTACACCTAGAAATCTTGCTTAAATACCTGCTTTCTTCTGCAGTCCTTTGATTAAAACCTTTGCATGGATGATCTTCTCAACTCCATTCCCTCCTACTGCAGTTAAATTACCTTATTCTGATTTGGCTTAATTAGTGTGGGGTTTTATACTAGAACAACAGTTCCACAATTATTTTGAGTGGATAATTAAATATATCTACTCTTCCCACCCAGAATTTGGTTTTCAAATGGTAGTAATTGTGATATATTTTCAGTAAATGTTAGCTTTTATTTGCTCCTATATAAATGTCTCCCTTTCTGCAGTTTTTCTGGAGAATGTTATTTTTCTAGTTCAAATTTACTGCTTTTGTAGCCAACATTATTAGCTCCAGAGTTGTTTCCTAGCTTTTACTTTTAAGGTCTTAAAAAGTTCTATCTTAAATTAGAAGATGAACCACTGCTATCTTCAAGGTGATGAGAATGAATTATCTTAAAGCAATGTACTGTTTCACATATAATTTCCCGTGTCAACATTGGATGTTACACCAATGTGCATGATATTCTATGTAATGAATGCTGATTGCAGGTCCATTACATGACATCCTACTTTGTCTGGTGAAAGCATTCATTCTGGGCCATATTTTACATTTTGCCTTCATTTTCTTCAGTCACTTAAGCATCAACATGACAATAGTATTTTAATATTGTTTTCTAAGTGAAAGCCTGAAAATATTTTGGAAAGACAATAGTTTATAATAGGTAAGGAGCATTGAAATATTCAGTTTGCCTATCCACAGTGATTGCTAGTCAAGTAAAGACAAGTATTTTGGTAGATGAGTTTGTTGAACCTAACTTCAATTTCAGTTTGTTTCCCTTTTTCAGTATGCTTACATTAACAAGTGAGAAACTTCATCTCATCAATAAAACCTCACTCATGTACCTGTTTTGGAATAGCAGCAGTATTTTTCCATGTAAATTTGTTTTCTTGTACTGGATTACACAATGACCCGTCTATCCAAAAGTAAATAACACCTTCGTTTGTTGTATACTGCCTTTCTGTACTGCACCATTGAACTAACTGAAGGTCAGCCCTCTGTACAGGGACATCAATAGATCTATGGCAGGAACACATGCCACCCATGTGGCCCTGGGGCACTATTATTTTAATTTTTTTTTTCTCCTAGAAAATGGAGGGTTGTACTAATGTATCAGAATGCTAAAGATATGCATTCTGTGTCAGGACTCAAGTGAAGCTGATGCAAGCCATTCTGTGTGAGGGTAGTAGAGCTGTTCTGAAAGGGCTTCACAACACTTAAATACCTCAGAAGTCTCCAGAGAAATGGGGCCTTGGGAGAGAATCACAGAATGAGACAAGCGGATGTTGTGTTTGCACATTCATTATAATCTTACTGTGTGTCTCCGGAAACAATGATTCTGAAAAGAACATGGAAGAACCTGAGCAACCATATATCTGCCTGTGCAATATTGTGACAAAAAGAGATAACGTAGTCCTTGCAGGTTGAAAAAGTGAATCCACATGAAGGATTGTGAAGGGTGCTCTAAGTATACTAGCACAGAAACACCATTTTATTTGTCTCTGATTTTGAAAGGATATTGAAAAGCTGAAAAATGGAGACAAAAGTATTTGAAAGTGAGTACTTGAAAGTCTGGGAAGAAAAGCTAAGAGAGTGCAGCATCTCAGTCATCAAAGTTTCAAACCTTGACAACAGCTTTAAAGAACTTTCACAAAATTTTAAGGACATGCCTAAAGTGGGTTCACAGTTATTACACAGTAGCAACACATTTTTTCTTTATGTTGCACCCATTCCTGCATTAATCTGATACCCATCTTTACAGGTCATGATTTATTCCTGTGGATATGAATGTTCTAACCAATCTCTCAACAGGTTAAGGGAGAACAGATGGGACTTAACAGGGCAGCCAGATTTTAATTAACACCTTTGAATAGCTACGATGCTACTGGAAATGTACTGGAAATGGATTTGATCTTGCAGTAGGTGTATTTTGATGGTATAGCAGTATGGTGGCACACATCAAATTTCCCAAACATTCCATTGTTTTTCCAAAGTACCCCTGCTGATGGTATCTTTAGACATACTGTGGAAGGCAAGGATCCAGCATTTGTACTGTTTGATGACTTACTCTAACTAGAATTATAGAAAATGGTATCTGAAATAGTTGCAGAGCTATTGTACCTCACTGTGGTTCCCAGTGTTGCTGAAGGCATTGATAAGGAAAATATTTCAATGATTTGTAGACTTTTAGAATTTCTTTTTTATACAGAGGGAAGTCAGTTCTGATTAATAATGTAAAATAGTGTCTGGAATGCAGGCAAAATATATTTTGTAAGAATTGCCAAATAAATTGGTATTTTGAACTCAGTAACTTTTATTCTACTTGTGCATTTAGAATAATGAATATTGTATATGCAAGTATGCCTGGGGCTGTTACAATGTACCAGAAGGATTCCTGTATGGAAAATGACTACTGTTGTTAAGTAGCCACAATAAGAAAATTGCACAATTGGAACATATATCTTTGGTGTTTTTGCTTATTTATTTATCTATTAAGCTACTTACAATCACTTTCAGACTGTTCTGACTAATCCTACCACTTCTCAATGCAGTTACATCTGTTCCCGCTGCAGAACCTGCAGTGAAATGCTGAGATAGAAATCTGGAGTACAGTACAGTGATATCTTCTTGTACTCTTTCATGTCTGTTTGATAGAAATCATTCCCATGGGTATTTGGCACCTTTGGCCAGCAAAGAATATTATTACTGGTAGGAATAATCTAATATTGCCTGGTGTTGATGGGAATAATGTAATATTGGCTGGCAGGAGTAGTAATTTTGCAGTTCTTGGTTTTCAAATGTTGCCTTATTTCTGCTCCAAATTTCTGAGTTCTGTCCAAAGTTGAGATCCTACAAAATATTACATTGTACTTGAAATTAGACTCTGAGACATCACTCATATTGATGAGTCATATTCAGTGAAGAAATGCTGCACAGTTAGATCAAGAAACTAGGATCTACTATTCCTTTTTTAGGTCTAAGCCTACTCTATTACTAAAGTTTTGGATAAGTTTGGATAAGTGTTGGATAAATCCTACAACTTCCTTATGCTATGCAAGAACAACATTGCTAACATTTAATATTTCTAAAGAGTTTTGAGGACACTGATTAGTGTTAGCATATGAATTGCAATATGAGTTTGAGCAAGGTATTATATAGTTACAGAATGTGTATAAGATTGAGACGAAGAGAAATAAAACCTTTGGATGTGTGAGGCACAAAAGAAACTCATGATATGTATATATATGTATATATGTATTTAATGAACAACTGTAGCATATTTTAGGGGAGCTAATAAGCAAGTTAACAGCACTCTAAGCATTGCTTTTCATAGTATTATAACATTGGATTACTGTCTTTTTGATCTACTGAGGTTTGCAGTTACATAACAAACATAAAAAACATAATTACATAGCGAACATAAAACTGAGCTAAATTCTGAGTGGCAGATTTGTTTTTGAATTCCTTAGTTTTTCTCACTCACTAAAATATTTATATTTTCCTGGTAGTTTGGGTGCAAAAAGTTGAAAATTTGGCGGGGAGCTAATAATTAGCAAGGAGAAATCTGGTGAAAAAAATAATTTTAGTTGAAAAACTATAATTCATGTTAATGTAATACTTTAATCCTTCTCCCCAGAAAGAACACTTTGTAATTGTTCTTGTTTTGTTTTGAGTGAAAGGTTGCATTGTTGCTCTTGGATCTTTCTGTTGTCTCTCTCTTCTATATGGAGGAACCTCAACTTACTACTGGCAATGGATGGCTGCATATGCTCCGTCCACAGTAGTTTTTTGAGCCTGCATTGTGCTCTTCCTGCTCTAGGTCCTTCGTATACTTTGCATATAGTGGTTATAGCTAAAATATAACACAAGTGAAACTGTTACATTTCCTGTTTGAGGCTACACATTACAGCGTTAGTGTAATGAATATATGAGAACAGATTTTGTATAAAACAAATTGTTCTGGGAGTAGGACCAAAATGCAAGTTTTCCCCAGTGAAAATTCTAACCACAAGGCTAGAGTCTTGCTTCCACTCATACTTTCATCACTTAAAATAAAATAAACACATTTTCCTAGGCTTCTTTTTTTTCTGTTTTGCTATACACGCTAAACATATTCAGAGCATTCCTTCTAAATTGTCCTCAGAGGATTTAAATGCTCTTCTGCTTCTGTTTCATATTCCAGTCATGAAATTAGGCACTCAGCTGCTAAGGGATGACTGCCTCAGTGCTATGACAAAGGATAAATGCAATTATATCCAGAAATTTTAGATAAAGCAGGGAGCTGTTTAATGAATTTATGTTCCTCCAGTTTGGTCCTAGGTGTTAGTTTGATGGGTCTTTTTGGATCTCAGCTTTTAACGTGATGAAGAGAGTGGATAGGGATCAAACGTTAACTAGTTTTCCCAGTAAGAGAATAGCCTCTAAACTATCCAGTGAAGCTTCAATAAATGAGGTTAAGAACAAGAGAAGGAAGGTAATTCCTTACCCTGACGGTAATAGGTTTGTGAGATTCCTTGCCAAAGGTTGTAATTGATGCAAATCAATACAGTAGGGCTGAAAACTACCTGGAAGAGCGAGGTCTTTTCAGGCTTTTTAAATAGACAATCAGATTAGACTCAGCACATCCTGTGAGCAAGAAGCAGAAGCTGGGAGGATAGGAGGTATATCACACACTTGTTGCATTCTTTCTACCATTGAACATCCATTTGTGTCCACAATTATTGAAGACAGGATAGAGGGCTAGATGGGTCTGAGACAATATGGCTATTCTTATCTATCTCACATCTATTCCAGACCATTTCCAGTCACCTTCATCTGTTTTGTTTCTAGGTAATTGTCTGTACTCTTGCAAATAGTTCTGCAAACACAATTAGGCAACATTGTTGACTAAAGGTTTGAAATTTAGTTTTCAATTTTCAATTATTCAGTGTTTTATTTTTCCACAGACTGTCTCCTTTGTACATGCTTTATCCACATTCTTCAATGCATTGAATTCAAATCATGCATTGACAGGGGACAGGAAATTTCTTGATATCTCAGACACTGCAAGCTTTATGTTCGCTTTTGGGAACTAGTAGCTTGGCAACATTCTCTTCTAGCTTTCATTCAGTTGTGGATGACTGGTAAGTCTCCAATGGGAATATGAATCAATGTTTATAATTTGAAGTAACACATTGATGGTAGCCTGGAAAATTAGATTTAATGCTTTTTTTTCTGCCTCTGATTCATGAAATCAAAGACCATAGGACAGAACTTTATATGAATTTCAATTTGAACATTATCAAGTTTTGACATTTGGAAATTAAAATCATAACAGTAATGCAATAAGAAAACAAATTCCATCTGAAAAATCAATAATGGTTATATTTATTCCAGAAACCAAAATATTTTTGAAAATACAGAAGTGTTACTATCTTTTCGTCTTTTTAAGTTGGATAGAGATTATTCTCAGTTCATGTTTTATGATGCTGTCTTTTGTAATTGCATGGTATGTGTTTTAAATTCATCTGGAGTTCCCTATAAGAAGTGCTAGTAAAGTAGCGACAATAGCAGAAAGTAGACCTTAATGCCATATAGGAACACATGTGTGTTAACCATCTCAGCTTCTGTGGGCCACAAGTAATATTTTTTTATATAAAAATGTCTTTTATTATGCTGGTAGAGAGGTTCTTAAGGTTAATTGATTGCTGTAATGATTATTTTGTTTTAACTTGTATTTATAAGTGAGCTACTCAGAGAAGTTATTCTGACTCATCTCTTGCATTTTTAAAGCTTTACTAGAACATTTTTTTTTCTTTGTCCTCAAATTACTAACCTGAGAGATATGTATGTACTTGTATTATTTATTTGTATACATATGCAGGCACATATATATGTGTGGGTGTATATATGTGCATCTATAGTAGCATGATAGCTTGTGAGATGTGACTGCTGGTTGTCTGCACACTGATGTCTTTCTCCTTTGGGTGACTGACATGTCTTGGATGTCCCAGCTAATGCTGAATGCCAGTGTTCAGGCTACAGAGTTACACTCAAAAGGACTGTTGCTGAATGTATGTATCAGACTGTTTGGTATGAGGGTTGTATAGTATTGGTTGATGAAGGAGGTTTTTATAGTCTCAAAAGCAAGGACTGACTTCACCTAGTGACATACCCATGAAAGGATCATTTTTTGAAATTTTTATAAGGGTATTTGGAAACCACTAAAATAAAAGTAATGCAGACTTGTTTAACTATTACTCAGCCATCCGGGCTGGTTCTGCTTACTTGCTCCCAAGACTTCTCATCTGTGCATTATATTGAAGTACAAATCCAGAGATAATATAGTTTCCAAAGTCTGTCTTTCACCTGATAAGCTGATCCAGAATTTGGAAGACAAAGAAGTAGTTTGTAGACCTTTAGGTGCATAAATTTAAGATTATTGAACAAGCTTTTAACATTTTTATTCAATGTGCTGAAAATGCTGTAGATCTGTTACACATACAAAAGTTGGTTTATGATGTTTGTGACACCGTTGACATCAGAAGGTATTTACTTCATTACACCTTTTTTTCCCTTAAAGTACTATTTATTGAATTGATATTTTTTTTGTTGGCATAATATATTACATTTTGCCTAATGACTGACTGTAAATGTAGTAAGATCCGATTGCGTGGCTTGAGTTTAGAACAACATTCATGTAGAACTCAAAGATCCTGGAAAGCAATTGGGATGATTCAGTAACAGGCATTAGTAGGCATTTAGTTGCAAACATGCACCTCCCACCATTCTCTTGAAGAGATGGTAATTTTGATAGTGGTTTTAGATTTTCAGCTGTCATGAGGTGATCAGACATAAATTTTGTAATGTTGTTCCATCACTTTTTCTGCTTTGAAGGCAGTAACCTCTTCTTCTGGAGGTAAGTTTCTGTATTGCTATACATCTTTCATCTCTTTTAGATGAGATTGTAGTATTGAAAGTTTCATACTAAGATAATTCCACAGTATGTGCTCTTCTTCCAATTGTTTCTTTCTGAGTTATATTTTTAAGTAACATGAGCTTATGAAACTTTCCTTGAGAAAATACTTCACTCCTCAAGCCTCTGTTGCTATAGTTTCAATCAGAAATGCTAGTGGAGCTGCTTTGGCTTAGGAGAGAGGAAGCTGGTGATGTGAAGCCACCATTAAGTAACTGATGGAAATGACTCAGTCCTGTATAGGCCAAATATTTTGACTTGCAAGTCTTATTGCAACTGTGACTTGGGAATTTTAGAAAGGTTGAAGTACATAAGATATTAGAATGATTTGGCTATTTTCAGGATTTTTGCTGAGAGCTAGCAAGGCTGTAGGCTGTGTTTTATTAATCACGTGCTCTGCAGCTGTAAGTTATTTTAAATGCTCAACTTCAGTTGAAGTTTTTTAACGATGTTTAGGTATAAAAAATAAAACGTTATAGGATCTGGTAGACTCATTTCTAAATTATTTTTTGAAATATGATGTCTTTGACCGTATTTTAGAATAGGTTGTTATTTGCCAAATGTGTTTTTAAATTTGCTGTATCTATTAAAGGAAGAGTGCATGAAGTGCAAATGCATTTTGTATGCTGCTCTGTAAAATGAACATGTTTATCTACCATGAGCTTAAAATGGTAAGATTATTCTATTTTCCTAGACTTTCAACTATAAGAGCTAAAGAAGCCAAATATTCTTTTAGTTAGAGGTGTTGTAACATATCTAGCCATTATTGAAAGCATATGGGAAATTAACATAAATGGCAAAGTTTATCCCTTCAAAGCAGAAAAAAAATGAGCATTGAAAATAATGAAATCATTCACCTAACGAAGTTCTGATACTGCTACTGCAGTTTTTTTTTGTTTGTTTTTTCTTAGATTCATAAAATGTAAGCAATCAATAGGGGATTACAGTCACAGAATTAACAGTTAATTGTGTCAGCAAGGCTCTGCTTTAGGATTTGCTCCAGTATTTTCTCAGAACTGATATTTCAGAGCAGAAATGGGATAAAATAATTATTTAGCACTGGAGGATTTTTCTTTTAATAAGGAAGACTGTATTATTTAAACATAGTTAGCATTAGTGAGATATTGTTCATACATAAACTTGTTTTTTTTACAGGCTTACTTATTCATTGATTTAAGTGAAAACACAGCCACAGTCATAATACAAATGTGACAGTTATTTCTTTAAGTTTAGATAAAGGCTGTTCCTTGTTATCAAGGGTGGCTTTATAAGTTTTGGATACTTTAGATAAAGTAAGCAGCCATCTGCATTTGGCATAAATTTCCATTTTATTCATGGAGGAGATGTAGATTTGTAATAGTGCTTTTGTTTTTTTGTTTAAACCAGGACCATGAGCATTTTAGGTAAATTTTTGCATGAGAACAGTAATTTTTACATCAGCCTCTAAATATGTTGTTCAAGCATACTGTGTGTCAGCACCCAGGCTGAATTAGAAATGTGGTTCTAGTCATTTTTGTATATGAAGACTGAAATGTGTGGATTTTTGCTGAGGTGCATTTTACTGCACCGGCTGACAGTTGGACAAAATGCTATGTAATATTTATTCTGTTTTTTTGGAATACCAAGATACATTCCAATGACTGTTGGTAAAAGGTTAGCAACAGTCTGCAGGGAGCAGCTATGGGTGTTACTCGTGTTTTCCGGGTGGTGCAGATTTTGCAGCCTGGAGTTCAGACCGTAGCTTTGAACCACTTTGGGTTAATGCACAGTGGAAGAAAAGAAAGGGCAAGCACAGTTACTGCTTCAGTTGCAGATGCAGCTTTCAGTGTTACCACAAGTGTGATAAAGACAATTTGTGTAATTTGATCTGCTTGTATTGACTCTGTTTCTGAAAAACAAAGACCTAGGCATAAAGCAAATACTCCATTAAAACACGATCAGGCTTCACATAGTATTTCACCTCCAACTGTCTTCTAAAACCTAGATGAATTTACCTTTAGTTTGAGAGGGGAAAAAGTACAATGTACCCATCTTAGAGTATTGTGGAAGAAAAATTTTTGATCTTGCTGTCAGTCAGCCTCTAGTTTTGGATTACTGAAATTGGCCGTATATATTATTTTCATTTTGTTAACTGAATAGTGCATATATTCTAGAAAAATATTTCTAGTTAAAAAAAAAAGATCAGGCTTCAGTATTGTTGTGGAATTGTGTCAAATGATCTTACTAATGATTAGATTTATTATTTTTCACCAACATTGGCCAACTTCAAATGTTTGGAACTTCCTCTTCAAAATGACTTATTTTACCACATGGATTTTTGCAGAGAAACATGGAAAATCTGAACTAAGCATCTTCATAAAAACTTCTGAAAAACAACTTTTGCAAACTTTTTAACCAGAGACTTTTTTTTTTTTAAACACTGAATCTTTACATAAAGCAATAGGATTTATTAAGGAGAACAGAGGATAATACAGTTAATAAAACATAAATAAATCATGTAATAGGTATACTTAACCCACGGTGTATCTGTTTCAGTTTCAGCATGATCAGCGTGAATGTGTGGCGAACAAATGTCCCTTTGGCAGTTTGCCTCCTTTCTGCTTTGGCTTGTTCTCTTTGCATGCACATTTACAGTACCACTAAATAATTCTATGGGCTGCCTGCTACTGAAAACAGAGATACCACTCTGCCACACTGCCCTTGTGCTCCTGCAGCTTCCCTGGAGTTGGCTCAGGATCTGCATTAGCACAACTCTCACTTTTCAGCAAATAACCAAAAGCTTTTTGCTAGCTTAGCTCTACAACCTGTGAGCATAGAAAGAGGCAGGATGTGAAGGTAGGAGGAGCAATACAACCACTTGTTTACCGCTAAATCAGTTCAGGTGTATTGTGAAACTATTACTTTTAAAGCCCTGACAAGTATCCCTGGTTGGCTTTCCAGGTTTGCTTTCAGGAAGTTAATTTCTTTGAACACGATAGCAAGGACTTGTTTCCCCCAAACCTTGTAAACGCTCCTCGCTGCTTGAGGCCAGAAGTGCCCAGGGACCCTTTGTGTCATGCAGATGCAGCTGAGAGTGAGGCGTGCTCAGGCTTTTAATGGCCTGTCTTGCTCATGAACTTTGGCACCTAACAAATAGGTTGAAATCCAAGCTATTCGGATCAAACTTAGAAACCAAGGGCTGTCTTTATAAACAGAAATAAACCCCAGATTAATTTCTTAGGCAGCTGACCAGCTGTCCTGGAATAGTCTGTGTCTATACTAGTAGTTTTCTCAAAATGGTGGACGGATGCAAATTGACTGATGGGAGTGATCCCCGTAATTTTCTATACTTGAAACATGCTTTGGGATTGTGTGGGATAGTGCTGCTTGGCACATGACAAAATTATTCCAGCAGTACAGACAGTTGCACTCTATTTCCCAATAGATTCTGAAAATATCATGGATTTTACTAAGATTTTACTCCTTCATATCACTTCCAGTGCCTTTCTCATCACCTCCACATCATGTAGCCGTCTTTGATGAGGGTAATTGCTCTTGGTCGTTGGGTGCCAACCATCTTATAAGGACTCCAGGCTTCCTGGTGTGCCCCTCACAGCGCCACTGTGCTGGGTCCAGGTGTGCCAGCAGTTCATATAGTTTTAATAATATCAGGGCTATTCACGCTCCAGGAACAAAATACAGTGGAAGGAGTCACCGGTACCAAGCAGTTTTATTTCCTTGCCTTTCTAGGTATGCTCATACTATTCAAAGGAGCATGGTAGAAAGAATCTTGCAGCATTGTTTCCTGAATTCATTCATAAATTACAGTATACAGAGACAGTAACTTGGTCTACAAAGCAATATAACCATATTATCATTATGCTATATTTGGGAGGGCAATTAATCACCCTGAGTATGGCACTATGGTGGCAGCAACACTGTTAGAGAGCTAAGGCAAATCCAGAAGGCCTGAGAGGCTCTGTATCACTCTTCTTTGTGCAGTGCAGGTCTGCCCACTCTGTTGCACCAGTGAAGCATTGTTGTGGTTTTATTATGGCAAAATCTCATTTTTGAAATATTAGGAATAACTCTGTCAGTTACATAATAAGAATTGTAATTTACTGGTATTTTTCCAGGCAAAACAATTTTTTAAGATTTAAATTAATGTACCACAGCTCTAGTAATTTTGATAGCAGTGCTTGCAGCTAGTAAAGGTTTCTCAGCTGTAGCTTCACCTCTTTAGAAAATGGCAACTACTGAAAACTAGCCCTGGATTTTGTATAATTCCAAATCAAATACCAGTATTCTTATATTAGATGCTGGTGATTTCTGTTCATTCTTTGCCTTTTTCTACTTCTTTACGAATAGCTAATAGTTCCTTCTTTTGTGACCTGTAGATTATTGTGCTAAATGTGTATGTGAAACTGTGCACTCACATACTCTTAAAAATGAAAAAGCTGTTGCTCTCATGGTTATAAGAGAGTGTATACTGCAAAAGAACTATTTCACTAAATTATCGACTGCTCTATTTCAGGAAGACCGCCATCTTGTTGCATAAAACAATGAAAATGGTAGAAGAACAAATAAAGATAGGGGAATGCTGAAATAATAAATAACTTTGACCTTTTTTTTTCGTTGTTGGCATTCAATTATGTTCTTTGATCTTCCCTGCCTTAAACAAGCTAATATCTGCCAAGAGAACACAACTGTTACTGAATCACTAAGGTCCTATTTGTTCCGCTTGACAGATGACAATGCATTTTTGTTTTTCTACAGAATCACAGAAGTGGCTTTG
This sequence comes from Crypturellus undulatus, assembly GCA_013389825.1. Lineage (NCBI taxonomy): Eukaryota > Metazoa > Chordata > Aves > Tinamiformes > Tinamidae > Crypturellus > Crypturellus undulatus. Next base: position 153,315 of record VWPW01000726.1, read on the forward strand.
AAAGCTTCCACCAACCAGAAACTTCCTCTCCTCTCCTCTCCTCTCCTCTTATCTCTTTTTCTTCCTTTTCTTGTTCCTTTCTTCACTTTCTTTCCTTTCCTTTCTTCTTTTTTCTCCTTCCATTTCCCTTTCCTTTCCCCTTGCTTTTCATTTTTTTTGGGTGGTGTTTGTTTCTCATCCCCTCGAGACAGAGTGTACTACAGATGATCACGATCCCATTTTCTGACTAATGCTGATTAGTCAACACTGAAGATGGACAGTTTTGTTGCTGCTCATGTTCCATATTGTTTTGACAAGAACTGAAGTGTGCACTAGCTGTGCCATATAGTGATGTTTCAGTTGCATTATGACTAGCTTGTAATCTTTGCCTGCTTTGTATTCCTTGCATTTTTGAACAATATCCGTTTGATAGTGCTAATTTATTAGTGCTACATAGGTGTTTTGCAGTTGTTGAATCGCTTGATAGCCTGATCAAAACACCTTCTCTTTAGAATTAAGAAAGCAGTCTTTTATTAAATAATTTCAGCCTTATAATGGAAGTAGGGGATCATTATCAGGCCTATTTGAATTTGATGAAGAAATGGTGAAACTTTTTTAAAGGGTGCTATTTTCAGTCAATAGTATAAGCCTGAATATTTAAATCTGGGCTGTTGTACAAACATTCTTTGTTCTAAATGCATATGCACTTATCACAATGAGGAGCTAACTTCTGATGGTGATCTTAGGTTCTCCTGAGTACAAATAATAATAATTGCAGAAATGAACATTTTGCATTGCTTTTTTGGTTCAGCTTCCATTGAACATGCCCATAGTCTTTTTAAGTCAGTTTTAAAATTTTGACTTCTTCTCTGGGATAAAGAGTATACATTATATCACAGAAACAGAATTTTGGAAAGTTTGCAAGTTATTCCCAATGAATGAAATATAATCTCTGTGGTTGTTAATTTTGGACTTCTCTGATGGTCAGAGATGATGTGTGTGTGAGGATCAGAGACTCAGGCCCTGATCCAGCAAAGCACTTAAACTCATTTTTAACTTAGCTCGTCATAATCAGCTCCAGTGAAAAGACTGACTGATTCAAAGTAACATGGGATATATAGCACAAACTTAGCTGGGAATATGTTTTTTAAATACAGTCACTATCACTGTTTTTAGATTGAGAGCATCAGAAAATTTCTAATAAGGATTTATTTCAAAATCTTCCTGGATCTGCTTATCTTTTCTTTAGCTGTTATGGAGGAAGGTGTTCATCAGATTGAAAAAATGCATCTTTAAAAATAGATCATAGATTTCTTCTATTTTAAAAGAATTATATTTTTGAGGGAACTTTATACTGTCAGTAAGACTTTGAGAAGGGTTGATTTGGTGTTAGAATTAAAAGTATTTTGTTAAATGGTGAGCAATAGTTTTAAATATTACTTGAGGACAAAATACGTTGCTGCCAGTAACAAAGGACTGATGAACTATTACTATCTCAGGAACTCTTCCTCGTAACATCTGGCACACCTTTTTTCTATCTAGGATATTCAATTTACCATTTCACCTGAGGTCTGCATGGGAAGACTGCAGTCAACACCTTTACTGCTGGGCACAACCACTTTTAATGAACACTTGCTGACTGACTGTCCTGTTCTACACTGTATGCCAGATGAGTGACCAGTGGCAGCAAAGAGCTGCTCAAATGTGGCTGTATTAGTTCCTGGAAATCTCTGTTCAGCCTTCTCTTCTCCAGACTAAACAGGCCCAGCTCGCTTAGTCTTTCCTCATAAAACAGATGCTCCAGTCCTTTAATCATCTTTGTGGCTCTACGCTGGACCCTCTCTAGAAGCTCCACCTCCCTCTTGTCCTGGGGAGCCCAGAACTGCACCCAGTACTCCAGGTGCGGCTTCACCAGGGCTGAGTAGAGGGGCAGGATCCCCTCCCTCGACCTGCTGGCAACACTCCTGATGCAGCCAGGATCCCACTGGCCTTCTTGGCCAGGAGGGCACATTGCTGCCTCATGGTTAACTTGTTGTCAGCCAGGACTCCCAAATCCCTCTCCGTGGAGCTGGGTTCCAGCAGGTAAACCCCTAACCTGTCCTGGTGCCTGGGGTTATTCCTCCCAAGGTGAAGGACACTGTACTTGTCCTTGTTGAACCTCATAATGTTCCTCTCTGCCCAACTCTCCATCATGACTAGGTCCCCCGGAATGTCAGTGCAGACCTTTGGAGTGCTTGCCATTCCTCCCAGTTTGGTGTCATCTTCAAACTTGCTGAGGATGCGCTCTGTGCCCTCGTCCAAGTCATTGATGAAGAAGCTGAACAGCACTGGGCCCAGTACTGACCCTTGCAGGACACCACCGGCCACAGGCCTCCAACCAGACACGGCCCCATTTATCACCACCCTCTGGCCTCTACCCTCCAGCCAGTCCTCAATCCACTTCTGTCTACTCATCCAGTCCACACTTCCAGAGCTTTCCTATGAGGATGTTATGGGAGACTGTGTCAAAAGACTTGCTGAAATCAAGGTAGACAACATCCACGGCTCTCCCACCGTCCATCCAGCTGGTCACCACGTCATAGAAGGCTATTAGGTTTGTCAGACATGACTTTCCCTTGGTGCATCCATCTGACTACTCCTGATCACCTTTTTTTTCTTGACATACCTATAGAGATGGTCTCTAGTATGAGCTGCTCCATCACCTTTCCAGGGACAGAGGTGAGGCTGACTGACCTGTAGTTTCCTGGTCCCTCCCTCTTGTCCTTTTTGAAGACTGGAGTGATGTTGCCTTTCTTGCAGTCCTCCAGCATCTCCCCCGCTCTCCATGACTTCTCAAAGATGATGGAGAGCAGCTGAGCAATAACTCCCATGAGTTCCTCAAGCACTCTTGAGTGCATCCCATCTGGGCCCATAGATATATGAGTGTCCAGTTTGCCTAAATAATTCCTAACCAAATCCTCCTCGACCAGCAGAAAGTCCTCCTCTCTCCTGGTTATTTCTCTTGTCTCCAGATTCAATAGTTCATGGGGACTGGCCTTAGCAGTAAAGACAGAAGCAAAGAAAGCATTTAATAGCTCTGCCTTCTCTGCATCCTCCGCCACCAAGGCACCCTCCCCATTCAGCAGCAGACTCACATTTTCCCTAGTCTTTCACTTGCTGCTGATGTATTTATAGAAGCCCGTTCTGTTGCCCCGACATCTCTCGCTAACTCTAATTCCAAACAGATCTTGCCCTTCCTCATTGCATCCCTGAATTCTCTGACAATGTTCCTATATTCTTCCCATGTGGCCTGGCCCTTCTTCCACATTATGTATGTGCTCTTTTTCTCATCAAGTTTACCCAACAGCTTCTTGCCCATCCACGCAGGTCTCCTGCCCGCCTTGCTTGATTTCTTTTTTATAGGAATGCACTGATCCTGAGCTTGGAGAAAGTGGTGCTTGAATAGTAGCCAACTCTCCCAGACCCCCTTTCCTTTTGGGACCCTTGCCTGGGGGATTCCTCTAAGGAGCTCCCTAAAGAGGTCAAAGTTAGCTCTCTTAAAGTCCAGGGTTGCAATTCTACTTTTTGTCCAGCCTCCTCCTCGCAGGATTGTGAATTCCAACAACTCGTGGTCACGGCAGCCAAGACAGCCCCCAACCTTCACATTGCCGACTAGACCGTCTCTGTTAGTATCAGGTCAGCAGCGCCCCTCCCCTTGTTGGCTCATCAACCACCTGCATCAAGAAGTTATCTGCAGTGTTCTGCAGGAACCTCCTGGACTGTCTGCTCCTAGCTGTGTGACTATCCCAGCAGACATCAGAGCGGTTGAAGTCCCCCATAACTAGCAGGGCCTGGGATCGTGAGGCTTCTTGCAGCTGCCTGTAGAAGCCTCATCCACTTCCTCTCTATGGTCAGGTGGCCTGTAGTAAACTCCCATGATAGTGTCGCCCCTGTTGGCCTGCCCTGCAGTCCTCACCCACAGGCTCTGAACCTGCACTTCGTCTTTCCCTATGCTGAGCTCCATGCATTCCAGTTGCTCTCTCACATAAAGAGCAACTCTGCCACCTCGCCTTCCTGGCCGACTGTCCTTCCCAAAAAGCCTAAAGCCATCCACGGCCACGTTCCAGTCATGAGAGCTGTCCCATCAGTAATTGCGATGAGTTCATGGCCCTGCAAACGCAAGCGCATCTCCAGTTCTCCTTGTTTATTCCCCATGCTGTGTGCATTTACATAGAGGCATACCTGGGCACTCAATGTGCCTCTTTTTCTAGCTGGGACAGCTGGAATGTGACCATGCTGTGACCATGTGGGCCTTTAGAAGTTCTCTTATTTTCCCATCTAGCCTCTTCAGGCTTAGGGTGCCCTACACAGGCTATGGAGTTAGGTGGCTGTGAGTGGCACATGACAGGCCATCGCCTACTCCATAGCCTACTTCCCTGACGATAATGCTCTCTCCCCTTGAATCTAATTTAAAGCCCTCTTGATGAGCCCTGCAGGTCCCTGCATTGTATGTACGTATGGAAAAACACTGAGGGAGAAAAACAGACCTAAGGGACAGTGGTGTCCATTAAAACAGGTTTTATTTTGTGCAAGCCATGGAAGATGGAGAGGGTTCAAATATGCATGTGCTATTAACTACTGAGAGCAGGCAGGTCTATTACAGGGGTCAGTGGGCCACACTGGTGTTCTGGCCCAGGACTGAAGCATTTTTCAGAAATGCTAATAAGGAAGGGGGAGGCCAGTAAGTTTCTCCTATTTTCTAACTCAGATTAGGCAAAGGAAATGAGACTCTAAAACACTGTTCAGGCCAGTGAGTAGATGAATTGAGAAAAAGGGTGATTTTCCAATGGAGCACCCTTAGTTGCCAATTTAGGGAGAATAGCTGGCTAGTTGAACAAGAAAAGTGTTTCATCTTGATCAAAGAACTGACCATGATATAGAACTTGGAAGCAGGTTATCTGCAGAGAATGAGGAAACATGCCATTTATCAAACTAATTAATATCTCCTGTTTGAATATTTTGATGCAGATTCTTATATTAGATTCATGGATTCATGGAATAATTTAGATCGGGAGTGTTGTCGAGATGCCATCCAATCAAAACCATTGCTCAAAGCAGGTCTAATTAGATCAGGTTGATCAGGGAACTGTCCGTTCATGTCTTGTACACTTCTAAGGATGATTCTACAATGTTTCTGGATAACTTGTTCCAGTATATGTTGACCTTGTCTTCTCCAAGTTGAAGGGCTCTACTCCTTCATGCTGTCCTTGTATGCCATGTGGCAATGTACTTTTGCCCTGACCAACCTGGGACACCCGCAGTAGACTTGCTCCAGTATGTCATTGTCTCCTCTCATGAGTGGAAGTAAAGGTGATGGGAAGTCACAGAGATACCTTATACCCTTCCTTCTATGTAGCTATAAAAAGCCAGTAAAGGCCTTTTTTAAGTCTGGAGATTGTAAAGTGGTCAAGCACTTTTTAGTTCTTCTCTGGTTAGAAAGCAGGTCTTTTGAAAAATAAATGAATTGGACCCATTTATTTAGTGTTTTTGAATACTACTTGATTATGCCAGATAATATTTCTGTGATTTTCAGTAATATAAAATTTATCACTAATTATTAAAGTATTTACCAATATTATAACTTCTCTGCTGGTGTGATTATGACCATCTCTTTTGACCTGACCATCTCTGCCATTATTAAAGACATTGCTAAAAATCATGGTGTATGAGCAGTATTAAAGTATGCTTTGCAAACAGTGCATTTCAAGTATTTCAAACAGACTTTACCAAGCCACTTGAAATAGATTTTGTTTCAGGTTTGAGCTTCTAAAACTCTTTCTTCTCTTATTCATTGCAGTCTCTGTTTTGAACTGTACCACTAGATACTAGCTTGGAACTACAGCAAGAGAGATGAAAAATTTAGACTTGGGACAGAGTATACAGTGCAATATTTGAGAGGAGAGGCTGAGAGTAGTTCTTTTCTCTGAAGAGAATATCATCATGCATATTTTGCATACCCATGGATGTGCTTGCACAAGAGTACTTGCATGCTCATGTTTAAACCTGAAGCATGAGAGCTCTTGTTGCTCCCTAGTGCACAGTCAAGCATTTGGCAGAGAAACAAGTCTTGACAAATAATACTGTGAATGAAGCCAATTAATTATGAAGTATGCCTTATTAGCAAACAGAGATGACATCTACGAAGTAAACCTGCTGAAATACTGGAAGACCCTAGTGGAAGTGGGATCAAAAGCAGGGGGAAGAAGCAAGTTTATTTCTGCTCCTCATTGCTCTTCTTTTGTGTCGAAAAGATTATTTTTTCTCTGGCTAATCTTGATGTTTCTTCCACATAGTTCCCTCCCTGCATTGCTAATATTCAAATTGATCTGTGTAGTTTAACAGAAATACAATCTGCTGTTCTTTAAATAATCTGGAGTACTGTTTTTTGGATGGTATGTGTTATTCTAGTAGTGCTATATCAGCTTGAAGAACTGCAGGGATGTAGTGTGTCAGTTAGCTTGAAGTAACCCTTGGGAGACGTTAAGTAAATAAAATAAGAATTTACAAATGTGAAATACAGGTAGCACAATGCATAGTTACAAATGTTACAAAACAAAATAATGAAAATAAAGATGTATGTACAGTTCTGTATCCTAAAATAGTATCTAAGAGGCTTCTATTAGGAGACTTAACCCATGCCTAAAATGTTTCTTGGGCGAAGCTTATGCTGTCAGGAATGCTTTTACAAGCATTCTTTTCTTGTGGTATGCTAAGAGTTTATTCAGATACAAATCTCCTTTTCTTCTCACATCATTTCCACCTCTCTCTTCCAAGATCTCCTATTCCTTGATTTAAAGAGATTGTTTCAAAACTTGTTTCCTCAAACTTACTTCCTGTTTCCTCTTGGAACTAGAAAGAAGTTGCCGAACAGTTGTCTTTCTCACTTACAGTTTCTTGCTGAAATGCTGTCCTCAATTCTTTCACACTTTGAGTCTCACAAACAAATTTTGTCATTTGCCCTTTATATCACCACATAAATGGGATTAACCATGTGGCTCATTTCTAACTATTTTTGGAAGCCCAAAAATGGTACTAATGAGTCGTTTTGAAGATGCCTGTTCCATAACCAGTCCTAATAGATACAAAGATGTCTTCTTGCTAATGACTTTCCCAGCTTTCTTAATGTGCTGCTTTGGAAATTTAAATTCATGGAAATCAGTCATTCCTTTCAATATGTCTTTAATATAAACACAATAAATGAGTATGAACATGAGATACTAACTTACAGTTTTGCATTTCAGAACTCATTCCTTTTTTTTGTGAAACTAAATTTATAAGAAGTGATCTGTTAAGATGCTGAATTTCTGATTAAGCAAGTAGTGTTGCTTAATGTTAAATTACAATATTGTGATTATAACTTCTGGAATCTGGTAACCACAGTTTCGCTTTTCTACCACTAAATAAATATCTTTGTTCACAATTGGTAACCATTTCGCTTGGGAAAGCAGAGTAAGGTCTTTTTTTTCATTTTCATCTCTCTGCATGAAGACATAGTTAATCTTTTGAAACATTAATATTTGCTAAGATCATTTTTATTTGTCTAGACTCTCGGGTATTTTGGTCCATTCTATGTATGTAGTAAGACATTTATCCCATACGGATTGTGCTCAGTTATTTAGTTTTATCCTCCTGCATGTTTCTTAGGTACAGATGCTGAATAAGGCTGACCTGTAAAGGAGTTCAGTTTGCACATCTGGGAACGGAAAATCAGGATGATAACTGCCACTGTAACCTCTGTTGAAGTTGCCCAAACTCCCTTCTGCCTCTGCCCTAGAGCAGTGGTCAAAGGGAAGTCTTTCTGGATCTTTGCTAGGCCAGCCTGTAGCATCTGATTCACTCTTTTGGGAAGTTTCAGGCACAGTCTAGTCAGAATTAGGAACTGCTGCGAAAGGAAAGAGCAGGCTCAGTGGGAAATGATTGTTAGAAATCTTAGCTCTTAAAAACTTGCAGTTTTTCAGGGGATTAAATACTCGCCAAATACGGATGGAGTTGCAGGGGAATAGTAAATGGCAGTTTTGTGACACTGAGTTTCAGGTCCCTGCCAAATTCAAATTCCTGCTCCAAAAACTTCATTTACTATAGCAAAAAGAGTTTCTTATTTCAGGAAGGGGTTTCTAGAAATCTTGAAGGTGGCAAAACAAAAAAAATGTCTTCCCAGTTGGCTCCAATACTTGAAAAAGCTCACCACTGACATGGAAAATTTCCACCTGAACAGCTAAACACTGATAGTATCATAAAGAGAGGTAAACAAGGTCTTAAAATTAAAGATATAAAGATACTTTACCAAGAAACTGTGGTAACATCCCAGACTAATTTTTCTTTTGATTACACAGATAATTTCAAACAAAATCTATAACAGACCTTTTCACACAAAGCAAAAATGAGGATATGTATAAGCAATGTAAATTAATAAACATATATGCTAATCTGCTTAAAATATTTTTTATCTGTTATTTGGGGTAAATTTGGGGTAAACATTTAAGCAAATGTCCCCATATGAAAGTAGAAGCTCCCTGTTTAACTGTAAAATCAACTTAAAATAAAAATCCAGAATTAAGAAGCTTAGGTCCAGCCTTTTGGTACCATGCCTGTTTCTACTGAAGTTATCTGAAAACAAAAACAAAAACAGTATACCTCATCTTATCAACCTACAAACATTTAAGTGTTATAAACTCGTAATAAGAGATTGAACAGCTTATCTGTACTAAAAGTCGAAAGAATTTTAAAGCATACTTCAGGCTTTGCCTAGTGGTATCAAGGTTTTTTTTTGTCTTCTTCAGAGAAGATTTATAAAGCAGTGGGGTAGATGGTGCTGTTCTCCAACTGTCTATCTTGAGGAGTTTCCTCACTGGACTAAACATAACATAATTTCTCTGTAATGCTACAGTGGAATCTTGGAAAAACATAATGTTCCTCCTGTTATGTGCAATAGATTCTTCTTTAATTGCAGCAGCTAAAAAAAAACCTTCTATCTTTATAGATGTGGAACTGAACCAATGAAGTTTATGGTCTCTCACTGTCAGCAGGTTTAGGGAAGATTTATAGTATACCTTCTCAGTTCTGAGCATGCCATTTTCTGCTGGAATACTTACTAAAATTGGAAACCAGTGCTGAAAAAAGAAAACAATATAGGGTTAGGAGCATTGCTATCGTTAAGGATTCCTATAATTTGAATAGTTTTTATGTTGCAACTACTTTTACCTCCCTTTCCCTCAAACCATTGTTGTATCTTTTCTAGAATTAAGAAACTATTTTGTTCATGCTGTTTTTTCCTCCACTTTTTTTTTCTCCCTGCAAATTGCATTTATTTTTTGCCATTCCTGATTGACTTTCAGGAGTTTTAATTAGTAGAAAACTGAAGATGGCCCTGGAAATCCCCGAGCCTTCTTGTGGTTGTTTAGATAAGCTAGAGTAATATTTTCTGTAGTTTTTGGCTATCGTTTTTTTCTGTTTTGCAGTCACACTGGGCATCACATAACATTATTTACAATCAGTGGAAGGAGACTGCTTCTCTTGCTTTTGTGCTGCGTTCTGGATTTTGATTTAAAATATATTCCAGGTGTCTATTATGGTTAAATCCTGAATTTGATTCAGGACCCACTTATTTCTACATTATGAGAATACTGGATTGATGGTCAAGCTGAGTCAAAGCATGCTATGAATGATTGCTAGTTTGATCTGATCTATCTAGTTAGTTAGCTAGTCTGGCAAGGATAGAAATATAAAAACTGGAAACAGACTGTATGCATCAGTGTGCCTTCAGAGTTTGTCTTCAAAAACACGTCTAAACAGTGCTAATTTAGCACAGAAATATGATTTAATTTTTGATTTTTCTGTTTTGTATTTTATTACTGTAGTTGAAAATGAATCCCTCACTTTTCAAAATCTGAGTTTGGCATCGACTCTGGCATAGCTAGAAAAAAAATAGAAAGGTGCTTTTTTTTTTTTTTTATGAACGGAGGATTTAATCCTTCACTTACTTACATTTATTTAATCAGTTAATCAGTTAATTTCCCATTTCATTGAAAACGAGCTTCATAGTCTCAGGAACTCATCTTCTATTCGATCTCACTAAAAATCAGCGTGCATGAAGGAACTTATGCTTTGATCTTCTCTGCCAACACATACTTAGTGCTCCTCAGTTACAGCAGGCTGTCCCCTTTTCTTTTTCAGTATTTGATTGCTATTGTCTCTTATCTTCCTATTTCTGCCCTGTTTTAACTCAAAACCAGCACTAATTTTATTTGTACATTCCTAAACTTCACAAATATAGCAAAAAACCAATCTACCCTCAATACAAATTTAGCAAATCTTTGAAGTCTCCAGGACCAGCTTGCCTCTGTATTTTATGAGGGTGCGAGACAGGGGGAGATGACTTTCTGCTGTTGTATATGTGCTCTTTAACTCCAAAACAATACAAAGCTTTTTTTTTTTAAATTATTATTATTTTTAAGTGAGAGTAATATATAGAGTGGCTTGGCTGCAACTGAATATGTGTTAGTGATGGACTTATCAAATCTTAGTACCTACATTTCAATGTTTTTGAAAATCTCAGTCAGGCACCGGAAATGAAGATGCTGCAGCATTTTGTTTACATTTAGTCTCTGAAGATACTACGCATTTTTTTAGCTATACAGTGAATGAGGCAGATGATACTCTGTCAATCAATTAGATCTGCATACGTTTAAAGGTATACATAAAAGGGAATTTAGTGTAACCATGGTTTTGAAAAGAATGTTGGTATTTACTGGAAAAAAATACCAAGTATTATTGCCATATCCACTATATATTTCCATATTAGGTTCATAAAATGTAAAACTTGATATCTAGTAGGTGAAAACAATTAAACTGAACAGTGGATTAAGTCCTGACGTTTAAGCACAAAGACCAGGTTTTAGAAATTGAGATATCATTTTTTGGTAAGCTCAAAAACAAACATATTCAATCCCATCTCTAAAGCAGGGTGAAATTCAGTGTGTTGATTTGGAGAAAGCAGAGTTGTCATCACAGAAGACAAGGAAAATAACCTTTCTGATGGCTTCTAGCACTTCTCACCTTTTCTATATCTAAACAAAATATACAGTATGTAGAGTCAAAAATTTACTGTTCTGGGATGTGGCTTGATTAACCACCACCCCTTGTCTTACTCCCATTGTCCCTGCCCTCTCCTGCACCCTCACTCTTTTCCCTCAAAAAAGTGAATCCAAAACTTTCAGGTCCGTATCATAGGGATGCTCTGCCAACCCTCAAGACCTTGTTGATGATACAAACATTTTTTCTGTTGAGATGTGGCTATGTTGAGGCTATGTGCTGCAATGATACTGCAGCTATTGCTCAGCCTTTTCAGGAGACAGGATTGTAACCTTCCACATAGGCCTGTGGAAAGCTGGTGCCGGGGACTCTGGTTAAAGGAAAAACAAAAATAATGTTGCTTTTGTTTAACTATGCAGTGTGTTTCAATGCTATTTGTACATGGTATCCCTTTAAAATATTTGATCTTCCTAAAAACACACATCTCTCAAATGGTTAATCAGATTCTTAAATGGGTGTAAGGAGCGCTGAGTTTGTACAGGATGCCCTCAGAAGTCCTATCGGTTTGTGCGCCCTTGTATCTTCCTTCTTCTGCATGGCTGTTATTCTGCAGTATTTTCTTACATGTCCTAATAATATTTCTAAAATATGGTAATATCAGATAATATTTTATTAAAGTGTGTATGCAGCTGTAGAAGCAGGTATTTTCTTATTATGGCAGATTGATCCAAATTAATTCTCAGATTACGCAGTATGAGAAAATGTTTTTTCCTTGGATTCTTGAAGCACAAAATGAAATCTGTAAGAATAAGAGACCTTAAGCTTGCAACTGTCATTCAGTTCAGCCTGTGCAGCTCAGCAGCCTGGCTGCTGAGGGCTATGCTCGCTTGCTGTTTTGTGAGTCTCTGCAAATACACATTCACCCACTCTATGCAAACATGCACATACATTCTTTTTTTTTTTTTTTTTTTTTCTCTCACAGTGCCTGGCAATTTGTCAGGATAACTCGTTGAAGACTTTCTGAACTGCTGGGTAGGATTGTCTGATTTTTTTTTTTTTTTTTTAACTGGGAACATGTTTAGTCCAGTGTTATTTAAACAGGCTTATCTCTGATCAAAGTCTACAATCTGAAATTTGAACAGGATAGGGAGGGTGGTGAGTGAGGAACTATCAAGTACCTATTTATGTGTGTGCTGTTGTGTATGCAGTGGTACTAATGTATATTATTTCAGTTTAGTCTTGCAGATATAAATAACTTTTGTTGTTTTAGTAGCTATGAAAATATAGTGTTAATAAATAAGATAATTTTTAGTAAAGTTGTCTTGAAGATATAAGTGACCTATATACTGAGATTTTCAGTTTCTTCAGTCTTTTGGAGGTTGAGCTGAATAACTGTAGAGTTGCTTAAGTATAGCATAGGCTTCACTAGTGTTGAAACCATACTCACTGGAGCCCTTACGTTAACGTGTTTGGGGTTGGCATTAACCTATTTCACTGACTGGACCACAGACCACAGCAATAATGCTAAAGAACTTTAAACAGTTTTTAGAGGTTTTCTTTTCGTTGATTCAGGACAATTGGTTTATGCAAAGTTAAAATTATATGGAATGAGATTGCAAGATGAAGCATGTGTGCCACACCTTTTCATTATGTTCTCTCTCCTTTTTCTAAATATAACATGAGAAGCATTTCTGTTTATTTTACAGTTAATCCCTTGTGATTATTTTAGATTACTTGATTTTCCAGTCTGATTTCAAAATTCAAGTTTGCTGAGCTTCTGTTTATGGGAATGGGCAAAAGAATTTCCTGCATTCAATTCACATACCATGTAATCAAACCATTTTTTTTTCCTGTTAGGGTTTTACTATGATAAAACCTGTATGAAGCTCTGCTTAATCATTTTGCAGACTCAGAAAAAGCAGACAGATATCAGAGAGCTAATCTAAAGCTTTCCCTCATGTTTTTACTGTTGCTTTTACACTTAGGTTAGTTGCTGAAAGTTATTACTGATTACTGATGTTATTACTGATGAGTAATGAGTTTATTACTGTAAACCTTTTCTCCTACATAGCTCTCATACATCCTTCAGTTTCTGCCAGATAGTTTTATTGACCGAGGCAAGTGACACACACACACACACACAAACAAGCGCGCACACATTCTGCTCTGCCATATCTCAGTTACAGCACAGTCCTACCCAGGGTCATTACAATGTACACATTACATATTTCTAGCAAACACGAAAATGAATCAAACAGGGGGAGAGATAAACAGAGATAGATTGGAGCCTGCTGAGGAAATAAAAGGCAGTAATCTGGCTGACCACTGGACTAGTCTTCCTGGTTTGATTTAAGCGTTCCTTTCCGTTAGGCGCTCGGAGCGCTGCTACCCTGAAGTAAAAAATCAAACGACTAGTAAGAATAAAGTAACATTTAGTGGGACAATTATTTGGTATAACTCCAAAACTAATTGTTTCTGAAGTGATGTTTAAACCAATGTCAGCACAAGGCAAGAGTTCCTGGCTTGTGGCCAGCACCTTTATAATGCATATTAGTGCAGATGAGGAGTACTTAAAAGTTAGAGAGAGAGAGGGAGCGAAGGAGAGATTGAGAGAAGGAGAGAGAGGGGGAGAGAGAGAGAGAGAGAATGTGGTTTTCAGTGCTCACTCTGCCTTTGATTGTATCCTCCTCCTTGCCGAGATTAGATGAATACCTGTGCAGTGCTGCTTTAGTATGATTTCTGTTGAGCCTCAGAATAGGTTCTGGTCTCTTTTTTAGGTGGACTGCCAGCTGCTGATCTTGCTGTTGACAATAAAAGCAGATATGCTCCTTGCGCACTGCCATTAGCAATGACCATGACCCTTCACACCAAAACCTCTGGAGTTACCCTGCTGCACCAGATCCAAGGCACGGAGCTGGAGACACTGGGCAGACCTCAGCTGAAGATCCCGCTGGAAAGATCGCTCAGCGACATGTACGTGGAGAGCAACAAGACGGGGGTTTTCAACTACCCAGAAGGGGCCGCTTATGACTTTGCTACCGCCGCACCCGTGTACAGCTCTACGACTCTCAGCTATGCCCCTACTTCTGAGTCCTTTGGGTCCAGCAGCTTGGCAGGATTTCACTCGCTGAACAATGTCCCACCAAGCCCTGTAGTTTTCTTGCAGACGGCACCCCAGCTCTCCCCCTTCATCCATCACCACGGCCAACAGGTGCCCTATTACCTTGAGAACGACCAGGGCAGCTTTGGAATGAGGGAAGCTGCTCCCCCAGCCTTCTACAGGTAAATGCTACATACAATAATTTTCCTTTCTTTTTTCCTTTTTTTTTCTTTAATCATATGTGCAGAGAAAATGATGTGTGCACTAAAATATGTGTGCCCTTAACTTCTGTTATGTGTGAGGGACGGTATAATTTGATTGAATCATCCATGATAACTAGACGTAAAAATAGTGCAGGGTAAAACAAAACTGCTATTGCAACTCTAAGCTATAAATTTTATAAACCGTTTGTATATGAGAAAGAAATTAGATGAGCATGAGTGTTTCCTGGGAAAGCATGAAATCGTAATTGATTAAAGAATGGAAGACTCCCTGTTGCAATAGATATATTAGAACAGTTATCTCGGCTATGCTAAGAAATACTTCTCCCACCACACGTTTCTAGCTATGAGTGGTTGCTCAGTTCTTAGCTGAGAGAGGCTTTCTCTGCTCTGTCTTTCTTTAAAGTGTGAGAAGTGACTTGTACAGGGAGTAGCTCAGAGGCACAGTATCCTTCCTAATTGAACTGTTCGAGATGACTCGGTGACAGTATTTCAGTCATTAACCACCCTCACGAGCTGCTATAAGAGCCTTATAACTGATAACCTGCATGTATCATTGCAGAAAAAATATATATTAACCACAACCTGGCATGCTGCTTTTAAAAGTAAAGGTTTTCCTTTTCTTGTATTTTTATCCCATAACACATGGGTCATTTTTGTCTGGGACAGAAGGGTAACAGTGTCTTAGAATGGGGAGGAATTGACTTAATTGGGTTTAATATTTATTGCCAGTTGTGAAAACATTTAAATAATTACTGAAGTGGATGAAGTTGATTGATAGAACTGTAGCTTCCAAGTACAATCAAACACACCAATATCCACACTGATAATATTTGCACATTACTATTAGTAGTGTAGTTTTACATCAACAGTTTACACTAGATTCTAGTGAATCAAAGGGGACAGTTAGATGTAATTTTTCATCTAAACTCTCTGTTTCTCAGGTTTATTTGGGAGATACAGGTGAGTTTGCTAGAAATGGAATGGGACTAAAATAAAACCAAGTTACTCTTTCCCTGTTGTGGATCAAACAGTGCCAGATTTATTTGCATAATATAACATGCTGCAAAAACAGCAATATATGTCCTTAAAGAAAGTCTAATTCAGCCTGAGTAAAAACAGCTGAATCTGCTCCAAAAAAGCAGATGATGATTGCACTTTTCAAAAATGATTAATCAGGTTTTGGGAGGAGACAGTATACAGACTGGTGAAAAGACAGATAACGGTTATGCCAGACAGTCCAGCAAAATGATCTGTTAACTGAATTGATTTGAACAAAATGCATTTTATACAACAAGATTTATTACCTGTAGCAAGAGTGAATACATGTGAAGAATAAAAATTGTGAGAACTGGTGATTTTAGCATTAAACTGCACTTTATCTAGATCACAACAGTTTTAACATGAATGTGCCATGCAAACCTATGATGAAAAGGGTGTAAGTGACCTTAGATATGTAAACAAGGGAGTTTGTGAAGTAGAAATATGCAAGCAGGGCATATAGTATATTTGGGACTTTTTACTTCAATAGAATAAAAAAAAAGTCACAAAAAGAATAATCTGGAAGGAAACGCTGAAATATAGAAATAATATCCTTTCAGTTTTTAAACACTGAATTGAAAAGAGACACTTCAAAATTAAAATAAAGTAGCGTTTTAAGCAGTGAAGTTTGAACATTGGAGCAAATGTATAAGGGCAGTGCTGTATTCCCCATCGCTTGGTACTTCTGATATTCCCAGCCATATACAATTGATAGGACTTAATGCAGGGGTAATTAGGTGAATTTATGATCTTGGATATGCAGGTGGTTTATCTGTGTACAGAGTTATAGAAATGATTTAATGGCCCCTTCCAGCTGTAATTCTGTAAAGCACATTTTATGTGGTAATAAGAAATGTGCGTCTGAGTACTTGCTATGATTATCTTGGTTAACAAGCTCAATATTGTTGGGATTAAATTGATAAAAGCATTGCTGTTTTCATTTCAGCAAGACTATGTTTACCAAGTTATCATCATGACAACATTAAGTTTTAGCTCTTTTTTTCCTGCAGTTTGGCACAGATGCAAACATAAATAGGCTGTTTAAAAATAATTTGAATAGGTGGTCAGTGTCTGTGGAATATGAAAATAATTTGAATAGGTGCTCAGTGTCTGTGGAAAATTTAAATATCTAATCATGAGTTTTAACAGCAAATTCTTCTGAAACTATTGTAACACATGAATTTCCAATTTGCTATATTCATTTGGCTAATCTTACTGGTTTCATTTGGGTTATGGTAGAGAAGAAAGCATGGGGCAGTGCAATCTGGCAATGAATAAATTGATGCTGAAGATTAGCAGAGATATAACTACCAAAATAGTGACTTTCTGGAACAACACAGCAGTAGGAGTGCTGAAGACAAAAAATATCAATCCAAAAGCCCTAACAAAATTTAAAATGGATCACGATCAGTTTATGATACAGTTGCTCACTGCTGTAGTAAATAATGTAACCTAAGACCCAGAAAGGCTGCTCTGGAATTCTTATTTACCCTTTCTGTGTAACAGAATTGTGCTTTTTGCACTGCAGCATCCTGTTGTACTGTGGACTTGAGATACAAGTCATGCATTCTTTGATACAAGAGACTAGAACAATAAATACTCATTGCAGACTGGAGAAGGAATTATGCTCTTATTAACACTTTCATAAAATGTTAAAAATCTTCACTAAATCAAAATGAATGTTAGGAAGAAAATGTTAAATGTGGTTTGATTTTATGAATAGGTATTCAAAATCATGCTCAGTAAGCAGACATAGTTACACAAATACTAATTCAGAACTTATAGTTCATTGCTTTCAAATTATCTTTTGAATTATGTTTCTATTTCAAAGGACTTTTTCTGCCTTTTATTTCACATTAAAGACAGATTTCCTTATTTAGAAGAATATAAAAACACAAGAAATACACCAATCTTCTCCTCTCTGGAGTTTCTAAGTAAGGGAACAGCAGAATTAGAGAAAAGAGAAGGCTCAGTTAATTCAAATTGTGCTGTTTTTAACTTGTCTTTCATGTCTGACCTTGTGGATGTTTTTATAGGGAGCGAAGCTAAAATACCTCTTTCTTATCTTACAGTGTCAGTATCTTCCAGTAAGGAGGAGAAGGCACTGGTTATGTTTTTAATTTTTGACACATCTTAGATATATTTTATTTTCTCTATCACTTTGTTAACAAAAATTTTTATTAAATGTCTAGTATTGGTTGATAATTATTAAAGAAAATTCTTTTCTCAGGTCTGTAAACTAATTATATAATTTCTTTTGATCTTAACTATTATATATGAGTTTTGGTCAAAATATTTCCTTGTGCACTTACTTTGGCAGATTTTGGTGCATTTAGAGAAAAACAGAGAAGCCATTCAGTAGCTAATTTATTTCAGTAAATTCCTATAAACAACAGCAGATGAATCCTTTTTGTTGTTCCCATGTGTGATATTCTCTGTGTTATCCCACAGGGTTTGCACTTTTTAGATCTGAAATAAAATCTTGTCTGTATTTCAGGCTCTCTGTAGCGCGTGTTTGGTGCCGCTTCCAAATCTGCCCCAAACCCATGCAGAAATAGACTGCAACTACTGAAATTAATACTGAATTATTATAAACTATTGTTCCAACCAATATGATAGTAACTTTAATTTTTAATGCTTTCTAAAATTAATAAATAATTTTGCAAATGTAGACAGTTCCCTCTTCTGATGTAATTCATAAACCCATCAGAGTTTGAGAAGTGATTTAATCTGTTTTTTTTTGGTTTGGTTTGGTTTTGCTCTTTTTTTACCTTGTCTGGTTCATTATTAGACTCTGTGCCTGCTCTCACTGAGTTCAAAACAAAGATTTTTTTTCTCAATTTTAAAGTTAAAAGTTACAATGAATGCAAAACAAAAGGATATATTCGTTTATACATCGTGAGGTATTCCATAGGACAATAGCTAAGTACTGTAGTGGATGATTTTGTTTTATTGGTTGTTTTTCTGTAAAGTGTCAACCTGTTCTAAGTTTCTCTGTAAGAATCAGCATGTATGAAGTTTGACCACACTTTCTTGAACACTCGAGATGTTTCTTTTTTCAGGGCTTGCCCTGATAGCCCTGTCAGTTTTACAACAGGTGTTTGTAATGAGATATATAGGATGACTCCATATTTCCTTATCTTATGGGAGTGCTTTAAAGGTAAGCCTGCTAAATATTCTGAAGTTTTTACATATTACAGTTATGTGGGTCACGTAAATGCCAATATTTTCTGTAATTGCAGCTGTCCATGGAGAATATGTTGGCGTGGATCCCACAACAAGTGTGCTTGTATTAATCCATATATTTGCAGAGTTGCATCTTCTCGTACTTGTAAATAAGGCTAGGCAGTGGCAGAAAGGGGTAAAGGAGTAGTGACACTCCCACAACTATCCCTTTTTGTGCCAAAGTAGGGAGATGGGTCTCACCTGATCTCTCTGAACTCTCTTTTTTAATCAGTTATTGAGAAAAACTTTTTCTACTTCTTTAGCTGAAGTATTTTCTGCATGATCTGCAGACCTGAAAGAAAAAAATCTTCTAGATACCAAATTGTTCCCACATGGACTTAAAACTATTGCCAAAAGCCATGTTTGTCCAAGCAGCCTGTGTCGATGGAGTTCATCTGATTAACTGCAGACACCTAGGGCTTTATTTACATTTCTGCTCATAAGGCATCTGGGGCCATTTGAGAGGCTGTGGGGTCTAACAGGGCTGTTGAATATGACACAGGACCTGCTGTGCACCTGTGCCTTTCTGGAGCAGTAGGTGGGTGACAGTGGGGATCATCACTGGGGAGAACTCACATGGCATGAGATGTGGACAACATCATCAGACCTTTACAGTGAGACGCTTCATGACTCTCTCTTTAGTTTATGGAGACTCAGAGAGAAAGAGGCACTCCAAACGTACTTTATTTCTTCATAAGGTACATGGTTAAAATAGGTGAAGCACGTCAGTTCAAGTTTCTTTTTCTATACTATAAAAAGATGACTAAGGTGGCTTATTCTTGTATATAAACCTACCTGAATTATGAAGGATACCAAATGGAGATATTGAAGATTACATAAAATTAATCCTGCGCATGTGTCTCCCTTTTTCTAAAGGAGCAAAATGGTTAAAATCTGTAATCTCCCTTCAGATAGACACTGCACTATGTCCCTTGAGAGGAAGACAGGGAAATTGACTCTGTGTCATTGGCCTTGATCACTCCTGCTCTGAGGCTATTGAAACAACAAACACTGCTGGCCATATCTGCTCTGATAGGGAAGGCATTAGTTGTTGGCACCAGTTCCTTCAGCAGACGCTAAGTGAACATCAAATGCCAGGACTTCGGCACTTAGGATTACATGAACCAGTAAGGCCCACAGGGGCTATGGCAAACCTCCTAGCAAATGTAAAGGAGGAGAGTCCTGCAAGTGAAACACATCCACTTCTGCTAACAAACTGGGACCAAGTAATTTCATATCGTTGGCAATGAAAGACTGAAACTAATCACTCGTATGTCTGCAGGGAATTTTCTGTTATCTGTTCAGACATTAGAATTGAGATTAGAGCAGAGATGTTGTCCTTCAGCATTCTCATTTTAAGTGTTGCTCTTTATGGTTGTTCTTGCCTTAAAATACTTCCTCGTGTTGGGCAGATACTGCCACAATGCTGTTTGGAAGTGAACTCCGATCTAGAACACAAGGTGTTCACTAGGGGATGCCGGCTCAGTGCCCAATACCTAATCAGGTGTTTAGTCACAAAAAGGCCCATATTTAGCCAACATCATCAGCAATGTGATATCATTTAAAACTCTGGACATTCTGATCATATTAATTCTGTTTAGGATCAGTATGTTCACCAGTACTTACATTTAAAAGCAACTGTCTATTTTTGTAAAACTACTGAACAACATTTAGCCTAAAAGCAAATGAGACAAAAACTATCATTATTTATATTTCAGTGATTTTATTGCATTTTCTTACCTCTGCCTTCAAAATTAATCAAAAGACATTAGTAACTGGCCATACTTGAAGGAAAATTAATTCAATGCAAAACATGACAAAATACAGAGACAACTCCCCTATCCTTGCAAGTTGGATTTCTTAGCCTTCTCTAGGCATGGGAAGCAATCTGACACGATTTTGCCAATTTTCAGTTTTCATTTGATATTAATGCTAATCCTTTCCGCCTAGGAAACCTCGGTCCTCTAGACATTATCTGAACGGAATTGTGAAAGAAAATCAGATAATATGCAGAACATCGTTAATGTTATAGCCCCCAGAAAAAAAAATAAAAGGCAAGTCCGCTATTATTGTATTCATTGTTCAGGTTGCTTGGAAAATTTGCTAAACAGAGACAAGTCACATTAGAGGTTGTATCCTATCCCTGTTTATTTGGATGGGCTTTCCAGAGAACTGAAAAAAGTCATCATTTACCATAGCTTGTTATGAGCACTGATCAATGTGACATCAGACTAGGCATTTTTGCTTTTTTTTTCCACTCAGATTCTGGTGGCAAGGAGAGTTCTTACAATATCTGACTCAATATCTCTCTTCTTCCAGTGCAAAACTAAGAACAAGAGATATTCCTTGCCAGGTTTAATCTACAAAAAACATACTTACAGTGATACATATTAGCCACAATAAAATAATAGTTTATGAGCAGAATATAGTTTCTCCTTAACAAATTAATCAAGAGCAATTTGGGCAGTTTATTTTAACCTTTCACTGGATTAAAGAAACAAGGGCCTCAGTCAACTTGGAGATTAAATATCTCATTAGATAGTTGTACATATCATTTCTAGTGGTCTTCCAACTGTTAAGAGTGGCAATCTTAATTAATAACATGACAACAAGGGTCTACATAAATAAGATGCTTCCTCTATTTTCACTGTTTAGAAGTCATTAGCAAAAGAAGATAGGAGTCATGGATGTGCATCAGGAGTAACTAAGACTTCCTAAGCAAGCAGTTGGTGACTAACCATGAACAGATTTACCTGTGCCCAGTAAACCTTCCGTGACCTGGAAGAGATGATGTCTGCATTCCTACTAATTTTCCTGATTCCCACAAAGAGTCTGAAGAACAAGAAAATACTTGAATAGTCCAATAGCTCCCTAATAATACTCTAATATACAGAGCTGGTCAGCCTTCAGTCCACCTACAAGACCACCTGGTACTTATCTCAGATACCAGTGATCTGGAAACTTTACTTAGAATCATTGCACCTAATGATAAGATGCTTGGGTAATTGTTCTTAATCACACTTAATATCCACACTTTATTGGTCCAACTTGTGCCACGAAAACAAGAAAATATCTACTAAAGGTATGACTTGTTCACATTAGAAAGGCTTAGATTCAGTTAAGACATTGATATGGAGGCTTAGATTCAGTTGAAACCTTGATTTGGAGTCTGTATCTAATTCAGCGTTTCAGGTAGGTGGGCTTTGTTCATGACTTTGGCTTGTCACCCGACTGGACAACTTGTTCATCCTTCTCTTTCTTGGTTTATTAAAGATCCCTTTGGCACTTTTTCTGCTATGGTTCGACTTATCCTGCAACTTTAGGATTCTCTTTTGTTAGCCTTAGAATATGCTTTACAACACACTAAATGTGCAAAGTGGTTCATTCCTATCCACATAACAGGGTGAATGTATCCCCTTCTATTACTGACCACGAGTGCTGTTAAAGAGCACAGCCTAGTCCGTGCCAGACAATACCAATGGAATATATCTCCTTTTGTTTCCATGTGCTGCTGTTTCAAAGCACTGCTGGCCATCAAAACTTACCTCCCAGGACTCAAGCAGCAGCATCTGTGTAGAGTAACTGTTGAGTGCTGCAAAGGAAACTCTTCCTCCTCCTTTGAGGATGACACACCAGAGCCAGTCAACACTTGGCTGCCTTTAATGTTCACATACTTGACTCCCTGCTCGTGAGCTGTAGGAGTAAGGAGTACATTTTTCCATGTTAATCATTGTGTCCAGCTAGGGAAATTGTTTTTAACTGTGTTTCCTAAGGAAAACCTGCCTTTTTCCATTTAAGATCCTTCAGTGCCTTAATAGTATGAGCCACAGTGCTCCCTCTATGCTTTTATTACTGCCTATCATGTGGTCTTACAAGATGCTGCTTTGTTCACTGCAGCCTGCTTCACTTTTGATTTGTGCTGCTAAGCCATGGTTATGGAGCCCTGTCTCTAAACTTCCTAGTTTAGAGGGAAAGGGGAAATCTATTGTAGCACAGGAAAAGTCTCAGTTCTTAGTAGATTTGAATGGTTGGGAAAGTGCAGTGGAAAAAGTACCAGAAGAAGATGCAGCATAAGATTTAGGCCACAAATCTTATATGAAACTCATGCTGTATTTTCCAGATACCATCCACTGCCTGTTTTAGATATAGCTCAGTTAAAATTAGATATAGTTCAATTAAAATCTGCTGTTTTTTATTTCATTTTTCTTTTTTTAATTTTTTTAAAACTTATAATGAAATTCAGCTTTGTGGGGCAAGACCTTCTCATTTGTAAAACCATGGCAGATATTCCAGTTTTAGACACTTACAATTTACTTTCTTCTCCATAGTTGCGCTGTGTACAGATGTAAACTTAGAAGGTGCTAACTGTAGAGATCATCTTTTAACTCTGATGTTGAATATTAGTACTACAGAAAAGATATCTAACGAAACTGAAATGTAATACAATACCATCATCTACATTTTTAGTTTTAAAGCTAGTAAATGTTCACATTTAGAACATTTATTGTACTGTCTTGTACTACAAGCTATCTTGATCAAGCACTGTATCTAGTTATTACTTGGTAATTTGGATCAACTTGTGTCCAAGGAGAACTAATTCAAGTTAGTGTTCCCTGTTTTGGTTACTGGTTACACTTCGGCTTCTCTTGAGGGCGAGATCTCTGTTTCAAATTGTATACTGTAGAAACCTTGTGCCTAGAGAATGGGTAGCAGTTTAGCAGCAAAGAATAGTGTGGCTGAGCTTGTGTGCCAGATCTGAATGTCCTCAGGGAACTAGTATGTTAAAGTAAGCATTGTCTGTTTACTGCATTCTGCAGTAACATGATACTCCTCTTTTAGTCCATATATGTTCACCAAATATATATAGTCAAAGTATACACCAAGTATATATATATAAATATATTTATACATATTTAGCCCAAATATGTATACCAACTTATTTATTACCTTGTAATAGTTTTGCAAAATTTGTCTTATTTAGAATATATAGGTAGAAATGCATTTCTAGCTATTTCTAGCTATGGGAAATGTAATTTAATTTTCATCTTATTATTGATACCTTAAGGATATTGATAATAGATAAAAGAATGCAAATTCTGAAAATGGTGGTTTGGCATAATCTTAAACATATGAAATCACTCTAACAAGGTTTAATTTCTGACAAAGTCTCCAACATCATGGAAAAACATGAAGAAGCAGAAATCCATATAAAATAACATAACGGAAGGTTTTAATGACAAAGGTTGAGAATTAGGTTGCTATTTTTCTTTATTCAAGTTATGAAAACATAACAAAGAAGATGAAAATAAACATAATTCTACAGAGAAATTTTTAAACACCCCAAAGGAAAATTCCACTTTATTAACAGGCAGATCACTAGTAGTGCTGCTTATTCTTAGGTCTGACTAGTTCCTTTCTTTTTGGTTACTTACACTTTCCAGTTTTGGCTCATATTTTCAGGTAATTGTCTCAGGTTGAATTTTTTTTAGGGCCTGGGTATGAAGTAGGGGAAGAAATTTTTGCTCTTTTGCTATATGATGTATATATATTTATGTATGTATATATATAAAAAAGATAAACCCCTCCCCTCCCCCCCTCAGGGCATTGAGTATCTTCAAGAATTCCACATTTTTGCAAGATAACCTGTTACAGTTGTACGCAGTGCTGAATTACTTTCACTTTTTCCTAATGTACAATTGCAATCTTTTTCCTAATGTATAATTGCAATCCTTTTTGCTACAACTCATGTCAGTTGTTTCTTGACCTTGATCTCTGGTCAACACTCAGGTTAGTACAAGCCAGTCAGCCTTTGGTCCTCTTTGCTCTCAGGGAACACTGCTGATTCCTGTTCAGCTTTCACCAGGGCTTCCAGATTCATCTCGGCATTGCTGCTTTCTAGTCCCCACTATTCTGCTTCAGGGGTTATTCTGTCCCAGATCCAGGGCTCTACATTTGCAGTATTGAACTTCCTGAGGTTCCTGTAAGCCCATTTCACCAGCCTGACCGGCAGCCTGGCTATGCAGTGTATCTACCCACCTGCCCCTACTTCCTGCTCCCTCCAAATGGAGTATGGGATGATCAACTTGCTAAGGGTGCAGTTTGTTCCTTTTTTCTTGGCATTAATAAAATACCCACTTCAGTCTTGATCTCTGTGAATTCTACTGGTAGCTGGACAGCAATTGTTTTTCATACTGCTGGTAACCACCTGTTGAGAGCAGCAATCCAGACATTTTACACCCACCTTATAGTTTATCTGTCTAGCCAGAATCTGACTAGTTTCATAAAAATATGAGAAAAACATCTTTTCTTCTATTTTTGGTGCCTTCCTACTTCACCTATGTTGGTCTAAATGGTCTGTCAAAAGCCACTGCAGCTAAATGCAGTCAAAAACTGGACTTATGTGGAAAGGAAACAAATTGAGGAGGTTTCTGCAGGATGAGGGCAGTGAAGAGATCTGTTGGAGATGATAAGATAGAAACTCGGAATCTCAGGTAAGGGTAGTGTAGTGGGCTGTTGTGATCTAGCAGAGAGTGATTGGGACAAAGAAATGAGGGAGTGATTTATAGGAGAAGAAATTAGAGATGGTGTAAGGAACCTGAAGAGACTGGGATGGACCAGGGAAGTAAACTAGAAGGAGAAATTATGAAAGACAATTGAGTCAGATAATAGAGGGAGGAATGGAAATGAGATATACTTGGACCTGAGGCTTGGGTAGGAGCCAGGGATTAAAAACACACTTGAAACAGAGCAAGCCCACATTGCAGAGCATAAGGCAAAAAAGACATGGAGAGAGAGACAAAAAAGAGGGAGAAAAGAAAATATGGATCTTTCGGCTATGCAGAATGTGTGAAGCTTCTGCATTTCATTCTTGTACTAATTCACCCAGAACATAAGAGACTGTCCTCGATGGTAGCTACTCTAATGGCCCAAGTGGCAGAAGTTTTTGCTATTGATGTAATCTTCCATTACTCCTAAAATGCAGATTGCCACTCAGAATGACTCAATGAGATTTTTTTTCCTTCTGGGTTTTGCTAGTTTACTTTCTTTGAAACCGAGGTAATTTTTCATGCATATATATATACATATGCATATATATATGTACAGAATATATATAGAATATAGAATAAAGCAACATTATTAAGACTATAATATCAGACTTCTCAAAGCTGAGACATGCTAGAACTAAATTTCTGTACAGATTTCTGTGAATCTTTACATTTCTCTGCATATTTCCCTAATGTAAAATGAAAATAGTGATACTTTACTACATGGGAGTCTTATGAAGAAACATTCATTGCTTTCCATAAATTAACCAGCTATTATAATGAAGAGAGCTATTGAGTCTCAGACATGGAAATCAATGAGACAGTAGAGCAGGCTTAAATACTGTGTAAAAAAAGAATACATGGGGATACAAACAGGCAAGGGAGCAAACATTCAGAATAGTGAGTAGGTGTTCATTCAGTGAGTATAATTTTGGAAAATAACAATTATTAAACTGACCAAAACCAATCTGTCACAAAGGCTTGTGAAACACATATAACCAATATTTTTCACAGAAAAAAATGCAACATAAATAAATTTCCTTTTCAGTCCTGTCATAGAACTGTATGTTTGGTTACCTTAAGTCATTTGTTTCATAGTTAGATAAAGGATGATTGTACAGGAAAAAAGATTTTATGTACCAGTGTTCTATGCCTTCTAATTCCTTCTGCTATGTACTCTTTGAGATAAACCTCTAAATTTTTTTTTATTCTCAGTTTCTTGTGTTCTGTATTCAAGGATTTTGCTGGTTTCATTTCAGCAAAGCACTGAAGATCTTACTCTTCAGAGGAAGAGATATGCACCAGTATAAAGATCAGTATATAAGCAAATAATATTTGCTGTCTGTACCTTTGTTTTTTCTTTTTTTTTTCAAAAGCATTTAGAAAAATTATCTACTTAAAATTGCCTTTTTAAGAAGAATCAGAACATAACTGTATGGCTAGAAACAGCTTTTTTATTATTCATTAAATGGCAGCATTACATATTAATAGTTTCAAGCTGTTTTCATGTATAAACCACTTTCTGACTCATATGTGCCTTGTTTCCTCTTTATCTAACTCACTTTATTGTCAACAAATGTGGATCAGCCTCGAAATGACAAACCACCTGCAAGCTATATTGCCTAAGAGACAGACCCAGCATCTGAGCTGTGCATCTGAGGAGTTTCACAAATAAAATGCAAGAGAGCAGAGCGGAATGAGTTGTCTTGCTCGTGACAGAAGAGATATGGAGAGAAATACGTGAGAATAGCTCTCCAACAGCTCTGATTCATGGTTTCCGAGAAAACCGTGTTTCAGTCATACAGTGGCTTAAAATGAATGAATGCCAGTGATCTCTGAAGAGCTGACCTGATTCCAGATTCACTGGAGAAAATCTTCTTTTCCAAGGCAAATTCCCCAGATTGGTGCCTAACAGCTAGTTGATACTTTTATGATATCAATGGTAAAAAGGAAAAAAAAAAAGGACATGAGAACCATAAGAGCAATTTGAAGCTCAGATTGAAATTCAGAGCTAGCTTTAACTGTCTGGTCATAAGAGATCTTCAGGATTGGTTTTCTTAGAGGGGAAACTATTAAAGTTTACTGCTAGACACACATTACTCCAATTAAAATATGCTGAATAGGAACAAAAAAGGAAGTATGGATCTAATGAAAAAGAGCTCAGGTATCTCAGTGCTTAGTAAATCTGAATCATGAGCTTTACTTTACTCAGCAGTCATCTTGGCATATTTGAATATTTATGTACTAAATAACTATTACATGGGAATCACTAGAGTAATGTTTAGAGTGGGTATTTCTGCAGCTGGGAAATATTCAGATACAGAATGTACTGTTCAACTTTTTTTGTCTGTGCAAGGCTCTACAGTAAAATTGTCATGGAGAAAAATTAATTGAATAGCTACTTTTACTCCTTTGATCCCCGCTTCAGTGCTATCAGCACTCTAAAGTTCTTCTTTTCTTTGCTTGTTTAGCCCTCAGATGTTTGGAGGGTATTGGTATTACATTTCTGCCACTAGACTTGTGCAAAGCTGCTGTATAGAAAGAGTAAGCTTGCAGAAGATGATACAGTAAAAATTAATTTATACTTAGAGAGTCTGAGATCCGTTTGTAGTTCCCTGTGTGTTCAGATACACACAACAGCAGACTAACATGTAATTAGCCGAAGGCTAATTTGAATCTGAATTAGCACTGCATTAAAAAAAAAAAAAGAGCAGTTTCCAACTGGATGTGATTTTGCGGAGATCTAATCTGTAAGTCCATTTTAAGCATATTTCTGGACTAAGTGAATGCATAATAATGACAGCACATTGTATCCATAACAAAAGACTGAATTGTTGTAATTCATTAATTTAACAAGATTATTTCTTCTTTGTAATTACTATACAGTGTTTTTTGGAGGGAACTCATAGATTTTAAAGGAGAAGTAAAATATTGCATTAGAAATTTTGCAGAACTTGAAGTCACCAAGTCACTTTTTTTTCCTTTTTTTTTCTCCAAAATAGTAGAATAGTAGTAACAACTTCTTAAGTCCCTAGACAAAACTTGAGATCAGTTCAGTTTCTTATCTGAGATCTCTTTTGCTCTTTGTGTCTGCATATATACATTGGGGGAGTTGAACTTAAACTGAATGACTGATTCAAATGGCTTTCTCCTGTCACAATAAATGGACTTGAACCATTTATTTGATAGTCTTTTGAGCATACATCAAGTCCAAAACAGAAACTACTTGCAGGTTCACTTCGGAACTGATGGTCCTTAGCAGGGCCCTGTTCTCTATAATGAGGCATGTGCTCAGAAGTCTGCGGAGTTGCATCATATCTGGGGGAGGATTCTCCTCCCTCCCTTCCCATGTCCTTTTCTCACCTCCTGCCTCCCTGGTACGTGCAGCAGCAAGCCCTCCCGTATGCACCCTGATGCAGAGCCGCACAGGTAAGAGGTACTTTTCACCTTTCTTGCAGTGCCTACTGCTCAGTGCACCCTTGCACAGTTTGGCTCATGCAGGACACTTGTGGGGCATTTGGAGCTGAGATCCCACACTAGGAACGCAAGTGATTCACCAAGTGAAAATGAGAATCACAGAGCCGGCTTGTCTGGCAGGTCCCTCTGGATCTGCAGAGCAGGGCTGAAGCTGGCAATGAGAGCCACGGCTATGACCTCTTGAGGCTGAATCTCTACACTCTTGTTTTCCTTTTCCCCTTTGCACCTTTTCCCTTTGCGTGCTATGCACTCTAGTTTGATTCAAATTCTTTGTGATTCCTCATTTGACAATAGATGGTTGTTGGTTAAAATTATTTAGTTTAGTGACGTCTAGGTCTATGTAAATATGTATGTGAAATCAAATGACTATGGTTTTAAACTTGGATATCTAATGCTCTCTCTTGAACTCAAAGATGAGTACCCGAGAAGTTAAATGGAAACATATGAAGAAAGCCAGTATAATTTTAAAACTATAGTTGATTTTTAAAAATCTTTTTTATTAATATTTAGAATGAAAGTGGAACAGAAATAGAAGTCAATCAAAGGACAGAGACCTTTAAGCAATGAATCAAATATTGACCTATGTTTCTTTTTGGAATCTAACTTCGGAATGCTTAGATTGTTCAAAAATCAAGCTTTGATTTGGGTCATATTAAGCCCATTTTAAGCCTGAATGACAGCCTGAAGCTGTGCTCTAACTTGCTGCTCATTCAAGTCATTAATCATGAGTTTCTGGAAGCATAATCTCTGTCATTGAGTCTTGAAAGGTTTTGCGACCATAGTGGTGGGAGGAAATGCAAAATCTGCCAGGCTGCTTTGAAGAGAGGTGAGTTATAGCTACTGGTTTCTGCGTAGACCCAACCGGGAGTTGCTGAATCCTGTTTTTCTTCCCTTGGACATGACAGGTATGCATCTGAACTGTCAAGGGCATGTCAGGGAATGGAGGAAAGGGGTCAGCTCCCAGAGGGGCTGCGGGCTCAGGGGGCTCAAGGGGGTTAGAGGGATGGCCCAGAAGCAGTGAGCTCTCATGTACATCTCCTGCCCGCTTGCCCCAGCCGAGGTGAGGAGGAGACTGCTGAAGCTGGTCTCTGAGTTGGCTCAGCTCTGCAGTTAGCTGCTCTCCTGTTGAGACTTGTGCAGGATCATGGTAGTTAATAGATTTGCAGTGTCAGGCTTGCAACATTTGGCTGTATGCAACATATCCTTGAATATTTGGGCTAGAAATGGGTAAATAGTTTTTTTTTTTTTTGATACCTGTAGCCATGTGAGAGATTATTATATAACAGAGAGGTTGAAACCTATTTTTTTTTCCATTTAATCTTGTATATTTGGAAAACAAGAATGATAAGATTCAGCAAGGATCCTTTGTGCACTGGGATGATGTGTGTGCCACATGGGCAGGGGATAATTTGTTTTTAACTGACATGATGAAAGTGCTGTTGCCATGTCCATAATAGTGTACATTTAACCTCTCTTGAATTCGTCTAATAGACATTTTCCTTCCTTTGTAATTTTTAAGGCAAGGAGCAATTACTGTCCACCAACAATAAAAAGTGGGAAGATTAATGAGATGCTATATTACACCACCTCCCAAGCATTTCAGCTTATTCTCTGTTGCTGTGAAGAAATAAGTGAATGGCATGTATTTGCCAAAACCAAAATACAGCTTCTTAAAGTCTAATGACAAAATTATCAGCAACACAAGGGGAAGGCAATGGATTGCACACAGGCCTCCTTTTTCACACACTGTTGTCCCAAGCATGTCAAATACCAGTTTTGCAAGCACATACTATATGCAGGAGGACATATATTCATGCAGCCAGCTCACAGTCGTGTGCTCTCTGGTCACTGTTGAAGAGTCAACATTGCAAACGTGTCTATGTGAAGGAGGAATAGAGATGCTTCAGGATAATTAAGATAATGTAGAAATGCAAAAATTACTATTAACTATTCAGTTACTCCTAATGATTGAGAGTTGCCTCTCGTGCATGAGGAATCACAGAACAGATCTGCAGTGTGAAGACAGGGAAGGGAAGATACAGAAGAATGAGGAAAAGAACACAGTTCAGTCTTTCAGTTTGCTCTTTTAATGTTTTATATAGTTGCAATGTAAATATTTGTCTGATCTAACCCGAAGTGCCACTGCAAGGCATTTCTCCTAACATATGTCCAGTGAGGGTTCATGTGCCTGCATGAGCAAGCCCATGTTAAGGCACAGATGGACTCCTTCCCTCCTCCTGCTCCAGTCTTTCAGCATCCTCTCTTGCCTCAAATCTTGTGGCATTTTATTGAATAGGATTAGTGTGCTACTCTGGGCATAAGGAATCCTAGCCAAAAATAAAGGGAGAGAAAGCATGAAGGAAGGGGAAGACTGTCCCATACGGCAGCTAGCAGTTATAGATGTACTTGAGCATAGAGAAAAATGACATTTGTATATGTTAGCAGTAAATTCTCAGAAGTGCCCTCCACAATCATCTTCTGATCAGATTGACAGAGGTGCTTAATACTCACCACCCTCGTGAACAACTGTAGGATCTAAGAAACTTACAAGAAGAAGTGCAGGGTCCTTCACCTGGGGAGGAATAAGCCCAGACACAGGTTAGGGGTTGACCTGCTGGAAAGCAGCTTCACGGAGAGGGATTTGGGAGTCCTGGCTGACAACAAGTTAACCATGAGGCAGCAGTGTGCCCTCGTGGCCAAGGAGGCCAGTGGGATCCTGGCTGCATGAGGAGGAGCGTTGCCAGCAGGTCGAGGGAGGGGATCCTGCCCCTCTGCTCAGCTCTGGTGAGGCCACATCTGGAGTATTGGAGGCAGTGCTGGGCTCCCCAGACGTGGACGTGGAGCTTCTAGAGAGGGTCCAGTGCAGAGTGACAAAGATGATTAAGGAACTCGAGCATCTGTTTTATGAGGAAAGACTAAGTGAGCTGGGCCTGTTTAGCCTAGAGAAGATTGAGAAGAGATCTGATCAACAGGCACAAGTACCTGAGGGGTGAATGTAGGGAGGATGAGGCCAAACTCTTCTCAGTGGTGGTCTGTGACAGGATGAGGGGTAACGGTTGAAACACAGGAAGTTTCATCTCCATGTGAAGAAGAACTTCCTTACTGTTGAGGATGACAGAGCACTGGAACAGGCTGCCCAGAGAGGCTGTGGAGTCTCCTCCTCTGGAGATCTTCCAAACCCACCCGGATGCCACCCTGTGCCACATGCTCTGGGTGTCCCTGCTTGAGCAGGAGGTTGGACTAGATACTCTCTAGAGGTCCCTTCCAATCTTAACCATTCTGTGTGATTCTGTGAAACTTTGAAAACCATTGGGAGGATGGGATGTCTCATATTGTACCCTTCATATGACATTGAATTTATATAAATATTTATATTTATTATTTATATTAAATTTGTTTTGTCTACTTTGGACTGTATTTCATGTTTGTTATTTACAAATTTGTTGCTGTTTTTGTAGTTTCTCCATGACAAATGTAATAAGTTATATTTCATTTCATTGTGTGTCAACAGAGACTGGCCTCACAATGTTGGCATGCACACTAGATCTGTGCTACGTGGTTTTGCCAGGCTCTATTGCTCACTTTCAAACTTTTAACATGTTTATCACATGGTTTACTGTCTGTGGAGACTGAACAGAAAGAACTGACATGTAAAGTAGAACTCACCAATTTATAGAGGATGAGTCAAGTACCGTGGCTGGATAAATGTTCCTTGCCCCTCTTCTTCCCTTGCAAAATACCCAGATTTTATGAGGCATAATATATCTGTCCATCTGTCTTGCTTGCATTTTGAATATAAGAGTAAACTAAAACATGCTACTCAGAGGTCTTCCCCTACCTGGGGTACAGACTTCTGAAGAAGGAAGTTGAATATAATTTTCTAAAGTGAGGAGGAAGGGTAGATAAGAAGCTAAGTATATGGACATTCTCTTGGTGTGACGACATCATAGTCCTTCTAAAACTTCTGGTAACTCAAATCTGCAGGTGAAATATAGCTTTTTTGAATGCAATGACTGGTTTGTATGGCATGTTTTCAGATTGGCTCTTTATTTGCCTTCCATCATGCATCTGTCATCTGTCCTTTGATCCATAGCACTCAACCACGTACACATCATCTGTTTTGGTCCAATCTGTTATACTTGTTACACTTTCAAGCATCCAAGAGATTAGTCACGTTTGAGTTCTTAGACATCTATTACATGCATATGGGCAACAAGTAGATTTCATAGAATTATAGAATCCTTAAGGCTTGGAGGGACATTTAGAGATCATCTAGTCCAATCCTGCAAATGCAGGGTCACCTAGAGCCTTCGGGACTTGAAGATCTCCAGAGAAGGAGACTCCGCAACCTCTTTGGCAACCTGTCCACTGCTCTGTCACTCTCACTGTTAAGAAATTTTTCCTTAAGTTCCTGTGAAACTGTGTTTCAGTCTGTGGCCATTTCCTCTATTTCTATTGCTGGCTACCACTGAAAAGAGGAAGCCCCAGCCTCTTCACTTCTTCCCAATTTGGTTGCTCTTTCTTGGCTGTCAGTCAGGTGTTGAGCCCCAGCCTGCAATTTTCCAGGCTTGCAGAGGGTTTTGTCTGCTGTTAATACATCAGGCTAGCCATTGTCAACAGAAGAAAGATAATCATCCACTCTGCATTGGTAGGATTGTGCAGATCTCATGTACTAACAATTTTGTTTGATGAAACTGGCCTAAGCATTAACAGGTCCATACATTTAGGAACTTTTTTATTTTACCTCTTTCTATCCCAGGCAAAATTCCACTTGTACACTGATATACTCCTATATGCTCATATATAAATGCAGTAGAACGGCTATTTGAATTAATTAATCTAATCTGCTTCAATACGAGGTCCTAAACTGTGCACTGGTAGTCCAAGGACTTCAAAGGCTCTGTTTCTAGGACTATTTGGCGGCCTGATCAAGGAGATGTCAACAAGCCACAGTATCTTGTCCAGCTACATAAGCATTTTTAATTGTAGGTGACAGCTGTGTCTTATTTTGTATTAGGAGCATGTTTTCCTGAATTCCTAGATTGTTTTCCTCACCCTGCCTTTATCTTGTCTTCAGATATGGTACCTCTGTTTAGCCTTTTTCCTGTATTTTTGCTATCAGCTGTTATAGGGTATTATAGATGGCTTGGAGGGGTAAACTCTTTGGGAAGGAATTTGTCTTTTTCTCTGTGCTCGTATATCAGGTAACTCAAGAAGGCTATTTGCAGTTATTTACAAGCATCACTTTAAATAGACTTATTTTATGAAAGTTTATTTTCCTATGCCTTAGAGCACTCTCTTTTCTCTGTTGGGACCATATGGGGCCGAAAGAGTGTTTTATTTAAAAAAAAAAACATTTTCAAATAAAGTATATCTTTTAAAGTTATATTTTGATAGGAAAATGCCATTTATAGGCCATGTGAAATAAGGCCTAAATAGCCATTGAAATAAGGCCCGAAATAGACATTTGAAGTTATAGTTTTAGTTAAGATTCCATTTTTTAAAACATTGTAATCTAATGTTTTGTGTTGTGGTATAAAATCTGAATCAATATTTAACATGCATTTTTAAGTTGTTGTACAACATTTATTTCCTTCAAACATTTTTCTCTAAAATATCCTAATTAATTTTAATCACTGAAAGTTTTTTTTATAAGAATTTAAAGAGGTGCTTGGCTGAACTGCAGTCTTATCATGTGTATCTGAAATATTTGGAAAGAGGGCTTGCCCAAGAATGAAATGAATACGAGACCATAAAAGCCCTAGAAAGCCCATGAAAGACAAGATTTATGACTGATTCATGTGTTTTTCCTGGCATTCACCTTTGAAATAGTAAGGAGATAGGTGTAAGAAACGGGCAGCGTTTCCTGAAACACCCTTTTCTATCTAACTGAGTTCATTTAACCTTTTTTCCTCCAGATAGTAGAATCTGAACAGACTGTGCTAGAACATTAGTTTCATGAGTGTTATCTGCTGAAAAAAAAAGTATTTAGCATGGCAAAGTGAGTAAATCTGAAGGAAGTTTTCTACAAACAATAAAACCTGGAGAAAAGTTTTATTCTGGCCATTGTGTTATATTCTCACATGTAAGTCTGATCTTCATCTTTTTCGCAAAAATCATATTTTAAATCTAAGGCTTATATATCTAAAAAAAAGCAATAGTTCAACTTTCCGTACTAGCCTTTGAAACTTAGCATAACTTAGTGGAGACAAAGGTGAACAGATATTTCTAAATGTGTGAAAGCTGGACAGAGTATACACCAGAGGCTGTCAGTTAAAACTATGCTATTTTTAATGCTTCCAGCTTTTAGAACATATTTTATTCAGCTTGTTTACGCTAATGTCAGATGTCCTTTTGCTTTCCGAACTTTTGACTGTCAGAGCCTCCACTTTGACATACTTCTGGGCACAACTGATGATTACCACACTTGGGCTCCTGCCGCTTCTGTCCCCAGAGCCACACAACCAATGCTGTGTTGCTCCAGAAAATTGTATCTGTGCTGTGCCCAAATACACTTTCTGTCTGTCAGCAGCTTCTTCTTCACACTTGGCATGCTTTTATGCAGTGGATTACAGTGTTTCCTGAGATTATATGGCTCTTCATACACCAGTGGCTGTGAGAGAGATAGTGGCAGAGACAAGCCCAGAAAAAACGGCGTCCGGCAGGAGGTGGAAATGAGAAACCCTGGGCAAGCTCTCTGGTCGTGATTTTGGATCCTGGGAAATCAGGGCAAGTGCTTATTTCACTGAAGCTACTCCTTAATGAATAGGAGGATGTCCAGGACAAAATACTACATCAAAACAATAATTTGTAATGCTTATTTTAATCTGAAGATAAAATAGCACCTTTGATTTTTAAATAAAAAGATAGCATTTGCCTGTGATTGAAAGTAGCAGACATCTAAGTCAGCCACTGATAGACAAGCATATAAAATAACATTTTTCTAGTGTTCCTGGCCACAATGGAATTCGAAACATTAAGTATTTCTGAAATTCTCTAAGGTCAGTGCAGTGCCCAGCCTTTAGGAAGCAGAAACTTCATGCATAAGTACAATAATTGTGGTATTATTGGCTAGACAAATGGGTTGTAGAAAAACAGTTGTAGGTTGTAGAAAAAGAACTAATGGGTAGAGAGGGTCACAAGATAAACACAATAAAATTCTTTTGCTGAAAAGGCAAGTTTTATTCCCTGAGCACTGTATACAATAAAAATAAACAGGTAAATAATCTGTTTCCACAGAGACTGGCAAGCCTTCTTTGGGGGTTTTATGTCCATTTGTGGGTGCACTCTACAGGAAAGATGTAGACAAAGCTCCTATAAGAGTCATGAGCTCTTCCTTGTAGAATTTCAGAAATTTTAAATTCAATCTTGATAAAAGTTCACATAATTTTGTTTCCAGAAATTTATTATGTAAAATAGAACCCTTCATTTAAGGTTAGTATATGTAGTCAAGTGATAATCCTATGGTCCGTAAATCCTCCTTTAGTTTCAAATCTCAGTTCGTATGCACTTGAGAAACTGGTGGACTTGGTTAAAAAAAAGTAGGATAATATATTATGATTGATTAAGTAATCATGGCAGACTGGGATACAATGATACAGAGAATCATAGAGAGTGGGACGTTACAGTCCAGAATACTGGGAAAATAAGAAAAACAAAGCAAAGCAAAGTGAAAAATGAAGGAGTAATGAGAGGTCTGGATATGGGGCATCAGGAAAATAGCCAGATAGATTTAGTTCAGGTCAGGCACTGTTGGAAAGACATTTGTACTTATTGTAAATAATATGTACGTATTATAAAAATAGTATATAAAACTACTATAGTTAATTATATCATAAAATGAATATTAATAATTATCATTATAATTATGGAACAGTCATAGGTGAAAGATTCTGTCTCTGTGTAAATGGGTCAGCTCTGGAGTGAATCATGCTCACATAGTGAAATAGGACACTGTTTATAAATTCTGTACTCATTTGCTGCAAACACTGGTAACTAAGAAAGGAATGAGGTAAAAGACTTCCAGAAGTATAATGTGAAGGCAGCTGATTGCTGTCCCAAAGATCTAAATTCTCTGTCTAAATTCTCTCTCTAACACTTGTCACAAATGCCTTTGTGAAGCTAGGAAGTCATTTAAATCAAATCAATCATTTAAATTACCCTACACAAGTAGTCTTGCTTTTTATTGTAATTTCCTTTGTGCTGAATGGAGGTCCTACAGTCTGATTTATGGAAGTGTTGAACATTTATCCTTGCAACTGCAGTTAAGGGAAGTAGCACTCTGAACATGCCAAATGGTATGTAGTGAAGAGAACCCAGAAAAATCTGGTTCTGCATAACTCATAATACACTTTTGACCTTATTCTCCCCCAACTTCATTTTTTTCATCCTTTCAGTGGGAAAAGTACGTTCATTAGCATCCTTCAACCACTCAAATGCCATAGTGCCATGGAAATGCTAGGAGGAAATTTATTCTAACCTTATAGCTGAGTTCAGATACTGTGCAGGAGCAGTTCAGACATGTGCTCTGTTTAAAATCTTAGTCTTATTTTAATGTATATCTATGAGGCATTTCTGAATGTTTCTGGATCGTGTATTGCAAGAATTTATTAACCTTCTGTGCATAAAAAAACAACCTACAAAATTACCAGTGCTTCACAACTCTGAGTTCTGGGTTACTCCGTGAGGTACAGCTTCAGTACCACTCTTAAGAAAATGATCCTATAGCTGAGTTTACATTTATATTCTAACAGTACTGAGAAACAGCTAGCTCAAGATCCGTTTTTAGCTTATGTTAGACTTGCCAACGCTTTTATTTGTAGCAGTTTAAATTCCAGTCCTATGGAACTTCCAAACAGATTGAGGACCTTCTCCTTTTAAAAAACAGTTCTTCCCAAAGCTCCCCCAAACTTCTACATTTTTCAGAAAAGTTGGACAAACTTTTCTGTTACCAAGGGAATCAACTGCAAAATGGTCTAATGTATGTTTCTAACAAATGGTAAATTGCTAGCTGAAATGAAACTCTGGGAGAAGGAAATACAGAAACCAGCCAAACCTGGACATCGAGCAGGTAAGTCAGGAGCTTGGTTCCCTTTATATCCGGTAAATAATAAATGGAGACTAGATAGACTGTGCAGTAAATGTGCTTACACATACATCCCTAGAATTTAATCCAGTTTGGAAATATTAGCGGTACATCTCAGAAAAAAAAATTGTCAAAATGAGATTTTAAGGAATGGAAGGGTTACACAGGTTTAGACTGAATTTAGCAAATGGCCTTAGATTAATGTAGAGTGCCTTTTTCAGCTATGTTTTATCTCAGCATATGTAAATACAGTACTTCAAGCACTCATTTTAAATTTAACTTGAATTAAAGATGATGGAAGATAATTAAACTAATATCAAGGGAAATGTTTGGCTTAATATTGAAAATAAATTTTAATGACCTAAAAAGATATATTTTTACTTTCTTGTTGACAAAGCCTGTCCTCACTGCTCCTAGTTCTTGGTCAATATGGAATTGTTTTTCCTAATTTTTTACTGTAGCTATCAAATCAAGTTGTTTATTGTAGTTCAAAATGAGAACACCTCTGTGTCTTCTGGAAATGAAATTCATTTGCTGGTGCAAATGTTAAGAATATTTTAATATTGAACGTTGTGTTTAACACTTATCCATTCATCACACTGACTTAGGCGCTGCTATTATTATTAGGCACACCTATTTAGATGCCCTTATACTCACTCTGAAGGAGGATAACTGAGAACCAAATAGCTAAAAAGAGGCTAAGCCCTATAATGAATGAGGTTAGAGCAATAAAGCAACAAATGTGGAGGTTTATTCCCTAAGCATTGTCATAGTTGGCAAGGAGCAGATCTTCTCTGGTGGCCCTCCTGATTGTACCATGTGTTTCCTCTGGTGGAAGGAGCTGTTAAAGCCTGAGCGAGCTGTGCAAGGCTATGGAAGAGGGAAGGTCAAGGGCTGCCCATGCAGCTCATGTACGGACCTGATTTGCAGGTACCTCCTCATCCCAAAGTTTATTTTCACCCAAGAGTGTATATTCATCTCATACCAAATTTGCAGATGAATTAAAAAGTGTGTTTCATGAGGCAAACATTAAGTTGCAAAGATCATCATTATTGAAGGAAAATGTTAATCACTCCCTTTTTTGAAATTACAAACAGAGACAATAAGTTGCTGAAAATCAGGGAATAAGCTGAGGACAGCAAAGCAAGAACGGTCTGCATCTGTATTAGTTAACTAAACGAGGCCAGGACCCACGATAAAACACCAGCCTGATAGCTTGTTTCATGTCCCCAGGTATGGCTTGCTCCTGCTTTCATGTCGTCAGGCATGGTCCCTGGCTCAGGAGCCCTCTCCCAGGTGATGCTGTGTGCAAGTAGGAGATACATGAAGCAGCCAGCATAAATAAGACCATCATGTCCTAGGGAGATAGAAAGCTTAGATGTTTGAGTGAAACATGTTTAGAGGCGTTGACCATGGATGTATTGCACGTGGCCCCAAGGAGAAACCCTGGCCAACCTAATAGCCAAGGAATGCTGTCAGCTCCTGCGCCTGTAGGACCCACCGTGGCTGCTGCAACAGAGCTAATGTTGAAGCTGTCCCGGAGTGGAGTTGGACCCAGTGATGCCTCAAGGTCCCTTCTACCCTAATATATTCCATTACTTATCAATCTGGGATATGACCCTATATAACACTTTCTCTTTCCTCTTTCAAGTTATATGTCTTTTAAATTTTCTCAAGCATTTAATTCTGTCCAAATAATCTTTCATAAGTATTTTGTACCGGATGGAAATTAGCAAGTTAACTAATTCCATATTGGATAGTAAAATGGGTTTATAATTAATCCAATCTTTAGAAAGTTGACTGGACTTTGGTGGCATTTGAAGTGAATATTGGGTTTGAGGGTTTTTACTCAGAGAATTTCAGGTTGTTTTTGTAAATGTTTACCAGCTGCATATTTAAATTGTTCGTGTAAATGGAAATTTAGAAAATTAGATTTTCTCAAGGTGTCTCCTTCACTTATTTAAAGTACTATTCTTGCCTTAATCACCTTAATCTCACCTGCACAAGAAATCTCTTTATTTCAGATAAAGCTGAGGTGGTGAATAAATTGGCCCATACCTTATTCTTGTATGGATTGTGTCCTCTGGAATAGTCTAAATTCACTCTGTTTGCCAATCAGAATATTATGATGTAAAAATGTTAATTTTTCACATGTCTGCATTCCTTTTACTTTATCATAATCTTGGTTTAATGATCTCTCTAACTGATTAAGAGCTGCAGAAAGTTAGTAAATGTTTAAAACAGAGGTGTGTTGCTTGCTAACAAACTGAGTGAACATATATAGAGAATACACGTAGAAAACATAAAAGTGATTGTAGAAGACAGTTTGTCCTGTCTGTAGGTCCCAAAACACTTTCAATTTAATGTGTGTGCTGTAGTGTTGCATTTAGAAAAGAGTGCTAAATCACATGCTATTTGTGGTTTTTTATTTTCTAATTTAGTTTGTTTTGCTGGGGGCTTTGGAGAGAGGGAGTTATCTAGGGCTTTCTTTCTTTTTGAATTTTTGTTTCTGTTTGATAAACATACTTGTCAAGAGCTTTTGGTCTCTTTTTGTTATTGTTTGCATAGATTACAAAGGAAATTGCTGAAATGGTTAGACCATTGTATTTTGGGTAGGATGGTCTTGCCAAAGTTGGGTTACATTATTGCAATATGTTCTTCAGAAGGCCAAACCTTGAAACCTAACTGAAAACTGGATGGAGGGTGGAATGTTATTTTTTGTCAACACACAGCATCAGCGGTCTGTGCTATGCACGAGCTAGCAGCTGATTTCTGTATGAAATTTGAGGTAGTACTTAATTTAGTGAGCTTTCACCTATTAGCATCCTTTCTTCCCCAAAGTTTCCCAATTCACCCACCTTGAATAAGTACCACAGTTGCAATAGCCTGAACTTTCCTTGATATAAATGGAAAGGGGTGGTAAGATGTTATTTTTGGGGAGGTTGGGGCTGGGACATTTTAATCTGCTTCCTCTTGTGGTTCTCGAGAGCCTGAATATGATGATTTTGCAAGGCCAATTTTCAAAACCTTGCCTCAAAGTTGTGCTTGAGTGGCGCTGATTTTGGGGGAGGAAAGTCAGCAAGGCCATCTCTGGGCTCATTTTGTTTTGTGAAGGTCTGCGTTAGAGATCTGTTGTGGTCTTATTAGTATAACAAGTAGTATAACAAGTGTGTGACCAAGTACGGACAAGCAGAAAGGCAAGGCTGGTGTGAGCAAAACTGGAAATGCAGGGGTGTTGTGGGCGCATTTTTTTTCCCATGACATTTCTGGTTCTAGATAGAAACAGCATTATTGTTGGTTTCAGGCTGTTATTCAATCTCTTCTCAAATGTAATTTTAATAATAATCACTTGGTGAACATAATCCTGATCTGAATGAAAAGAAATATTCTGAAAAGCTGGAAATTTAAATTACCCAGTGTGAGTGGTGACTTGGTAGATTCTCTTTGGTATTTTACTATTCTATTTAGTTTTACATTAACATTATTATTTGAAATATTTATTTTGTATGCAGCTTGGTTGCTTCTCTAAACAAGTATGTTATAAATATACTACACATCCACAGAAATATTGAATCACTTTTTGAAATTCAACATTTACTTCACTTTGTCTTTTTATTTAATGGACTGTTTTTTAAAATATATTTTAAAAGTCAGACAATAAAATTGAACTTTATTTCCCCTTCTTCTTCATATATATAATATATAAAGTGATTTCTGCTTATTTGTAGCAGTTTTGAAAAAAAAACAAGTTACGAATAGCTACCCTGTAGACATTCGATGCTATGCTGTACTATGCTGTGCTGTTCTATTCTATTCTATTCTATTCTATTCTATTCTATTCTATTCTATTCTATTCTATTCTATTCTATTCTATATTTTACTGGTGGTTAAAATTATATTGTTGGTCTTAACATTCTATTGACTGTTTGCTTGCTTGCCATTTTTTCTTTAAATCTAAATATTTCAAATCCTGTTACATTTATATACATCTAAGCATTATTATTTTACTAAATAATGACCACATCTTGGTTTATTTAAAATTATACAAGGAGGATGGATTAGGTGATACAACTGAAGGTGGCAGGAAATGGGATGGATAAGAAACAAGAGCATTGATCATTGCTCAGTAGAAAAAAATGAAGTCATCTAAAAGGCACTGAGATAAAAAAAAAATCAAGAAAGATTTAGGAAATGAAGAAGAATGACAAAACTGTATAGGTCTGGCAGGTTAATGTATGTTATATGCAACCACATCTAAAATATGAATATTTAGATATTCATTTTCTGCTTAGGTAGTTAAGTTGTCACTAAGTTGTCTGATCTTCCCTGTTTTTCTGATTTCACCAAGAAAACAGAATTTTGCCTTGCCGGAACTTCTTCACAGTTCCTTCTATCCTGTACAAGTTCATAGGACTTGTACAAAAATATTAAAATAAATGCTCAGAGTGATTTAGTAGGTAGAGCTTGTTACAAAACTTTAAATTTAAAAAACAGGTTTCTTGAATCATTGCAGTAACAGTCTCTGCTACTAACATATTTCTAAGTCTCAGTAGTGACTGAGATATTCATTCAAAGCTGTTAAATGAAAATATTTGATATTCTGGGGAAGAAACCATATAAAAATTGGCTCCAGGGGATGGCTGGTAACACATGGGCGAGCTTTCAGGTAGCTTTGGCTGGTATGAATGTATTGGGAGTTGCAGCGAACTGCAGCAGGAGACATGCGGGAATTTTGGCTAGATGAAAGAGAGCAGTTGAGCGTACAAGTCATCAGACAACTGCTGGGGAGTACTGGTTTAGAGCAGGGAGGTGCTCTTGGTGCAAGACACCCCAGATCATCAAAACACGGTAAGTTTTCCTGCACTGAAGGAGGGAATAGTGATGAATTAGGCAGGTAAGAAGAACTCTGAAAGACCTCTGTTTCCCAGGCTCAAAAGCAGGATAAATTTTAGAAAAGGATGGGACTCTGAAAAGATAAGTGCCACCTGCTCACTAACCAGCAATTAAAGCACACACGGTAAGTTGGTAATTAACGTATACAGTAAGCTTCTTCATGTCACACCCAGTTTTATTTGTCACTTGGACACTTTGTCGTGCAGATTCTCTCTCTAATGGAAAGCAAGAGATGGAAAGGCTTGTTGCTCTTCCTCTTGGTGTTTGCACACCCTCTCATCTTTTCGAATCTTATTCACCAAGCCTGCAGTTACTACCCATAATAAACTCTTGCTAGAGGTAAACTCATTACCATTTCCACTATAGATTTGTTCTGTTTTCATTCAGCTGTGTACTGCACATGAGGACCTGTAAATTACTAAACCAAAACCTCTTCATGATCAACTTTTAATATGTTCTGTTTTTTCTTATTTCTTTATTGTGTAAAAACCATCTTTACAGTTTTTATATAAGTGATCTTCTAAAGAGAATGAGGATTAATTTTCTCTAAATTGAACAAGGATTGCAAATTCAGATGCAAAAATAAAGTCTTTTTTGAGTGAGGTTTTCATAGTACCTATTCATGTTAGAATGGCCCTTTGTATGGGAGATTTTACCCTAATAACATCAACTTAATTTGTGAGGAAGAGTCCTCCTGCATCTTCTTTGTTCCACACCTTTCCAGTTAGAAGAGGACAGAGGGTGATAAAAGAATATTTCTTTCTGCTGTAACTCTGTAGCTTCAAAGCTAGTCTGC
Organism: Crypturellus undulatus; assembly: GCA_013389825.1. NCBI lineage: Eukaryota > Metazoa > Chordata > Aves > Tinamiformes > Tinamidae > Crypturellus > Crypturellus undulatus. The sequence continues at coordinate 196,747 of VWPW01000726.1, forward strand.
TCTCCTTTCCTACTTCAGAAGAGGGTGAGACTTTAGACTTCTGAGAGTTTTGTGCTTGTGTTTTTTTTTTCTTTTTTTGTCTCTTTTAACAGGCCAAGCTCTGATAACAGGCGCCACAGCATCCGGGAGAGGATGTCCAGTGCCAGCGAGAAAGGGAGCTTGTCCATGGAGTCCACCAAGGAGACGCGGTACTGTGCTGTGTGCAACGACTATGCCTCAGGCTACCATTATGGGGTCTGGTCCTGTGAGGGCTGCAAAGCCTTTTTCAAAAGGAGTATTCAAGGTAATAAGTTCAAGTGAATCCCTTGAACTCTTTGCTGCAGAGGAAACTGTGAAGCTACTTGAGACTACAGACTGAGGCCAGGAGAATGAAATTTACTGGTTGTTCATCAGGAACCGCAGTGCTCTACCATGTATTTTTAGCACTGTATTTGGAGAATGCTGTTGGCAGGTATATAGTATGCCGTTTTTTAGTCACAGCTAACTTTGGGGATGGGGGGAGGGACACTGTCTATATTCTGACATTCTGCTTGGTTTTTGTATGTCTGATTATGGAGGTAATGCGTGAGGAATCTACTGTAAAAATCCATATTGGGCCAAGTTGACAACTCTTTCAGGATATGCATATCTCCTTTCTGTGAACAAATTCTTATTCAGAACAACTTTTTCTTGAAATTACCTGTCAGATGATGATTAATCCATGTTAGACGATTTCTTAATCTATATTTAGTGTTCGATTAACAGGATTGTTCAATCCAAAGCGCAGCTACTTGAGGATGTCAGAAATCTTTTGAGTGCTAATTTGGAAAATGAAGGAAGATGAATCCTGTATGATATGATATGTGTATATTCCAGAAGAGTAGAGCTTTGAACTGTATACAGGACAGTATAGTTCACAGGCATGGCATAGCTAAAAGCATACTCTAGAGTTCAGAGGAAGAGAGCTCGGCTAACAGGAATGGTGTTAATTGCTGTGACAAGGGTGATTCTTGACTTAAAATATCTGTCACTCTGCAGAATGAATAATATTATGCTTTGTGCAACATCTCCTAAATGGAGAAAGAAGTTGTGAGTCCACTGCGAATCCTGGAGAAGAAAATAGGAAAAAAGTTCTCGCTTTCCAAATAAAAACTAGCAAAGTGCTATGCTTTATTTAGGTCTTTGTAGTTTTTTTTCTATTTTTTTAATAACATCTTCAGATGATATACATGTACAAAAATTCCTGTTGCTCTTTTTTTTTTTTTTAAAGCAAGTAAAGTAGGAAAAAACAATTTTTGCCTCAGATCACAAAGTGTGATTATTACCTGTTTTGTTGCTGTTTTGTTGTCTGAGTACCACTGAGGGGAGTTAAATAGAATTTCCAGTATTCAGCTCAAGAACCTTTCCAAGCTTTAAAGTAAAAAAGTGAAAGATTGCCTCCAGGGGAGACATTGATGAAATGATTTGAATGTCAGTGATTAGTTAATAGTTACTTGTTTTTCTGCTTTTCCAGATTCGTCTAAATGATTTTAAGAAAAGACAGTGGTTACAGCCAGCAGTCAATAATAAGTAAGACTGGAGGAAGAAAGGGTGAAATGCTTTTCTATTGTTAACATCAGAATGATTTATTTAAACTTGTGTAGTAGGGAGAACAGCTCTTCTAGCTGAGTCCCTCCCCCTCCCTCCTTTTTTGAGTCCTCTGATTGAATCTTAATTATTCTTAGAATTTTTGAATTTTGAAATTCTGTCCTTATGCTTAAACTGAACTAAGTCCTTTTATGCAGAACACATTTTTTTTTTGTATGTAAGAAGTGTGAGAAGTATGCCCTGTTTCTGTGCTTCTTTTTATTATTTACACAATACTGTGTTGACAGAATCAAATTGTTGCATATGTTACTGGCGTTACTGGCTTTTGGACAACCCATCAGCAAAATGAAAATTGAAATCCCCTGAAGCAAAAGTAAAAGGTTAGCTATCCAGTAATTGTATAGCACAGATCTTCAGCTTTTGGTCATTAAAGAAGAAATTAATCATCTATTTCATTTAGTTCCACTGTCCTGCATCAGGACTTGGATAATTCTGCCCTAATCTCTAAAGCTGTGGTTCTCAGCAATGCATCTGTCATCTACGTTCTACACTACTTTCTAATTAGTAAATTTAGTTATTGCTACATTTACATACCTAATATATGTCTTTTTAAATGTGAGAGCTTTAAAAATGAAAAGCTAAAGGTTTCAGTGTTCCTTAAAACACTTTTCTTAATCTTTATTTTAACTCATATTTGCTGTAATTTAAACCCATTGTTCTTGCCTTATTGCTTGTGGGCATGAAGGCGGCATCCTGAAACAACCTTTTACATAGTTGAAGGCTGTTATCATATCTTTCCTCAGTCTTCTCTTCCTTAGACTAAACAAACCACTTCTGTCAGTAGAACATGCTTTCTAGACTTCTGATCCCATTTGCTGAANATAAATTTGAATTGCTATTATTTTTCTTCCTTAGACTAAACAAACCCACTTCTGTCAGTAGAACATGCTTTCTAGACTTCTGATCCCATTTGCTGAACACCTCTGAACTTTCTGCAGTTGATACACATCTTTTGTGGATAACAGCTATCATAAGAAATGGCTTCCACTTGTATCAAGAAAATAATTCAAGAGTAGGTGCATTTATGAGAGAATTGTAATTATTGACTGATCACAGCTGGTATGAAAAAGAGTTTTAACATCATAAATGCCCAGTTTTAGTAAGTTAAGGGATTATTTGAATTGCCTGCTGGAATTGGAAGAGGTGTCTTCCTTCACACTTGCATGTTCTCCTTCAACTTGTGCCCGATTTACTAAAATGATGGCAATTTTTTGAATCAGCATACATGAGAAAATACACTATGTAACTTGTAGATGATAAAGATATAAAGGAGGTTATGTTTAGTGCTATCCATTTTTAGCTATAGGTGTAGGAGTGTCTGTAGAAGAATGTGTAAATATTATTATATAGGGAACATATATATGATATGCAATCCTAAAATATGGATAAAATTCCCTGGTAATCATATGATTCAGCTGCATTGAGGAAAACAGTACATGCTTGTATTGTAATGAAAGAATAATTTTTGTTGCTGCTGCTAATAGTGTAAAAATGTTTATATGCAAGACAACCACACTACATTTGTGCTTTTCTGTGCTGTATTTCCCAATATGGACACAGATGCAGAGATGCCTGGTCTGCTTTATACTTTTAATTAGAGATTTTATAGCAGAATTATTGTAGTGAAGTCCCACGTTATTAGCATGCTTCAGTTAAATCATTCTCTGCAGTTTTTAATAGAACCAGAGGTAAAAGAGAACATAGATCCGAACAATGAATAAGCCCTATAGGGAAATCTGTTGTCCTCACTGTGCCATCTGTTTTTCTAGTGATAGCATTTATTTACCTATTTGCACAAATAGCTACTTAAATTTTGTGAAAACTCACATCTGCATTGGACCTTGCCAGAGATGGATGGCTTTATTGTCCTCCAGCAGAGATGGAACGGTTCTGCAGATATTCCATGAATTTCAGATGCTAAAGTTTTTCTTTACAGTCAAACAGTAAAATCTAAACAGGCAAACAGAATTTGTGACTGTCTCTCAACTACATATAATTACTGAATTTTGTTTAAACAGCAGATGGTTGGTGAAAATCTCAAATGCCTCACAAACTTGCAGATGTCAGTCCCTTTTGCTAGCTTATATCCCAATAGTGACTTTGTTTTGAGAAAACGCTGTGCAGACTGATATAAATGTACAATGTTTCATAAGCGAAAAGTCATATGACACAAAGAACACCATGCTGCTTGGTGATATAAAGCTGCTTTATTCCTCACTCAGCCTATGTAGCCTTCAGGAATGTATTTGGCCAACTGACTTGAATGCAGAGGCATAACAAGCAGTCACATCACAGCACACTGTACTTCTCTATTAAAATATTTATGTATTTTTAGACCAAGAGGGGCCATAGAGCATTAAGTCTTGCCTCCTTTTAGTATAAACTTTATAATTTATCCATATACAGAGCCTAGTAACTTGCTGGAAGTAAATTTTTAGAAGACATCAGTCTTCAGCTGGGTTCAAGAGCATGCTTACAATGATGGCTTGTTCTAGAGATTTGTTTTCCCATCTGCTAAAAAAAAATCTGTATAGTTTGAATTATTTTGGCTTTCATCCTCCATGAACACTTAATATCTAGTATGGGTTTCCTATTGGAAGGTATTATCTATTCTTATCAAATCACGTTGATAACTAAACTGAAATGCTTGAGTCTCCCAGTGTATATTTTCCAAGTCGCTTCCTTTATCTTTACACCCTTTCTGACCCCCTGCATCCTTAATGAACCTCTTAATAACAGAATTGTGTGAAGCATTTCAACATCAACCTCACAAATACTATTTACTAATCAAAAACCACCTGTAACTTCCACATTCTTTCCACCTCCTCCTAGTTTTTTTCGTTATTTGGATAGCCATCAAATGGTATGGGACAGGAAGGAATTGCTTTTTACCATCTCTGACTAGCATCCTGCAAATGCATACACATGTGAGGCTGAAAACCCTCAGTGGGAGCAAATGGAACTCAAATGAAATGAAATAGTATCTCTTTATATTGAAGTGTGTTTGGTCTCAGAACTATGGCAGTATATCAGAAATCTTCAGTTCTGCTGTCCTGCATTCTTCACATGTCCTTATGATTTTTTTCATGCACACTTTCTCTGCCTTTTCTCATGGCAGTAGACTTGCACAGAAACATGGTAAATTTCACAAATAATAATCTAAGGAAGACAACACAAGGCAAGCAAGAATAGATTGTCATCTACGATTGGATGTCTTCAATTACACAAACTTCTTCAAAGTGTGGAAAATCTTGAAGCTGGGAAGTCCTTTGGTTGTGTGGCCCAAAAGTGGATTGTATTTAACAGTTATGCCTTCTGAATATCAAGTAAAAGAGTTTTGGCAGTAGACTTTGAGCATTATCAATTTTTTGGCTTCAGAGTGATAGAGCTGTACTTTGTTGAAGGCATGTAGTTGAGATTTTTTTAACATTAGGAGTGACACATGTATACACATACATAATTTCTTCTGAATTGAAGAGATTTTCAATGGTAAAACATACTTAATAAGTGAGTAACCATAATATAGTAATTGCATGTTTGTCAATTTGGGGGTTTCCTGAGGTCTTCCCTTTAGCTTTTCATTGCTGCCTTTTGTTTGCATGGTATTTTTGTAATCGGTTTGATAACAGCTGCAAATTCTGCACAGATCCTGCAGCTGAGAAGACAGAAACTCCCTATTAAGATTGCTTATCCATTGATTCTATGAACTGTCAGCAGAAAAAGCGAAACAGCAGAACATGAGCCTTGTGTGTGACAGGTAGAGGTAATCAGAGAGAACTGTAGACCAGTATCTAGTCTCAGGGTGGAAAAACACAGTTCCAGTTTCAGAAGTAGGTGACTGCTAGAAGTCTGCAGTGTGGAAATGTGTAGAAAATGTGTTGGAAAGACAGAAGGCTTTTAACCATTATTTTTACAGTTCCAAGTGCCTGTGATGAGCTAGGTTCTTCTGAAACATATTTTGCTTTATTTTTATGATCCTTAGTATTCTTTTTCCCCTGGAAGTCCTTAACTTAAATGCGTACTCCAATCATTGACTTTTAATGCAAATTTTGAATATCAATATTCTTATATTGATATTCATGTTGTTTCAGAAAGTTAGGTGTTATTGACAGCCAAATGCCAATACTTATTTCTTTCCCTTGTCAATCAACTTTGAATGTGGTACTCCAAACAATTTTAAATGCTGCATTTGGCAAGCATATAGATTTAAGGTGTTTGCAACTAAAGCAATTCCTTATTTCTTGTGGTCTGAGTAAATCATTGTGCTGAGGTGGAGCTTGAGACCTAGTCCATTTGTTACTATATCATTCCTTACATGTGTTTCTTTAGCTTCTTAAAAGCCTGTTGTCTATTCCAGTGTTTGATTCTCCTTATCTCTGAAGGCTAATGTGAAATTTGAACCTCCTCCTGTAAGTTAAGCTCATCACTTATTTTACTATATATCATGCTGCAGAAAACAGATTATTCTCTTTTGCTCTGCACAAAAGACTGATATCACAGTTTCCAGTCTCTCTCACCTAACCTGGAGTAACCCACTTCAGTCTTTTCTCGGTGGGCATGTTCACCACAACTCTAATTTTCTGGTTGCTTTACTTCGGATGTTTTCCAGTTTGTCCTATTTTCTTTTTTTTTTTCTCTTGAAGTAGACTACTTTTATGAAGATGCTTTACCATTGCTGAATAGAGCAATAGTATTACCTTACAGGTCTAGCAGATGGTCTTCCTCTATGTCCATCACACTATAAGGCTGTAAAAAAAACATGAGTCTGTTCACTCGTTGTCAGTGTGTGATGTAAAATAAGCTTCAGCATACTTTCCTAGAGAATAATAACTTGTTCTCCATCTTGCTTTGTGCATCTGATTATTACTTTTTTAATGTAGTGATTTATGCTGATCCTTACTATTGTCTTCTATCTGTTTGTCAAGGTAATTTTGAATTCTTATCGTGTAGATTCCAGAAGACTTGCCATTTATTTCAGATTTATTTCTGTCTCACTATCAGAATGGTTTATATATATATATATACACACACACACTATATATATGTAGGCAAACTAACTCAGGCTTTCTTCAGACTATAAGAAAATTAATTTTATGATAGGTAGCAGAGTGAGTTTAATGTGGAGAGGAGAAAGAAAAAAATGCAAAAATCTCTACAGGATTTTAGGGGACTTTCAGGGATGAGTGAGATGATTATTTTAGTGCTATTTAAAATTGCAGAGCCTTTGTGAGTAGAATCAGGAATCTCTTCTCTTCTCTAGCCTTTTCCTTATTAACTTTTCTCCAATTTCAAATCTTCCTTCTTCCTGCTGCTTTAGAATAGAGGACACTAAATATTGGCGCGTTCCAATGCATGCAGACTTTCCCAACAGGAGTCTCTGCTTGCCTTGCTGTATCTGTCAGGATTTTGGGAAGAATGAGAAAAAAGAATCTGGGCAAGTTCTGTTCTCACTAGAAGAAAGAGAGAGAATACTGTGAGGGTGAGAAGAAGTCAAGACCGGAGGGGAAGTCTTGCAACAGTATTGACTAAGGCTTGCTAACATTCCACCAAGATATGGTAACTCCTGTCTTGCATATCGTGACATTTGCATTTGTTTAATGGCAGCAGCAATATTAATTGTCAGTGCAATAGAATGGTGGTTCAGCTCATCAGGCTGAACTTCTTTCCTTAGGCTGTCTTGAAAATCTCATCATAAAATTAGACTGTATTTTATGAATATCAAGGATCATAATGACTGGATTTGTGAAATATTGATGTGTCTGAACACGTAGGACAAAAATTATTGCAGGCGGCTTAAATAATAGGGATAAGATTGTCACAAATACCATTGTCAGTGTGTTGATATTCTTAACAGTGACTAAAAGAAAGCCATCAAAAGTGGCAAAGTCACTTAAGTTATACATAAAAATGAGAGAAGTAATTATACATTGCAAATTATATATTTGCAAACGCACATTCCTAGCTCAGTGCTCTACCTGCCAACCTTTCAAATATTGACTAGGAAAAAGAAAGAGCTAATTGCAGGAGAACACACTTGTGTGTTGTTCTGGAAAGTGCTTAACTGTTTCACTCTGTTTTACAGAGTTTGAGGGGAAATACCTTTTTGTAACCTCCTTTAGATCAGATGAGCCTGTTAGTTTAGACCAGTTGCATAAGCTTCACTCCTATGAGCTTTCAGAATTTCAGCAGGTTTAGTCTGTCCTTTGTAGTCACTTCTGAGAAGTGGAAATCAAAGTAGAGAGAACTTGGTAAGATGACCAAGGTGGTAAGTGTACTAGAAGTATATGAAGTGATCTTTACTATAATTTTGTTTCAAAAAGAGATTATTAACAATTTTGATGTATCTAGTTCGGAGTTACTGTAAAATAAGCTCACTGAGCTAGTGTGGCACTTATCTGCTGCAATGATTTATTAGCAGATCAGGTAAATCGCTCATTGTTTGAATTCTGCGAGTAAGCCTATACATTCCTCTCAAAGATGTGCTTTTAATTTAGACACAAGTTATTGAAATAGTCATATTTCTCTTATAATAAAGAGCAGAGCTACTTCCCCACTCTAAAATACACAGGGGCATCAAACTAAATAATCCTTGTTCTTACTGGTTGTAAAATGGATGAAGCTACTACAGGATATGAGTGTTTTTAGGATATAAGGGAGGAAGCCAATGGGAAAAGGTTCAGATCAGTAAATGAAAGGAGCGTAGCTAGTTTGTATTTTGCGTGAAGAAGTGTTGCACAAGCATAAAAGGGAATTTGTCAAAGTACTAATATTCCAGATTAGTATCGTATTTTAACTAAACCAGGAGTTGACAGTGCTACGGTTGCTTCTGCAAACTCCCATGCTGAAAACTGTCTGTGCTTTGAAACACCTACGTCCACTCCACACTCCGTCATGTGCAGTGACAAGTCCTTACCTTGGACATCATCTGTTTAATGGAAATACCAACACTTTCTCTTACAAAGGTGCTCTGAGAATAAATACATTTTGGTTCCTTATCATCTTTATAATGTCTGAGACTGTTTAATTAACTAAGATGCAAGTATAAATTAAAACTAGCAAAAGTTATTCGATAAATACCATCACAATCTAGTATCCAGTGACATTAAAAAGGAAATATATTAATTTTTGTGTTGCACATAATTAATTGGAGTTTATGTGCACAAGTGTAACTTGTAGCTGTTTTTTATTAGCTGAAAGAGTTTTCCATGGTAGAATTTTTCATTTTCCCATTTTATCTCAAATAAATTTGAATTCTAAAAATACAAGAGATATTATGTAAAGTCTGCAGTATTAATATGGCCATGGCTTGCCTCTGACTCTCTACTGAAAATGCTTTTTGTCTCTGGAGGAATCATATTGAGATGCTTGTGAGTAATACATTGTGGGAGTTTTTCCTTTAACACAGCTGTTCGTTTTATCATGTGCCAAGGGTTTAAAACAATTGTGATTTATCAGACAGGGAAACAGAAAGTAGATATTGCACTCCTTGCCAGATTTTGCAGAGATTGGGTTCTGGATTGGAGTCTTTGTCATGAGGAAAAAAATATACTTCCTGTTTTATTATCTTTTCTAAAATTAAAAAGATGTGACTGGAGTTGGGGTAGAAGTAGAATTTGCTCATGGTATCCTAATCCTGGAATAGCAGTTCAAACACCAATTCAAATTTTAGGACTTGGACCTAGAAAATTTTGAAATGGTCTGCTGCAGTAGATATAATTATATGTGTGTGTGTGTTTTATATATATGTGTGTGTGTGTATATTTATATATATATANTTATTTATATATTATATATATATATTTATATATATATATATTTATATATTTATTTATATATATTTATATAATTATATATACACATTTATATAATCATAAAACTAAAGATAAGTAGTGCTTTACTTTTTTTATGTCACTCTATACATCACTCTCAGTATATAATTTATATCTTATTAAATTGTTGAGGGACAGGAAATTCAATATCTTCATGCACATTATCTGTTTCTCTTTTTTTTGCCTAAATTTTCCCTTTTTTTTTGAAATTGCATAGAAAAGGTTAAAGGAAAGGTCTGTATCATAATAATTTGGCTTGATTTAACTGCTCATGTGAACAATGCTATACACACGTGAGTACAATAAGTTTCCACCAGAACATAGACACTTAGTGTGGGAACTGTGTGGCACAGCTGAATGAGAGATTACAGAGTATATAGATTTTGATCTTTTCTCCTTTTTGATTCACTTATGTGTCTGTCACCTTTCTTTAAGAGTTATGCAGAAAAGGAAGATTGCACATACAGCAATGTCCTGCTACTTTAAGATAGAAAAAGATTCATCTTCTCAGCAGGGTTGAGTAGTTGCTAAGAGACTTTAAGTTCGAAATCCAAAGACCTTGTCTGAGGATAATTAAGCTGTGAATCTGAGTGTCTGTGATTATAAAGGAATTAGACATGACCTTCTGTTCTTTTCTGAAACCTGTTAGAAAAGAGTTGGATTTTAATATCAACATGCAGTTTTACTAGGACCGTTTAACTTAAATAGGTATAACTTTTAATTTACAGTCAATATTTGTTCATGTTGCATTAGCATATGTAACAATACTATTGCCCAGGCGTATTTTTTCTTATGCTTTGAGACTATTTATTCCAAGGTTTTTGCCTTTTGTCTATAGCCTGTTACTCCCACTTGTCACTCAGATTTTTGGTTCAACATTACGGTGAGGCTAAATGCCATACTCCAACGTTTCTTTTAACCAGGTATATGAAATTCTACTGACTTAACTTTTACTATAATTTAATATAAGGACCTTGTGATTCCAGATAATGGTTTGTGGCCTCATGCAGATAAGTAAAAAGTAGTTCAGGAATTTGCGTGATGTGCAGATTGAAATAAATAAATAATTAAATGAAGAATGCATATAATTAGAGAGATAATAACTGGTCACAACTGAAATACATGATGAACAGATTCAATTACATTAGGTTAGGTGTCGTGCAAAATTTATCGGACTAAAAGTGCTCCTTTATTAAGTGCTCCTTCGTAGAATTAAATGTTTTTCAGCATTACTAAGCCATTTGTTATCAATGCTGACATGTGGGTTTCTTTAGTTCCACCCCTTATATGAATTGTTCTCTCAGGATAATTCTGATGGTAGCTGGAGTATAGCACAAATACTGACTTTGCATTTAAGAAAAAACATACCTATGTGTTGTTATGCTACTTACTCTTAATAGTGTTAATACTTTACACACCCATGATGATCAAGGACAAAACACAGATCTTCAAAGCTGCAATTCAGCAAAACTCTCAAGCACGTACTTAACTTTAAACATATATACTGTGCTCAGTGAACTCACCAGAAGTATACAGATGCTTAAATTTCTGCTGGTTGTAGTAACACTTAAATGAAATGAAATATGAAGTGTTTTGCTGACTGAAATCCTCAAAGATAAATGATACTCCCACTCCGCCTGAAGCCTGCTCTGCTATTGCATACATGACAGGTATCATGAGAGCTCTCGCGCTGACAGCTATATGAGCCTGAGAGCGTAAACACTAGCCGTATGACACATGGTGACAATAGAAAGTCATGCTGTGTGCACAGTGAGAAACAGCTCTGATTATGATGAGCAGGTTTAGAGTGAGGTCAAAAGCATTTTGATTTCAGCCATTATCTTCTTGTTGACATGTGCTTCCTTAGCCTCTCCCCCTTCTATGTTTATCACTATTTCTCAGAACTCTGCATCTAAAGTTACTGCTTTGAGAAAAGGGCCATATCTTTTACTCTTCTCTGGAAAGTGATGTTAAAATTAAATTTTAGTAGGTCTTTCGGTACAGTGAGTGAAATACCATGAAAAAGCTCGCAATGGGCCCCTGCAATAGCTCCCCGCATCTCATCCTTTGTACTTCATGACAGTACAGGTTATAAGGTCTGTTCCTTACAAGGGAAACTTTTTGTGCCCACTGTTACAGTGTAAATCTAATGGGTTGCTTGTCTGAATTCAGAGATTGCACTTCCCTTTGTGGATTTACCTTTTAACTTACCTTGGATGAAGATCAACTACCTTAGCTGTCAAGATTTTACTTTATTTTTAAAAAATGTAATTAAAGTTTGCAAACCTTTCCTGAGCCTATTTCAGCTTGGCTTAGAAAAAAAAAAAGGGCTGACAATTGAGGGAAATTGCAACAACTTTTTTTGCTGTTATTTAATGTGACCAAATAAATTACATTTTCTTATAAATGTGGCTTTCACATTTTTATGTTTCTTTCTCATGTAGATATTGCATCTTTGTATGGCTGAGACTGTTTTCTTTCTGACTTGATTTCTTTTTCTCACATGTGAAATGTTTTGAATCAGATATAGAACAGTCTGTATCATACCAGGGGAACTGAAAATTAAAATGGTCTTTCATGCTGAGGTTGAAGTAGCTTTTCTGTTCTATCTTCTTACCTCAGTCCTGGAGCAAATCCTGTGGATTTGGATGTTTCCAGTCATACACCATTCTACTAAGCAGGGCTAACAAATAATAATTCTATTTGAGACAGTGTGTAGTCTACTGTCACTGTATTAACAAGTTTACAGTTTGACTGCTTATTTTTATTGGATCCCAGTTATATAGCATTAGAAAGCAGATGTTCCTGGTGTAATCTGATAGTCATTTTTACTATTTTCTAATTCGTAGTCAAGGATAGATGATTTGATGAGACGAAGGCCTTTGACAAGCCCCCACTGTACTCTACCTCAAGCTGATCCCTTGGCCTGAAAGAAAGAACAAACAGTTCTGCAGTAAAATTGTTGCATTATGTGCTGTACCTTAGTTGTGTTTGTTTAGATGAATACAGGGAACCAGTAAGATCATCTGGGATAGTAGTTTTCATCCTTGCTGGACTTCGTCTATGGTTGTAAAATAGTTTTAAAGGAGACTTACGTACCCATTTGATACCTCTTTTTAAGAGAAGATTAGAGGTCTGGCTATTGGCAGTAAACAATTAGAGTATGCTGACAATGTTTGTAGCAAGAATTGGGATGTAGGGTAATCAACGAGGGAAGGGAGTTCTCGAGGAAAAGATGCTAATGCCAATCTAGGCCACTCCATACTCTAATTTTAACAATTTATAATTATAAAATAGTTTGCATCTATTTCATATCAATAGGCATGCAAATGAAATTAGAGATCAGTTTATCCTACTCATATTCCTCTATTCTCTTTTTGATATCTTTAATTTATAATTATTTAAATTATTCTATAGAGGTTGTTATTTTGTTTTTAACAGTACTTCTAAAGCAATGATGAATAAACGTGTTGTGAATAGATGTTAGTTTCATTATCTATTTCAATACTTTAATGAAAAATTGTGACTGTAACACTACCTTCTCCCAGAGATCAAGTGCTGTACTGTGCTGTACTAAATGCTCATGAGAAATAAGATTAAGTATTCTAGGCAGTCTTGAAAATTCTGTAATTGGAGATTGTTTATAACTGTGTCCTTACTTTTCTGTCCTCACTTTTCTCTTCCTCTGGTTTTACAGGACACAATGACTACATGTGTCCAGCTACTAACCAATGCACCATTGACAAAAACAGAAGAAAGAGTTGCCAGGCTTGCCGACTAAGAAAATGCTATGAAGTGGGAATGATGAAAGGTGGTACGTACACAGCAATGCAAACAAATCCCCAGCATGGTCTTGCTGTCTTTCAAAACTTCTTTGGTCAGCTGATATCGTTCCTAAAGAAGGAAGCAACTTGGTTTATTGAGTAGAAGTATGTTAAATCAAAAAGCAATTAAATAAAGAAACATCACAAATCTTATAATAATATGCTTCGCCAAAATTCCATCAACATTAATAGGAACCATGTCTTTGACGGAGATGATAGGATATTTCTGATAATATTTTATATATATATTTTTAACTCCACTCTAGTTGGTAGACTCCCAATCATGGTAAATGAAACTTAACCCAAGATTTTGTGTGATTTTGCAGTTTAATGTGAAAAGCATTGATAGTCAGTCTATGTTCATTAAAATAAACCTGCAAATACATAATATTTGTTCTGTGAGTCCTGGAGAGGACTCAACAATTGCATACCAATATGTGTGTTAATTTCATCCCGTAGTGCTAAAAGCCTCTCTCTTATTTTAAACAAACTGAGGTAAATGTACAAACAGTCTCTTAGAACATACTCATGTAATAATAATGTCAGCAAAGGATCATCCCTGAATGATAAAACTGACCATTGCGCACCATTTACAAAGGTGGAAGAGTTCCACTGTAATACGGTTTGGGATTGAGCATGATAACTGTCTTTCTCCTCTATGTTACAGTACTTTATATTTATTAAAAGCATCCAGAAATTTGCTACTTTTAACACTTTTTTTAATAAAACATGTCCTTACAAATTAATAATATTTAAAAAGAAAAGGAAGACATAAATTTCATGTGAATAATATTCACTCTAAAATGGAAGACAATAGATTAATGAAATGAATAGATATGAAATAAATATGAAAATCTATGAAATAGATATGAAAATATCAGATTGGTTTTATTAATGAAGAGTATTTACTAGTTTTATCTAAACCTATTTCTGTAGGGAATCCTAGCAGAATTGTTAAATATTCAAAATAGAAAGGATTGGAACCTTTTATGTGCTAAAGGAGCTAATAATTAAATTACAAGTTGGTTCTCCCTTTCTCAAGCACATCTTGTATTTACTTATTCCATGAAAAAAATCTCTGTTTTGGGGCAAGAGAAAAGAATGCCTTGTCATATTTATTCATCTCACAACAACTCATCAATTATAGTCCCGTCTGGGGCAGCAAAATAGGCCAGAGGGGCAGAGAGGAAAGATGGAGGGAAAGCGCCACTGTCAAAAATCAGGTATTTCTGCATATTGAGTGTGCTTTTTTTTCTCCATCTTGGTGATAAAACAAGAGATGAAATATTGTTAAACTCAGTTCTGGGATGCAAGAAGCACAATCTCTTTGTAGTTCTAACACTTATGTTGTGTATTTTTACCTTTGTATGTTTAATTAATGATCCATTTAGATGGATTTAGAGGTTTTTCATATCTGCTCTCTATGATATGAATTGTACTTTTTTTTTTATTGGTGAAGTTATATAAGTATTTGTGTTCAACCATGTAAAAACAGCAGAGGATTCTCAGCTAGTGTTCTGTAGGTGAAACAAGACAAAAAAGAGTGCAATTATATCCCAATTTTCTCTCCCAATATAGAAGTTCTGGAATTTATATTTCATGCAGTGAACCACACTAGTCATTGCAACAACCAAAAATTCAAAAATATTGAATGTGATGTTTTTTAACTAAGCTGACAAAGTGCATACAGCAAAAGCATATGCATAAATCCTGCCTGCTCTTATAGGGCCAATAAAAATGCAGTAAAGTATATCACTCATAGATGAGGCTTCATTTTACGAAGTCTGGGAAGAGTGTTTTGACATCCCTTAGTTGCAAGTCATAAATCTGGCATGCCTGCAGATAAAGCATTAAAGTAATGGAAAGGTAACTTAAGATGTTCAAGAATTCAAGGTTCTCCTGGACTAGTTCCCAATCCAAGCAGCTTTGGAGACAGAAATCCTTTTCTTCAGTAAGTACTTGCTAATTGTCACATTTCTCTGGTGTGAAGATAAAGGTTAAGTAAGTGAACATTCTTTGTATGCAATCTGGACTGGCACTTTTAAATGTTTTTATTTGTTTTGGTTTTCGCTTAGAAGATCTCTTAAGCATTTCTGCTGTAATAGTTAGATCTCTTATAACACGTCAACGCTCTTGAAGCATACACAGCGTTGTGATTAACTGGAAGACTCATATTCTTCTCTAGTTTTCTGGAAATAATCTCATTTTGTTGATACAAAAAAATCCCCTGTTGATTAAAGGATTTAATTCTTTGATATATTTGAAAAGAAAAGTTCACCTGTCTTGTGTCTCATTCCTATCTATCTAAAATTTATTTGCTTATAATGATATGGCTTTTAGAAACAGTTGAATAATTCTGCAATTTTTTTTTCTCCAAACATGTTCTCAAATGTACTTTTTCAATGAATTAGCTCAACTTTTCTTTATAAGTTGTCAAAGGTGGTAAATTTTGACTTCTGTATGTATCATATAACTTCTGAGCACTAGGTGATATTAATTATTCAGTTTAGTAACAACTGGAAAGGGAGACAGATAAAATCTTGATTAATTGTTCCAGTTTATTTTGAAATTGTTCCAGTTTATTTTGACATAATTTGTAAGTTATGTCTTCTACAGTTTTTCTTACAGCAAGTCAGTTACTGAAGGCAACGTAAAAGAATATACATGTAATTTTTAATAGTGCAGGCACAATCAAAAAAAGCTTTGGGGGTTCATTCAGAAAAGCTGTAGGCCTCAAGTGCTCTCCTGAGCTATACTCTGAGAGATTCTATTTTTGAGTCTGTGGAAATTTTATCCTTTTTTTCCTCTATCTTTTCTTTGATCTTTTAAAAAGAATTATTCTCGTCTGTTTGCAAGTGTTTTTACTCTGTGTCTTTTATTATGTTGTTTTTAGAGAGTACTGAGCAGCCGGATTCTCTGCTGATTTAGTCAACATCTGAGGCAGAATTTATAGCTGGCATATTTTGTCCAGATGCTTCACTCCGTCTCTCTGAATAAACCCAGACCTTTTAAATATGGTGCCATTGATTACTTAGTCTGTGCACTCAAATGTTTGTGTGGATATAAACCAATTATAAGGAATAATCTGCTTGTCACATGCCTCATTTGTCTGGTGGGGTAACAGGGAAGATTTTTTTTTTAATTATCCTCTGATATCTTCTTGAAGATTGTTTCTGTTCTTGTTTAGAGGAGGATATTCTAACTAACTCACTATTTTACACTGTGTTGGATCCTACATGACGTTCTCAGAGTCCAAGTGGAGTTTTACAGCAATTACAAACCTGAAGCTTCAACAATATATATGGGCCAGGTGACATCTGTTCCAATATAGATTTTGGTTTTAATTTCTTCATTGTTTTAATTACTTCTTAGTGACTTGGCTCCAAAAGGCCTCCATTCTCTGAAATCCAAAGCAACTTATGTTAATTATTACTCAATATTTCAAAAGTATGATAAATTGATATGGTTTTCTATTTATTAGCATGCTCCATTCTTCCTCTCTAATCATGTATGACAAAGCAGAGTTAACATTAAGTGCCATGATCAGAGCAGCATGTGGAAGGAAATCAGTAGCTATGGCAAAAATTCAGAGTAACGTTAAGTGCTAGATCCTTAATGAAAGAAAAAAAATTACCTGGTAATCCATTTTTAGTACCAAGAAATCTACATAATTCTGTCAACTGTCAAATTCTGAAAGGCTCAAATCATATGAAAGTCAGATCAGCAATCAAGGATTTTAATACTCATGTACCAGATCAAGATGGTGATCACGTATACGATCAGGGGTATTTTTCACCTTTGGATAGTCTGAAATTTCCTGTTGGAGGTAGCCAGTTTGGAGTGGGAAGTGTCATTTCACTCATTGGTGAAATTACTGCTTGTTTGATGCCTAAATGCTCCTGTGCTGCCCTCAGAGGAGTCCCTGGGGACTCCTCACATGTTCCTGCAGTACAGCACCAGGGAATGAAAGCTGATGTTTGCTCTAACTATGCACTGTAACCAAATGCCAGGTGCCTGTGCAAACATTCGTTAACAGCCAGAGAATGGAGTAAAAGCCATTCCTTTTTTAAGCTTTTCTCTGCCCATCTGCAGCCACAGAGGAATTTGGTCTGGTTTGGTGTGACAATATTTCCAAGTAAGACAAATTTTAACAGGGAAAAGAGAAAACACTTGGTAAATTTTACAAATTTACCAGTCTGCAGTGGTCCTTGCTTTTTTTTGTCTTTAAATGGATACAGCAGTGCTTCCTTGCTGAGTGCTGTGTTTGCTAATGCTTAATTATCAAATAAAAATGGCTAGAGGATTATTAAAATCATTCTCAGAAGCAGAGGTAAATCTAGGTCTGATGCAACAACTGGAAGGGCTCCAGACTTTCTCATTTTTCATGCTATTATCTTTTAATTAAATGTTTTATTAAAAATAGAAATTAGTGAATGAATGAAAATGGCCTTAAAATGTAAAACTATTTTGGAATGTCCAAGGAGAGTTAATTATTAGACATACTGTTCTGTACACAGGGAAATAGCTGCGTAGGCAGCATATGATACACATATGAGGAAATGTACATTTCAAAGCTGTAATTGATGGGCTGAAAGCATGTACTAGAATAGAATTGAAGCAAATATGTGTCAATTTAGAATAACCTCTTGGAAAAGAACACGGAATTGATTTTTTCATGTTATTTTTTTTTCCTTTTGTACAAATGCCAGCTATCACTGAATTGTTTTGAAATATAATCCTCCACACCTCTGTCCCAAAATAAAGAAAGCGAGAACATCATTGAGTTTTCTGGACAACCTATCTTATGTTAACTTCTACACTATAGTAGTTTTGTAAGCTTTTTTTTTAATACTGCGCAATTTTTGATGGTTTGCCCTTGAACATTTGTTTGAGATTGTATCGGCTAAGTACATCTCTGTATTTATTAACATTTATTTATTTATCCAATTGCATACTTTAAAAATTCCTAATTAGGAATTTAATTTTAGTTGTGTTATTACTTGGTAATAGATAGAACAATATTTGAATTGCTGATAACTCTTAAATGAAGTTTAGGATCCTTGTAGTGTCACCAGTTCCATCTCTCAGTTCTTATGAAAGTCCATCCCTGTGGACTTACTTATTTTGAGTTAACCTATGCAAGTTCAAAATAGGTAGTGTCTTCTCCCTCCTGAACTTTAGATATGCCTAAAGTTTTTAAGCACTGTATTCACTTAGGTATTTATAGTTTGACTCTAGCTTATCAGTTCTCATATATCAGGTCATCTATCTTTAATGCTGAAGTTAATTTATCTAATTTATATGATTCTGAGGTTCCTAAAATACAGCTTTTAAAATTTCTCACAGTTTCTGAGCTCAGAGAGATGAAGAGTCTCTTTTGCTGGAGAAATTCAAAACCCACATGGATGCACAGCTCCTGTGCAATGTGCTCTAGGTGACCCTGCTTGTTCAGAGCGGGTGGACTGAATTGGATTATCTCCAAAGGTCCGTTCCAACCTACAGTTATTGATTGTTGTGATTCTATAATAGAATTCCATAGCAAGGATATAACTGAGCATTAAGCACTTCAGAAGAGCTATTTTAACGGCTGGGCCTTGGGCCTTTTCCTTGCTGAAGCTGAGAAGTCATGGATGTAACTCTGCCTGAGCTGCAAAACTCTAAGGCAGAAGCAGCATGACAGGGTTGGGTGACACAGGGTGACGAGCTAAACCAGCATTGCAAATATTGCAAAATTCTGATAGTTTTCGTATTATCTATATACATCACGTACATGTAGAGCTATTATAATATGCAGGCTTTAATACATTGCTCTTCATTGCCTGACGAGATGTCTTGACTCTCGCAGGTCTCTCTGGCCTACCTAAAACTGGGGCAATAGCCACCCTGTTATAAAAAAAATTGCATTTATGGGTCATGCAAATGAAGTATACCATACACTGTTACCTTCCTGATGTACTTTTTTTTAATTCAAAATTAGTTGTTCTCCATGGTTAGGTACTTTAAATCCATAATCACTAGTATAATAATGGTTTCCTTCTCAAGGGCTTGAAGCTGTAGCTTGGCCTCCCTTTTTTTCATTATACTTGCTAACCAAAATAATTTACATGCTGAATTTAGTATAAATGGAATTGTCCACAATATCTTTAGTGCTAATTTTGGAATTCTCTTTCTGCCTGAAATTAAGTCCAATTGAGTTGACATTGGAGAACAAATCAGCTCAGCTGAAAGGTGATAGTAAGGCCTAAATGTGCATCAGGGTTATTGATTCGGCAACAATTTCAGGAAAGTCTTGAAGGACATAACACCAAAAAATTTCTAGGTAGTAGATGTAAAATAAATTAAAAGAGAAAAAAAGGCATTTTTAGAAATATCTAAATATTCTCTGATTAAGAGCAGTTTGGAAGAAAGCATATAACTTTTTTATTTTTATAATTTAGAAATTTGTTGTCTCATTACACAAAAACATTTCTGACAAGATTGGAGATTGAACTTCACTAAGCAAACAAGGAGGACTCAGAACCAAAACAGTATAGAACACAACAAAAAGGAGAGAAAACAGGATACATTGGGGAGGAAGAGAGGAAGAGGAAGAGAGGAAAAAAGACTGTATGCCAGGAGCAGTATAAAGATATCAAAATGGTGGCAGTGTAATAAAAATTTACATATTCTTACAAAACACTTCTGGTTTTGAATTTTTTTTCAGGAAATTTATGCAAACCATCACAGACCTCATCTGCAAAGTGGAAAAAAAAACCATGAAAACGTTTTACTGAATGAAAATCAAATATTTCTTCAACTCTAAACAGGGCCCATTTTGAATGGAAATTTTTGTATACTAATCTATTCTTCTGGGGGAAAAAGTCACTAATAAATGCATAAATTTACTGGTATTTTGTGGTTCTTGCCAAATAGTTTTGCAGTGTCACAGGGCAAACAAAATGTAATCTTTATCAAAGTTTAAAGAGGAAATATTTGTAAACAAATAGGAGTTGAGAGCATGATTTCCTTGGGAACCTGCCTTAAAATCTTATTAGGAAGAACACGTGATGCAAATACCAAAGAAAATCAGGATCTTCTTTTTTACTGTGCAGAATATGGCTATCTTGAATTTCACTGCAGATTTGCAATGAAACAGAAAAGGAGTTCTACAGGAAAATAAATAACAGAGAATCAGAGGCAGGAGAGAATCAGAGGCAGGAGAAAGCTGTACAAGGGGAGGTGAACAAACAGTAGCTTTCTTCTAAGAGTTATACATTTAGTCAAATAGGGCTACAGAAGGATGAAGATAAATTTATAATTCATTTGTCGCTTATTGTACCAGTGTGCCTAATTATTTCTGAATGAGAGAAAACGTACTAGTCGGAAGCAGCCTATGAATTGCATCTATTATATGGTGGATTATGTAACAAGAATATGGAACTATATTTAACTGTAGTTTAGAACTGTACTTATACTAAACTTAGTACTACAATGCTTAAGCATTGTATGCCTGCCTAAGACATTACTAAACAGATCCAAACCTCTCTCTTTGCAAAACACTGATGAAATTACTTACATATTACTATATGATTATAAAGATGATTTATATGTGTACACAAATTATTAGTTCAAAAATATGTATTTTCTTATATCTTACATTCTGTTATAAAAGAAGAAACAATATAAAAGTTCAACAGAAACTGCAATGATTTGGTAGTTAATTCCTATGTTTACCTGGTCATAATGTACTAGTTTTTATTAAAAGAGGTCTTCTGCCATTTGTTACTTTACCCCACTGTTATGTTTTGAGAAGAAGGAAAATATACTCCATTCTGTCAGTATGTTTTGAGTTCATCAATGGAAAAAGCATTGCCTTTGCCAAAAGCAATTGCTTGGTAAGACTTAAAATTATTTCAGCTGTATGCAGATAATTTTTGTTTTGTTTTTGTTTTAATTTCCATTAAGATTAGTTCATCACTGTTTCATCAAAACTTTAATACTCCTACTTTCCTGGTGTGTACTGTACTGGCTGCTAAGCCAAGTACTCTGTTGGTCATAGGCAGCTGAATTTTCTTCTGCTTTTGCAACTTCTGAAAAATGGTCATTATTATGTTAATTATTTTTTTCCAATTCAAACTGATGTTTGTCTGATTTGATACTCAATACTTCTTACTGCTTCCCATAAATATTTTTAACAGTTTTTTGCATGAACTTTGTTAGATATCTTTAAAACATCAGATTCATTTGTTGAATCTTCAAATACCAGCCATCTTAACGGTACAAATTTATAACACTGTGTTGTTTTACCCTCCGTAAAAAACTTCTGTATATACTGCAATATCCAAAATCATCTAAAAGGTTTTTTCCTTGTAAAACACTTCGTCAAGTTGTCATATTTTTAATAACAAATTTGATTGAGTATTGGGAAATACTTTACAGGGACTCGTAAAGGATTTTATTTTATTTTTTAATGTATTTTGTGTTTAGAACACAGCAATATTATGAAACCAAGGTGTTAAGAGGGCTGGCATTGGAAGAATATTTTGATAGTGGAATATCACACAAGGTGTGGAAGGGAAATTTAAGTCACTAAGTCTAATTTTCTGTTTTCAAGATGAGACAGAGTCCTTCTTAGAAAAAATCTGAAAACTGTTTGCAGGGGGAAACGGTAAATCAATCAGTTTCTAACAGTGAACTAACTTCAGTGAATTCCTGTATTCCCAGTTTCACCATCATTAGTAAAATTTCTGATCTTGTTTGATCTCAAATACTTCTAATTCATGACAAGTTTACTACTCTCTCTTCAGAGGGCTGTAACTGGAGGTGCCAGTAGGAATGCGTGCATAATGCAACTCAGTGGAGGTATGTTAAGAAAGCCAAAGAGGTGAGAGAGGAAGAAAGCTACCTGCTCTGCTGCACCATCATCTGATGTCTCAGTGGTCGGTCACAGCAAACAGGGTCAGACTGCGGTGGGGGAAAGTGAAGATGAAGTCGGAGGTGCCAGCTGTGGGAAGAAGTAGTAGGAAATGTCTTTTTCTCTTTGGCACTGGGAGAAGGCAGTCGTGTTTAATGAGCAGGAGCAGAAGAAATGTGGTTATAGGAAACAGCATGGAGATGGTATGTAGCTAGTTTCAAAAGTTCTTTTGTATGTATTCTATCTATGACTGCAAGTGTTTGTGTTTCAGCTGTTACCTTGAGAACATAAAGATGTCCATACTGTTTCAAGGACCTGCCTAGCCTACTATGCTCTCTCCAACAGTATGTACAAGTAGAAGCCTAAGAAGAATAAAAAGAGGGAGCTCTGTATAATGTACATGTATATTATAATACATTATAATTATACATTATAATGTACATCATGTATAATATATGTCCTTCTAATATTCTGTTAGTCTCCAGGTATTTTTAACTTGGGGTTATCTTTCAACATATTTTTCATATATTTTATTTCTTTGTTAATTCTTACTAGCTCTCTCTTCCAGTTGATTACATTGGCCAGAAATTCTACAGATTGAAAGTCACCTGCTTTTGATTATTCTGAACCTGGCTCCCTTTAGCTTCAGCTGATGCCCTCTGTCTCTTGTATTGAATAAGGAGGTTAACAAAGAAGCCCTACCCATCCTCTCTGTGCTACTCATAATTTTGTAGATCTTTGTTGTTATGACTTTTCTCGCCTGAGCAGTCCTAGTGTATTCAAGTGCTGCAGGTGCAGACATCATTGGTAGCTTTGATCATCCTTGTGCTACCTTTTTCAGCTCTACTATATTCTTTCCGAGATGATAAGACAAGAATTGTACACAACATTAAAGGTATGGGTGAACCGGGGATTCATAAACCAGCATAAAAGCGGCTTCTATTCTGTTCTCTGGCTCTGAAAATCCTAACATTTGCTTTGCTTTTGTGACCACTAGCAAGCATTGTGCTACATTGTATTTTCAGTAAGACCTCACAAGATTTCACTCCTAAGTGGTAAGAAGTCAACAGAATCAGTTCAGGGACTATCAATCCAAGATTAGTTTTACTCATGCATATCACTGTATATTAATTTGCATTAAATTTTATGGTTTATTTTATGGTGTAGTCGTTCGAATTTTTTAAGGTTCATCAGCAGGTCTTCATAGCCCATCCTCATCCTTTCTGACCTGATATCTCTGTTCTCACTTCCCTTCTTTAACTCTTTTAATTAGTTTTTCAGTCATTTCTGACTATGTTAAATGGCACAGAGATCTCAGCACAGACATTTCAGGGGACTGTGAGATTCCTTTTGTTGAGAGAATTAACCTATTTGCCTAAGATTTTTCTACATTTCAGTCAATTTATGCATACATGAATCTTTTCTCTTGTGCCATTGTTACTTTTCCTTTAAAGTGTTTGATAAAAGATGTTTTGGAAAAGGACATCTGATAGATCAATCTGATTGATTACTTTTATTTTGATGTTCGTGTGTGTGTTGATTCCCTCAGAGAACTCTAAGAGGTTTATAAGGCAAGAATTCCCTTCACAAAAGTCATGCTGGTGCTTCATAGGACCAGGCATTTGTAGGTGTCTATTCCTTATTATAATCCTTACTGGTTTGCTCAGTACAAACTGTGGGCACATAGATCTCTTCTCAGAATGATATGGGGAAATTGGTGTCATATTTGTGACCCTCCAGTCTTCAGGTTTAACGGCAGTTTTGAGCAAGATGCATCCTACTTTTATTAACTCAGATTCCATCTATATTTCATTCCCTTAGAACTCTTAAATTTTAATTTGTGACTTTAATTAGAGTTCATTTATCTTTTTGATTTCTATCCTCCTCAGCCATCACTTCAGTTTCTGAAATTTCCTTTGCAGCTCCCCAAATGAAGGGTTATTCCTCGCATAGAAACTGCCAGTGTCTTTCGTTGTGAGCATTGATGTAAGGGAGTCGTGTGGCTTCTCTGCCATGACCTTTTTTTTCTACGCATGTTCTCTTTTAGTACTTTGGTCATCAACTGGGCTACAGAGTCTGTTTTTCTGAAGGGTGTCTTCTTATTTATAATCTTTTTAACTTTGCTACATTATTTGCCTTTTATTCTCAAATATTACCTGGTAGTAAAGCAGAGTTTCATTTCTTCTCTGCACATTCCTTCTCTTTGGTAGTTTTCAACATCATTAGGATGCAGTAAATTACTTTAAAAGAGTTACAAATTGTATAGAAGAGAAAGTGTTTCTAAGCACCTGTGAAATATTCCTTTGACACACTGTAAGGTCAAAGCTACAGGCTAGTAACTTTGCAGGCTGCGTGTGTGGAGAGAAGTGTAAAACCTTATCACCTGGAATTTGTTGGCAAGCAGCAGAGCTAAGGAGAGATATCCTCAGATTCAAGGGTTACTCCAGACAGGGCTGTTTACTGATCAGTCTTTGTACAAACAATTATATATCTACCTTTTAATTTTATTTTATTATATACCTTCTTAAAACGAACAAACAAACAGACAAATGAAACCAAACTCATTTTCCTTCTCGTCATGTATTTTTCTTCCTCAACGGTAGCTACAAACTACTGACTGGGAATCCTGTGCTGTGGTGTGGACCAGGTATTGGTGGTAATACGCTGGAGTGGGCAGCGCCAGCAAAGCAGGGAGCTTTCCTTTCCATGGGTGCCCATCAGCAGCAATGCCTCAGGGGGTACTGCTTACTTCCCACTCTGCTTTCACACTCCTGATCCTCTCTCCAACTTTTTTTCCTCCGATATGTAGATGACCCTAGCATCTTAATGTTGTGGTCCTATTTAACATAGGTATTCTAGTCTTTTCATGTGCACGAGGCCCTCCTTTCCCATAATGATTCTGGTAGCCCTGTTCTGTTCCTGCTCGAGCCTTGGCAGCTGGGTTGCTGAAATGGCCAAAGTTCCTCAGAGACAAAAAGTCTGCATTACCAGAAAGCCAAAAATGAGGGAGAAAAACTTGAAAAAGAAAAAACTCATTTGTGATCAGGCAGTTTTTAAGTAGGAGTTTTTTGCCTGACTTGAAAGTTACTTATTTTGCAAGTTAGCTCCAAAAATATTTGAAACAACACTGATATGAATGTGAAACTATTGCTTATGTGTCCGTTGCCTAGAAACAGACCTCTGGTTCTCCAGCCTTTGTGTCGTGGCTGTTGTCAGGTTTCCAGATCTGCTGCGTTCCCACTAGCTGAAATGCCTGAAATGCCACCTGAATGTCTGTTGAGTGTGAAGCACCAACAGCTACAGTGGTTGTGGGACTGCTGCACATGTAGCGTGACATGCATGTCCTACCACCAACGAAGAGAATAGATTGCAGTGCCTGATGATTGACTTGCTGTTTTTCTGGATTTCCCCTCTTAATCATCTGATTACTTCCAGTAAAGGAGT
Source organism: Crypturellus undulatus (assembly GCA_013389825.1). Taxonomy (NCBI): domain Eukaryota; kingdom Metazoa; phylum Chordata; class Aves; order Tinamiformes; family Tinamidae; genus Crypturellus; species Crypturellus undulatus. The sequence goes on from VWPW01000726.1 coordinate 222,363, forward strand.
AAGGAATCTGAAATGCAATTGGAGTGAATATGGGTTTCTCTGGTACCAATAGAAAACTACTATAGTGTTTGCAATTGAGACTGTACAAAATTACTGATTTTAAAATCATCTTTTGCTACTATATTAGAAATCTTTGTCACAGAAACACAGAGTGTGAGTCAAAGCAGTATCTGCAGATATCCAACCTGTTTGCCTCAGGGCTAGTACATACTAAAAACAAAAACTTTTTATGCGCCCTAAATTGAAATGGATGACAAGTAAGACAGAAGATATTCCTGTATACTAACATGAAATCCGTAGGGTTTACCTGTGGTAATTGTTTTCAGTTTTCTCACTGTGTGATTTACAGTTGATTTACCTTTGTTTTAATTATTTATTTGTTTGTTTGTTTATTTACTGTTCTTTGGGAAGTTAAAATTATTAGGACTAAAAAACCTCTAAAATTTTCAAATGAAAATATTAAAATGTTCTTATAACATTAGAGTACATGGGCATTCACAGCTTTATTACAGCTAGAATCTGTGACCAGTTATATATGTGATATGTCTGATCACATATATTATAACCAGAACAGAAATTATTAAAAGTAGGTTTTTATTGTGGGAAAAAAAAGATCGGGGATACGCTGATTGCTATATTATAAAACGAATATTTTATAAAGATAGACTTGTTTATTTCAGTCCTCACAAAAAAAAAAAGAAAACATACTACCACATCTATTCCCTCTGAAATAGAGATGATATACCAGAAAAATAATTGTTTCTCACTACAGCTATTTCTAAGTGATTATGTCCTAGAAACATCAATTAGTCCTTGTCCTCCCATTTCTCATGTCAGTTCTGTTGTATTCTCCCTTCAAGTCTCCATCAATTCTGTGTTTCTAAATTTTTTATTTTATTTTCTGTCTGTTCTGCCTTCCCCGTGGATTCTTAGATGCTACAACCTTCTCTTCCAAGCCTGGAAGGTGAAGCTGCAGAGCAGTCCCTTGAAAGCCAAGTGTTACAAGGAGCCAGAGGAGGAATTTTGTTTATTTGTTTGTTTGTTTTCTTTCTCTCTCATTCTCCTGCTGGAATCAGCTCCTGAGGTCAGATGAGAGATCTACCTAGTCATTTTTGTTTATTTTTTTTCCCACTAAATACTTTTTTTCCCCAAAGGCAAGACAAAATCTTACTTAATTTTAAATGTATACATATAAGCATATATAATAAAAGGTAAAATTCTTCATTTACAAAAGGTAAAATAAAAGCTTCTACTTCCAGTAAACTCTATATGGCATTTTGTATCATTACATTGGACAGACCTATCATTCTCAAGTCAAATCTGCTGTTGTTTCTTATTGAACAAAACCTGTGAGGATAAGTAAACAAAACACTGCAAAAGTGAATGTATCTGTATGTATCTTTTTAGATTTCTTGAAAAAAAGGTGATGACTTTAAACACTTAGTTCCACACTGAATTCTTCTAAGCCAAATAGAGTTGGGTTAACCTAGTTTTGCTGAATGGAATATTTTAAGAAAAACACTGCAGCTGCAACATCCTTATCATTTATCACAGGTAAGAGATATTGGCCCCTGGCTAAATTCTCAATTTCTGAAATTACGTTCTGCCTACTTAAATTGTTCTATAAAATACAACAGTCATGTCCTGTTCCAAACTAGAACATAATGTTTTTACATGACTCGTGTGTCATACAGTGACAACTGCACTGCAGTTGCTGGAAAAGCAATGTGCGTATGATGTATACAAGTGTGAAGCATATTAGAAAAGTATATTAATAGTTAAGATATTAATAGCTGATAAAGATTGCAAGTCAATGACTCAAATGTTAGAAAATACAGAGACTAGCAGTGTGGCCTATACTGGACCACCTTATAGCATGATTTTATTAGTATCCTTTGTCCTCAGTAGAGCTGCAAAGCTCTCTTTCTGTTACTGCTGTTAAATATGTATCATTATGGTAGTAACTGGTTTTGTAAGCTTTTGTGAACTTCAGCATGGAGGTGTAAAGCATGACCAAAGTTTTATGGTGGTGGATACAAAAGCAAATTAGCACAGAGTAGGGCTATAAACTTTGCCAATATAAGAGCATGCAGATTGTTTTGTTATGCTCTCACATCCCCTCCTGCTTTAAGGCAGCTTTACCTTCTCAGTAGTTTAAATTTCCTTGTACTCCTGAATAGGTATTGCTGTGTTGGAGTGAAACAGGTGCTGTAGTTACAGGGACATCAGTACTCTGCAAGTTCATGGCCTTGCTTTTGTGAGCGCATGTCTGCTGACAGTCACCTTCCAGTCTAAATCTAGTCTGCTTCCCTAAAGCACTGGTTCCCCGTCTTTCTTCGGGTAACTAATCTTTCTTGGTCCACGTGGAATTTTCTGCTTTTCTTCTTATTTCTGAGAGAAGCATCACGTACCCAGGAGAATTTATATTTTGAGACCATGCTTCATACAAGGAGTACTTGCAGCTGCTGCACTGATTGCAAACTATAGATACAGATGGTCAAAAACTGATTTGCTGAAAAATTATATACTACAATGCAGATAGAGTACTAGATATTTCACTCAGCCATGTTTCTTAATCACTTTATTTGTTGTTTGTAGACTTTTGGAGTAGTTTTCATTCAAAAAATATTGGGGTTGTTCTTATCTTCATGGACAGGTAGACAAGGTAAGGTTACACTCACATTTAACTGAAAGTTTTATCCTTCAAAGAGAAGTACTGTTTGTAGAAAATAACACTATTGTAGTTCTTCCTTACAGTTATAGCAGAACTATTCAGATCTCCAGTGTAATTGGAATGGAGCATGAAGAGATGGGTTAGTGAACAGGCAGCATCTGAATAGACACTGAAGGAGAGATGCAGTATCTAAGTGATTATCCACCCCCTGCCTGCGGATGTACAGAGTGAATGTTGTGTATGTGGGGAAAGGGAAGATGAAGATCCGCATGAATGGGATCATGTTAATGAAGATAGTATGGCAAGTGATTGAAATAGCTGGTAGGTGTTCCAAACATGAAAAAAGGCAATAATTGACATATTTTGGACATTCAGAATAGCTGATGATAGGGACAACTGAGAAGCATTCTGGCTACTTGAATTTTATCAAATAAGCTGGGCTTTGGCACCTTTAGTACACCAAATTTTGGGGGTATGTTATGAAATCTGTTCCCTCTTGATTTAAACTTAAAATTTCAAAAAGCACTGTGCTTACAATATGATATGCAAACAATACTTATTCATTTGACCTGAAGTATTCCTAAAAATATATATAAAATTAGCTAATTTTCTCCTCTTCCTCTTCCTGACAATATTTTTAAATATTTTATATAATGCAGAGAATAAGATGGAGGTTTTTTTCTCAGTAGTAGATAGGAAGAAGCTAGTTATTGGATGGTTGAGATTCAATATTTATGCAGCGCTTGATAATTTAGGATGTCTTTGAGTAATCTAAAATTTTTTAACCTATTTTATTTTTTGATTTGTTTATTCATCTGTTTGAAAACACTAGTGAAGTACTTCACATGGTTAAAGTTTGGTTCCACATCCTGTGTGTTATTTCACAGCATATAAGGCTCAATTGACTTCCAGGAGTACGTCATTGCTCAGCTGTTTTTTTGGCCATATGCGCTGGAAGGCAATCGGAGAGCACCCTTAGAGGATGCCATGAAACAAAACTGCCCTTAAGTTTTACCTTACCATATCTAGATGGCTAATTAAATTTAGAGATCTGTCTGAAAATCATTATTACTGTAGCTTTAACTTTTCTATTGAAAATTGAGTGCTTTTTCAAGACACATAGTACTTCTTCCATTTTTGGTAGGATAATGGTTTTCATACTTTTTGGGAATTCCGGTTTCTTTATTGGCTGAATTGTGGAAACACAGTTAACGTATTCATATATTTTTAAAAGCTTACGGTATCACTGCTGTTTTTTGCCATAAAATGGTAGCTTGAGAGAGTTGTCTTTTTGGAATTAATGACCATGAATTATTTTATTTTATTTTTAACCAAGATAAAATTTGATTAAACTGAAGGAAATTTGGAGGCACTTACATTTTTCAGAGAGATATTCATTCCTATTTGGTCCAAGAAAATGAATAATAGAATCACTATGTTGCTTCTCCATCTAGGGGATAGTCAGAGTTAGTAGTAATTTCTATAAATCTCTGATGAGTGTGATGGTTATACAGATTCAAAGACCTTTCTGTCTGTGGTCATAAAAACTACTGATGTGATGCAGAAAGAATGCATCCTCTCCCTTAATTTCTCTCTCTCTCTCTCTCTCTCCCCCCTCTTTTTTTTCCTTCAGAAAAGTATAGGCTTTCTGGAAGTTTTTTCATCCTGAAATAAAAATATAAAACTAGATTTGCACTGAACATTTTCTCCTAGCTTAAGCTCATTTCTACTCAATACAAGACTTCTCTTCAGTGTAAAGAAAAGCCGATGGGCATATTGCAGATGAACTAAAAATCAAACTATTTTTTCTCATTTAGCATCTAATTGATGTTAGACCTGCTTACCCTTCTTGGCATCTCCCTCCCTTCTGTCAAATGCTTATCAATTTCTGGTTTTATTTAAGAATGCAGACCAAGAATAGGTAGAAAACAAACAGAAAATAATTCTCTCCACCTTCCAATAATCTGTGGCATTTCTTAAGTTGAATGTGATCTGTTTGGGTTTAGTAACTCTTACTTGTTTTTTCCTTCCTCAGATTTGACCTATAGCCAACACATGCCAACTTCTAAAAAGTATTCACAAGCTCAGCTTTTGTCTGCATGCTGTGAAAAAATAACTTCTTTTATTCTGTTCTGAACCTTCCACAGAGTAGGATTTGATGCCATCTTGTATTATAAGAGAAGAATGAATAATCATTTTTCATTCATCTCATTGCTACTCATGATTTTGAAGATTTGTATCTTGCTCTGCATGCTAAGCAGGTGTAGCATATTTAACGGTTTCTTGCACAGAACCTATTCTATACTTTAAATCATCTTTCTTTCCTTTTTTCCCAGCACTGTTATTATCTCTTTTTGAAATGGGAAGGAGAGAGCTGCAAATGATATTTGTTGTACTGTTTCTTATGAGTTAATAAAAAATGCTCTTCCTGGTAATTACCATCCTGGTAATTTCTAACATTCAATTTATTTCTTTAAAGTAATATATTTGATGTTTTCACAGTATAATTATACTTCTTCCGAGATATTTTTTCAGAATTTTGTCAGTTCAGAGTTCATACATTTAGGAACATATTGAAGGATTCTTGTAGGATTCAAGCTAATTTTAATAATCTGTAGTTTCCCGTATTCTTACCAGACCCGTGTTTTAAAGGTCATAGCGCATATCACACCCTCTTGGGGTTGTGGTCCTGCTGCTGTGTTAAGTGATAAGCCTTATCACTATTATATTTCAGTTATTTTATTCATGTGTTCCTTTAGGAACCTTTGAGGGAATGCCATCTTATCCTGAAAATGTATGTCCATTTTGACAGTCTATTATCTTAACCTCTTGATCTCTAGATATGTTCCTTGGTGTGTTCTTAAACACGAGGCTTGTGATGTAGATATTTTGCTTTTTCCTTCCCTGGTGCGCTTCCTGTAAACCTCCAGAGCGGTGGAGGCAAATGTTTTACAGTTTGCCTTGTTGCAGTTTAGTCCTCCTGGCTTTTAGGCACTGGCTCTTAAGGTCTTTATGGACCTGCTTAGAGTAACTCTTTGATGGCAAGTTAGAACTTTAACTAGCACAGAGCTAAAGAACAAATTAAGAGTTTCATGAAATCCTGCAACATCACTGTTCTTTGAAATAAAGCATTTCAGGTGCAGGTAGTTTGACTCTTCTATTAGTACGTCATAGTACAGGTAGTGTAATCAGGGTATTGTTAATTGTCTACCACTACTACCCTCTCATAGAGCGCCGCTTACTACCATATTGTCTTCTCCACTGGGGATAGATGCAGGCTTGTTTCAACTACAAAGCTAGGATCCTTCTTATGCCAGCATTAGTTACAACTGCCTTCTTGGATATTTATTTTCTTTTTCCTATAGTGACCCAAATACGTAATTTCTGTCAAACATTGATTTGGAGTGAAAAAAAATATGGGATAGGAATTTTTTTAGAGTTTGAGTTACCCATGACAGAGTGCTAATATGTTCTTCTAATGTGTTAATGTGCTGCACTGTCACAGAGTATCTGTGAGATGAGGTTTAGTTAGCACTGACAGCTCTAAAAAGCAATCTTTTTCTTTCTGTCCTCAGGTTGAACTTATTATCTGTGCATTTAACTTGACTGAGAATATGTTCATGACTTACATGCTTGTCAGAGTGAAGAAAAATGTATTAAAACACCTCATTCATGTTAATATTGTACATATAACTCTTTAAAATTATTGATCAAGCTTCTCTAGAATTTGGAATGTTAAGAAATGATATAATGTATGAACCATTTAGCTTTAATTATGATTATGTTTGTGTGTTTCTCAGGGTAATTTTAATTCAATAATTTTAAGGTGATATAAAGCACACATCAAAAATAGTTTTTTAGCAAGAGACTAACTATTGAGTAGTCTAAAGGAATCTACAAATGAGAATAACTCTAGCATGATACTTTGCCAAAATAAGTCTTTTATTTTTTCTTAGAAGTGTATCTTTCCCCCTCCTTTTCAAACCAGAAAGAGTTTTGTAGTGAGAAAAGTTGGTATCAGTGAATGAAAAATGAGAGCAGCAATGCACTTTAGACATTTGGCTTAGAAAATGTTAGTTTAACTAATGGGGAAACATAGGTTAAGTAGTCAGAGTGATGAAAGATTTATTGAACTCACTATCTGGAAAGATAAATTGAATACATTCAGGAGGTCTGCTAGTTTTTGAACAAATTTGAGTGAAAAGGCTTCACCCTCATGTATCCATGACAATATCACCATATTAAAACAAACAAACAAAAAGAAGAATCTAAAGATTCCCTCTTTTCCTTGAGTCTAAGAAAGCACATCTGCTAATATGATCCCAAAGCCATTCTCGTGAGCATTTATATGAAGAAATACTATATCTGAGGTAAAGATGCTACTAAACTAAATTGAGAACCCAGAAGATTAAATTTTGGTAGCCTAAAAAAGGATGAGGAAAGACTATTTTCCATCTGTTCCCTGCCACTCAGAAAGATTCGTGTTATAAAATCATGTGTGATGCTGTCTAGGAGGGCTCGGTAGCTAAGGCTCTGCTTTTTTAATGAAAGGATCACAAATGGAAAATTATTGCCCCTTTTTGACTCTGAGTTTCAGATATTGGAGTTGGATATTGGGGCATGCAGTAAATAGCAAACATTTACTGTGTAAGGCTGTCTTCTTTGTCTCTTTTCTCTACAGGAAAGTGAAAGGGAGAAAGCAGTTGTGGTCTGGCTTCTACTTTTGCAAGAGTGTCTAAGCTGCCAAGTGCCTTGCTTCTGACAGGGTTAATGAGCAGCAGGGTGGTTTGGGGAGCGAATGGTCAGTGCTTGGGCTGCCCACACAGAGCGCCTGGCAGGCTCTGCTTCGCACGATGGCCATGAGATTGCAATTTGAATTGGAGATGAACTAATCCCATCATAAGATGCCTGCTCCTCTTGGCTCAGTTCCTCATGTGCATTCCTTGTCCCACACCCCCACTTGATGATTGATCTAAGTTTTTAACTCAGCCTCGAAATGTCTGTGCCTCCTCCACTCAGAGCCAGCCTTAATCTTCCTTTTATGGTTGGAGTTCACGTGGGCTTTATCATTATATTTTTCTTGTAACCTTTCCACAAAGAGAGATTTTTGTTCTACTGTAAGGTCTGACATTGTTATTCTAATTATTGCAGCTGATTTGATAATATCCAAGGTTCAGGGTCATACACCACTAAAGCTTATTGCAGAAATGTGATGGCAAAGACAGTGTTTGTTCCAGTTGTTACAGCCTTTTGACAATAGATCTCCCTCATTATATACTGTATTTGCAATTATCTTCCCTTTTCTCCTCTTACTTCTGTTTATTGCCTTTAGGGCACTCTTTATTGCCATGCAAGTTCATTGTATGATGAGAACTTTTTTGAAATTGCAGAATTTATTATGTAATTATGAAGATTACATGCTCCTCAGTAATAGTATGATGGTTAGTTAAAATAATTAGTAAACTTGAGCAAAACTTTCTTTGATAGTTTTGGAAAGCTACTTTTGTGATCCGTCTGGCCTGCCCAGAACATTAATTTATCATTGATCAATCACTGAGGAAAAAGACACTGCAGATGATAGATAGTTGCATTCTAGTGGCTAGGACAAAATTTTGAAATTTTCTACTGTAAAGAAATAGGTTTTTTGCAGTTCCTTTTGTGGAGTTAAATTAGGTATACATTATCACTGTTCTAGAGTCATGTTTCAGACCATTTGATATGAAGTAGAGCAGTATTTCCAACATTATGCTTTTTAAAAATATTTTCTTTTTCCCAACCATTTATGTAAGATACCATATGTAGGAAGAAAGATTCTTGACAAAAGAAACCTGAAGTTGCATTTGTTTATCATTAACTACTGACTGGCTGAAGCCATATGTATGTGTTCGAGGCGTTGATTATATTCTTGTATGTCTCCAGGAATCCGTAAAGACCGCAGAGGCGGGCGAATGATGAAACAAAAACGTCAAAGAGAGGAACAGGATTCCAGGAACGGAGAGGCTTCTTCTACAGAGCTGAGAGCTCCCACCCTTTGGACAAGTCCGCTCGTGGTTAAACACAACAAGAAGAACAGTCCGGCCCTGTCCCTGACAGCAGAGCAGATGGTCAGTGCCTTGCTGGAAGCTGAGCCACCCATAGTTTATTCTGAGTATGACCCTAATAGACCTTTCAATGAAGCCTCTATGATGACCCTGTTGACCAACCTTGCAGACAGAGAATTAGTGCACATGATCAACTGGGCAAAAAGAGTTCCAGGTAAGGAAAGACAGCCCCAGTGGATTGTAAATGCCTCAACTTGACCCGTCATTTGAAAATCTTCTATCTACCATTTTCCAATCTCCACAAAAGATTATGATTTCCTAATTTCACACCAACTGCATAAAAATAAATATATAAATGCATAAAAGCATTATATATTTGATCTTATGTTTGTTGGTAGAAAGCTATTTAGCAACAAAAGTGACTTTTAAAGGAAGATTTATTCAAAAAAATCTATTTGTTGCAAACTGTAGAATGTGGTACAGTTTTGGGGATGCAAATCCTTTTTTGCAGATGACAGACAGTAAAAGTTAAGTTTAGTAACAGATGAGAAAAGCTTAATCTAAAAAAAATTATCTAATTTAACTGTGTTAAATATTTCTGTCCCTCTTTCTCAGATGTGCGCAATCAATGCCATAAAATCATCTCTACCGAACCTGTAAATATCAATATCTAGTAGTTATTTATTTTAATTGCCAGATTTATCATTTTCAAAACATTCAATCTTCTTTGCATTTCTGGTTTGAAAACAGAGAGAACAGTAGGGATTTTTTAATGAAAAAAAAAAGGTTTTCCCGCTGAAACTAAATATTTTTATAGCAATCATTTTGATGTGTCATGGTTGTTTAGTTTTAACCTTCTTTTCTAGAAGGGTATTTTGAAATTGAGGAAGTATGGTACATTTTTGGTTTACCATAAGTTGCATATATGCTCATTATCTATTCTTTCATGCAGTTTAATTATTGTCAATGAAATGAGAAATTGTTTAATAATTAGCTTAAGTTTACCATTTTTAAAGTTCTTTTCTTTGCTGTATCAATTTTCACGTAGATTGGTTCTGTCATTGGGTAGTAACATGGTTACTATCTAAAGATAGCTAATGCTAATGCTATCCTTAGAGCAAGTTTCTTCTTTGGAGAGGATCCTGTGCTTAGACCAAATTCATTAACTTAAATATAAGTTGTTTTAAGTAAACTCTGTGAGCTGTTTTTAACCTGGATCTTTTCACTGACCCTGAACCAGAATACTTCTCCACTTTTTCAGTTAAATAGCTGGTCTAACAGCCAACTGAGGTTTCCTTCCACAAACCTCACTTTTCCATCGTTCCTAGATTTCATAACTGCTACAAACTGAATTATAAAGCCTACGTGCTGGACTAAATGGTCCAGAATTCATTTTTTGGTCACAAAATTTGTCTGCCATGACTGAAAATCAAAGGTGGGAAGAGATTCAATAACTTATGTGAAATGGTCTCATCTACTACTTATGGAGTTAAAGGAACACATTGTGTTATGCTACCACAGTTGATATAGCTGATGTCAATCCAAGCAGCGTGACTGAGGCATGAATAGAATTTAAAAAGTCTCTGAAGTTCACCAGAACTGAAAGTCACCCATAGTCTAGCAAGCATTATGTTATTAATGCTGCCAAAAAAAAATTATTAAGTCTCCAGGGCTACTTGTCATAAATTAACGTGTAAATATTTATTAAAAATATATTGTGCATCCTGTAATTTTAGCTTCCTAATAATAACATTATAAATAGTAATTTAGACCTTCATTGGAATTCTGATCTCTTAAATAAGCATTTATTTCATGAAAATTATGTAGCTGTTTTATGCAGGGATGTGAGAGAACTCTACCACAGCTTTTGCCCCCTTACTGTTATGGTGTGCATTACCTCAACAGCATTGCCTAGTTATGCCATTTTCCTGTCTTTCTTTAAAATTTGGCAAGGCTCTTGCTGGTAAATCAATAACCCATAAAATCTGAGTCTTTCCCAGTCCTCATGGGTTCCCTTTTTTACCACTTTTCACATATCATTTTGTGGGCTCCAGCTATGATCAATGAGAACCTCTGAGGGTTTCGTTTCTCATCATATCTCATAAGAAATCACATGAGAATTTTATCCTTCACAAAGTTGCAGTGGTATGAATGTATGAAAAGAATGAAGGCTTGATCCAAAATCTGTTCAAGGCAAGAACAAGTTTTCCTGTTAATCTATATACACTCTAGATTATGCCTTCACAATACTCTTTAAAAAAGAGTATATATCTATAGTGATTAAGTCTATTTATAACCAAAAGAGGTAAATTCAAATGACTTCTCTACTGATTTTTCACATCCTTAATCTAATTCTCTTAAAATCTGTTAATTTACACCCAACATGAATATGCTACATTCTTAATTCATTATCATGCCTAAATCTATTCAATCTGGAAACATTTGTCTCCTATGACATTTGATTTGGATAGTTAATATAATTAATCAAAATATGTTTACATACATAGTGACTGTGTTTGTTAGGGAACGATTCTTTACTTTTAGTTAAGCTACTTGTGAAATCTCCCTGAAACTGCTTGTCATGGAGTGATTACATCTGGTAAAGATAAAAAAAAGTTTGGTTTACTAAACATATCTTTATTTCCAAAACAGTCTTCTTAAATTTGATAAACAAATGTATAAGGTTATCACATATTTGTGTATATTCTATTTCACTTTTAAATAAATGTCCCTGTCAAGTGCCAAGTATCTCTTAAGAAGAAATTGAGAAAAATTACTTCTGTGCACACAAGAGTAAATATTCTAACAGTTGAAGTCTGGAGTAAAACAGGTGAACCTGGGTCAAATATCCTTTCCCAGCCACAGTTTGATCTGTTAGACTCTGTATGAAAAAACATGCAAATTAAAGTCCTGAAATGACAAAGACAGAAATATGAATAGTTTGGGGATTCTAAAAATTTGTGTTAGCTCAATACCCATCTGGTAAGGGTCATGGCTTGGATTACTGTATGTATGCCCAAAAGCAGAACTTAAAGAGCTTACCCAATAGAGGCCCAAACTAGGTTAGGACTACAGGTTAGCAATTTTTGGGCTGACTTTAAATCTTTAAATCTCTTATTGAATTTGTCACTTGGTCCTAGCAAAGGTTCAATATCCGTAGCAACTATTTAATCTGTATCACCTTTAGCAGTTCTTTAGCCCTATTGAATCTTAGAAATACTGATTACTTTTCAAAGGCAGAGCCTTTATTTAGACTGTTTGCCTAAGTTTCCTTCTGCAGGACTGTACTAGCAATAACTGTCATCTAAGAGAACAGTGTCACGTAGTATATATCATATTTTCACTTCTGCTGCTGCTGCTTCACTTACTTCTGCTGTGTGTTGCTTTTGAATAGTAATATATTGAGTTATATAATGCTGCTTTTTAGAGAGTATTTTATATACTTTATGCGTAAACAAATAGGAATTTAAAAACAGCTTTTTCTGTTATGTGAAGAATTTTGTAAAAAATTCTGGCATTCAACTCAATTATTTTCTCTGCTACTTTACTAATATTTAAAGCTTCAGAATCTATGATGAAAACCTTTTTTTTTTCTCTAAAGACCAATTATGCTTTTTGCCAGTAGAAAGCCAGTTAAAGGAAACAACCTTACCTGTNAAAGACCAGTTATGCTTTTTGCCAGTTAAAGGAAACAACCTTACCTGTCTGCACCTCTCAGAATATTGCAAATTCACTTACATAAAGGTAGGCACTTAGGTTAGGGCAAGGAAGAAATAAAGTGAGTATAGGTGACTGGACTGAGAGTAATTTGAGAAGTTGACATTAAAGAGTAGAAATGCAATGAAGATGCAACTTACAAGTAAGGACTTCCAGAGATTTTTCAGAGGTTATCTTACTGGGTGTTCTGCAAGCAGCATGTCAAACTATTTAGTAAAATCCTTGTTTGGGTCAGCCACTGTTTCTGCGGATAGGAGGAAAAACAGCTAGCTAGGAGATGAACTGGTGTAGAAGGAAATCTATTTTACAAAAAGGAGTAGTGAAAATAAATTTGTGATGGGCTGCCTAATATAATAGAGACAAAGTTTGGTAGTATTGGTAGTAGAGCCATGAAGAAGACAGTCTCTAAGTTGAGGTGAATTCTCTGCAGGCATGCCCTGATTGGGAAGTACTGACAGCTGAGCTAGATTTTTTTTTTTACATTAATTTGAACTTTTGACTCCATGTTAACAAGTTTTTCTAAGATGACCCTGCAGTCTTGGTAATGTTAACAAATTGCTAGGAGCTTCTTGTGCCTAATGTTAGAGAATAATCTTCAATGTCTAAGTATAACATGACTGTTAGCTGAGGTCATAGTAAAGTTCTCCCATGATAATGTAATTCATAATATGCCAAGTGCATTAAAGTTTGTTTTATTTTTACTTTGAAATGTTGGCCACTGGTACAAGCAGATTTGCCAGATGACACACAGAAAGCTCTGGTACAGTGCCCTATGATTTATGCAAAAAAAATCAGGATCTCTTTACATAGCCTAATGAGTATTTTGTCTTAAATCTTCCCAGAGGGTCTCTTTAAAACACCAGTGGTGCTTTCTGATGACCCAAGCCAGCTGGAGTAGCCAACAGCTGCACACAAGGCAGGTGCAAACAGATTGCAATGAGCTAGAGTTCAAACACACACATAAATTTTACCATTTAACTGGGATAAAACACTAAAATCATTTTCAAGTATATTATCAAAATAGATAATAAAAGTTCTGCTTGTTTATAAATCATATAATCCTGTGAAACTATGTCTCTCTCCTCTTCTTTGCCTATATAACATGTTAGAGATACAGTACAGTCTTCATTCCCGCAGAATAGGGGTTAGTGCATTTTGCTCATAGTCTTTGTTCCAGTGAGCAAGAACATTTGCTATTCTAAAACAAAACTGGTATGTCAAAGAAATCAACACACTATACTCTACTTACACTTACTGTGTATATCATATAATTTCCCTACTTGGAGTACTCTCTTCAGTAACAGAATCTGGTATTTTCAATATGATAGTCAATAATGCTTCTTCTTTATTTTTTGTAGAGAAGTTGCGATGTTAAAATATATGAGATTATATAGTGAATTCATGGTAAAGAGTGTAGCTTTAAGGAAATTTTTCTTGTAAGGGTGAAATCTTTGGCACTGCTGCTACAATCTTGTATAACTATTTACTACGAGTACAGTAGCTGTACAGTTTAATAGCCCTAAAATGGTACGCTGGGCATACAAGCTTTGAAGTTTTGAGATGATTCACAGTGCTGTACTTATTTTATGGCTTCATGAACCGAAGAGATAAACATTTTGGCACTGAATTTTTTATTTCAAAGCTACAGAAGTCGCTATTTTCTTAAGATATTGTTTTCTTATTTGACCTTCTAAACTGTTCTGTTTGTTAAATTAGGAACAATGTGTAAAGAGGCCAACAATAGCCACAATTTTACACTCTGCTTTACTGACACCCAAGCTTTGCAGAGAAAATGTGAGCTTGTGGAAGGAAAGCCATTCTATATATGATAGTGTGTTAATAACCCTATTTTTAGTGCAGCTTTTAAGTGCAGTTATTCTTTTGGTAATATTTATACTTAACTTTAAAAACTAGTGACCTGCAGTTTCTCTAATAGTTTTTAATAGAACTTCCAAAATACCAGCTATATTGTCTCTTCTCCTTTGGCTAAGTTCCTTATAGTTACAAAAAATGTCTGCTTGTCAGTTACTTTGTTCTGACAGAGTGGTACCTAACAGATTCACAAAGGAAAACAGAGGAAGCAATTAGATCTGCAAGTAAATGCAAAATGATGGGAAGCACTCAGATATTACATTAAAGCTAATTCTTGCTAGTTTCATTTCTGTGAAGTTTCAATTTATTACCATGAATGTAAGAAATGAGAATCAATGAAGCAATCATGCATCATATTATCATAATTTTAATTTATACACCAGACTGAAATAGGTAACATGGAATAACATGATAATGAGAGGCGCTAGAGTAAAGTTAAAATTATTTAATATAAAATAAAAGCTTTCCATCACTGTTTTCCTAGTCTTGAAAGCACCTTTGTTGTTTATGTCTGTACAAAGTTTAAAAAAACACAAAGCAAAAGCTCTATTTCTCCTCAATATTCTGCATGCCGTATGAGACAAATTTGCTCATGCAAGTAAACAGTTAGTATTTATAGAATTGCCTTTTAGTGCTTTTGAAGCGGTGAGGTGTATTTCTTCCTGTAGAGAAATTCAAAGTAGAAAAATGGACCAGACAGCATGGCACAGTGGTTTGCAGGTAAAATAGCCAAGGAAAGAAGCTGATTATAAAAAAAAGTAAGAATTTTGAGAGAATTTTATGTATGGGAGACTTATGTCAAAACAGAAAAAAATAAAGTCAAGAAAAATTCAGCAGAAATGTTCAAAAAGGAACATAGACTTTGTCCATAGGTGTATGTGGGATCAGAGATATAAATAACCTGTGCTTTGAATATTTGATACAATAATAAACTGGAAGGCAATATTGTGAGGAAAAATGTGCTTTCTTGCAAGCAAAATTAAAAAGCAAATCAGGCTTTGAATAACAGCAATGTTATTGGGAAATTTATGGAACATATCCTAAAGCATTGATACTGAAGCTGTCGGGAGCCCCTGGGAAGGCAGAGGGGATATGCTGGCATCAGGGCTAGGATGTGCAAGCTGACCAGCACCACAGAGGCTCCAGCTAGGATAAAAAATATACTGCACAAACAATAGAATCAAAGAAGAATATGCTGGGAAACTGCCAACTGTGCCAACAGTTATTTCAGCAGCTCATCCCCAGTCGCTTACTCATTTCTAGGGCTCGTGGCAGAAGATGGTGACTTATTCAGGGGCTCTTTGAGGCTGAGAGGTCTGTCTGTTATCTGTTCCCCTGCCACAGCAGGAGACTTGTGCTGTTGTCTGCTCTTCCCGCACCGTTTGCCCTTTGGAGCGGAGGGCTTAGAGCCTCCTGCCTCCTGCCCCAGGGAAGTGTTCAAGAGTGTGTTTGAGCGGGGACATTTCACTTGCATACATTTTCAAAGAGGAAAAACAGTGAAGAGAAGTTTTTTGAGAATCACTGTCCTTGCTTGTCTTTTGGCTGTTAAGGTTTCCAGAAGGTTGATAGTTGCCTGTTAACACCATCAGTTATCTTTTTTTCTCTATCGTATTTTCTATTTCCAAAATGAATCACGTGGAGTTACTATTAGACTGAATTTATGAAATTGTTGTTAAAACTTGCTAATGTTACCCTTCAGGCTTGCAAAGGGGAAGCTAAAAGCACTTGTGTGCGCGGTCTCTAGGTCATGACCAGAGCAGCCACTGGCCATAAGTGCAGTGTAGGGCCTGTCCTCGCACCCTGCGAGAGGCCTTGGAGGCTGCGGTGGGCACTGCTGTGCAAGGAGTCGGGGAGCTGGGGTAGGCGCAGTTGTAGGCAAGACTCTGCCGAAATGTGAAGACGAGCATGGGCTTGTGAGGCAGGTAAGCAGATTGCAGAGCATTAGGATTAGTAAAAACCCAAGTTCTAGTGAAATAGTTGTATGTGTGCAAATACAAAGAATTACTATTTGCTTCCTATCTAAGGTGTATGTTCAGTGTTGCAATCAGTGCCCTCTGCCTGGTGTGCAGATGACTATGATGTTGGCACTGAAGAGATAGAAATGTTATACAGGTAGGAACACTGAATGGCTAAGGAAACCTCTGCTCGGGACTGCAGTTAAATCACTGTTCTTTGGCCGTATTAGGGACTGCTTCACCAGGCTGTCCGTTTCCCAAGGGCCTCCATCCAAATGCTTGCCTTGATTGGATTTGAAGCATGTGCCTTCCAGAGCTCTTTATTCTCTCCTGACATCTACCTTCCTTATTGTTTTAAGTTCTAGGAATATAAATAAGATTTAATAACTCATGTCCCTAATTAGAAGTAAGGGGAATCTTTGAATATGATTAGGTTTCCTTGAGGGTTTTCTGATACATATCTTTAAACTTATATTTTTTGATTAGTTTTACTAGATTTTTCTGTGAATTCCTAAAATTAATTCTGTAATTTCCTGATTTTTCCTTTGTCCAGAAAGAGAATGGGACTCTGAAGAATGCCATGCCATATGCACAATGGCATGGAAGTGCCATTATGCAACTTCCCCAGTCTGCTTACTTCTCTTTCTAAGAAGGCTGTGTGGCTTACCTCGCTGTAACTGGGAGCTCTACTTTAGGTGTGAGGTGATGCTTGCCTAAAAGCATANTATATTTTTCCTAGTTTGTATTAGTTTTACTAGATTTTTTCTATGAACTCCCCAAATTAATTCTGTAATTTCCTGATTTTTCCTTTGTCCAGAAAGAGAATGGGACTCTGAAGAATGCCATGCCATATGCACAATGGCATGGAAGTGCCATTATGCAACTCCCCCAATCTGCTTACTTCTCTTTCTAAGAAGGCTGTGTGGCTTACCTCGCTGTAACTGGGAGCTCTACTTTAGGTGTGAGGTGATGCTTGCCTAAAAGCATAGTAAATGTCAGTAATTCTTTCATATTTTACAAGTGCAGTAAAATAGAAGTAGAAAGTGTTATAGAAAATGTCATCTTACTCACAGGGGTAGTTAATTTGCAAAGAGGTGACTTTGCCAAAAGCCATTGAACTGGTTAACCCTCCAGCCTCCTGGAATTTAGAGGAGCTGTAATCAGCTACACGTTTATAAAGAGATACAGAATGAAAGTAGCTGCCTTTTGCTTATCTTCCGTAATTATAATTATTGTTCTCTATACAAAGGTCTAAAAACTGCTTGTGGCCCTTCTAGGTAAATGAAATTCTATTAAGATGGAGGTGTGAAATATACCATAAAAGTTCACCTTTTATTTCCTCACATAAAGTACACCTCTGAAGTTTTGGAAAAATATACCTAACAAAGTGTTTGTGTGACATTTATTCAAAAAGAATCTTAGTACTTATTTTTAAGGGCTACAACATGTTGTCCAAGAGTACTATACTGTAAGTGAAAAAAAAAAAAAAGAAAAAATTGCATCATTTTGTATTGAACGATGTTAACTTAATGGGAGTGTACGGTTTAAAAAACAGTTAATACAGACACTTAAAGCCATCTATTTATTAACTTAGCACAATAATTATGTTCTACTCAAGTTATTTTTTTTCTTTAAATAACCTTTCTACAAATATGCAGATACTGAATAAATTTGATAAGATTATGGATAAGCAAACTTCCTTGTGTACAAAGCCAATTTAGAATCAGGGCCTAGAGAGCTATTACAAGGCTACTCAGCTCTGTACTTTCCAGAATAAAAAAATTATTTGAATTCTCAGTTTCAGTGAATTTTTGAATGTTGGGGCTACGAGACAAGTTATTTCAAATAATAAATGTCTTCAGAAACCAAAACTGATGTGCTGATGCCCTGTAAGTAGCCCCGTTTAACTTTTTGTCATATAGTTACAGATGAGAAATAACACACAATAGATAAAGAGGAGCTTACATAATAAAAATCTTTTTCTTAGAGTGTATTGGGTCATTGAATAATTTGATAATAAACATCTGAGGATGAAATGGTTGATCTTGGCAAGCAAAGAGGCAAAAATGAGCATCTGCAGCAATTATTTTGATATTTTAGCCAAAATATTAAGGAAATGAAATACTTTATTTTTTTGAAATAAAATATTACAGTTTATCCACTTATAAAAATGTTTCCTTATATTTTTCTTTAACTCAGTCATTTACACTCTTGAACTACCATGTCTATCTTAGAGTCTTTAGCTATGCTGAACCCTAGAGCTTTCCAAGAAACTCTCATTAATTTCCACTCTAAGTAAACAGTAAGTAATGATCCTTCCTGATTTATTTATTTCTTAAAATAATTTACAAAAAGAATACACAATTGTTGAAAAGCACTGATGCGATATGTATGTGCATGCGCACATACTCATTGTTCCTTGTTGTTCACATAATTCACATAAATTGGTCCTTTTACTTGGGGTTTAATAACTTTTGCCTAATTCTTTTAGTTTCTTTCCAGTGCTACATCTCTGCACACAACAAGCTGTAATTCCAGTCTTTAAGGTTATTTTAGTATTATCATACGCTTTAATTTTCTGTTCAAGAGAATCATTTAGTAAAATCTCATGTTAGATATATAGGCTTTTTTAAAGATACTTAAAAATAACTAGGCAAGATTTATTGTAGAATTCTTCTAGATAGGCTCTTGCCCTGTCATTCCTGATACATCACTACAGTAGTACATTATATGACACATCTGTTACACAGCCCATTTATTTTCTCTGATTATCTATCCAGGAAATGGGCTGTGTGTAATGAATATGTTGTTTTGTCTGTGTTTTAGTTATGGACTGCTGTGAATTTTTGCTAGTGAAAGCAAGTTGAAGTATATCCCAGACTGGAATGGATTATTAGAAGTCTGTGGCTGCCTTGTTCTTCTAGGAGTTCATTCTCAGCTAAGAATACATTGTCTCTTGTCCTCTTTATAGATGATTTGATTGCTTCTAAGATATGTAGCTGTCCACCACAGTCCTCAGCAGGGAGATGTATTTACAACTTTAGCAAGAGTCTACATCTAAGACACTTGTGCTTCTTGAATGAAGAAGTCCTAGAATCAGGAGGGATAAGTTAAGATTTTGTATTGGACGGCCAAGGAATAAAGTTAGAATATAAGTGCAAGGAAATCTACAGTTCAAAGTTTTACCTAGACTTTAAATGAACTGTGGTGTGTCCCATGTTAAATTATGCTTTGGAGCATTTGAATGTTTTAGGAAATTCAAGAAACCTCATTGTATTTGATTCATAAAGATAGAGAGTGTGGAATACCAGGTTAATTATAAATTTTCCAGAGAATATTAGATCTTATCAATAGTTTACTAATAAAGTTCCTTCTACAACAGCGGCTGTCCTTCAGAAAACTGGCTTCCCATTGAAAATGGCTATATAGGCAGCTGACAACAAGTGAGCCAAGTGTTTACTAATACACTGAGGAGTCTAATTGTGAATGTTCATTATACTGGAAAAAATGATCAGAATATGCATGAATATGCAGAATATGCAAAAATATGACCACTACTATTGTCATGCTAGTTTATGTATAGTATTACTGAGTATGTCTGGCCTATTTCAAAAATCCCCTTTGATTACTACAGAACTAATATTTATGTGTTTCACATCAATTTATAGCACATGCTTTGGAGATCTACAGACATTGAGGGGGAAAAAAACTCACTGCAAATTAAAATCCATAGCTCCTTAGCATGTTAGATTGGCCTTTTATGCTCTAGAATACTGCATGTTTTATCTCTACTGATTTAAATATATGTTTAGACATATGTTAGACAAATTATGAGCAGCACTTTCTTGGCGGCTTCAACAGGTCTAAGCCTGGCTGCAACAGTGCATTCCCCTTGCCCCCAAATGCTCTTACTGCTCTTTGGCACAACTGGCATTATACTAGGGCAACTGTGATGAGCTCTGGAAGGGAGCAAAAAGCCCTACAAAACAACAATATGCCTCATTGCATGGTCAAAGAAGTATGCGTGAATGTACAACCGAAGGAAGAGGGGGCGAAAATGGGATTGCAGGTAGTGGTATACATCAGCTGCTTTGGAGAGACGCTTTGGCTGTGGTTTCTGCTCCTGGCAGTGCAACTAAAGCGATTCCTGCCCTTCTGCTGCCCCCTGAGGTGCTGTGGTAGAAGTGTTTGCATAGCTGCGTAGGCAACAGGCTGCAGGAATTCATCAGGATTAAAAATCTCCTCTTTTTGAATCACCTGTAACTTGGGTGAGTTCCCCAGTTGAGTTTACCACCAAGAAGTTGAGTGGGTTGAAATGAGAGGCTGACACTAGAACAGAAATGAACTAACAAGGGTTAAGATGAAGGTGCTGTAAAAAGAAATACTTATGTATCTGTATAGTTAACAGTAAAATACAACAGTAACTTGGTATTTTTCAGATTAGTTTTACTTTATTTCTACAGAGAAGTCTTTTCTAATTTCTCCTATACAAAAGGTAGGAATCTTCTACTTCTACTGCCCCAATTTACAGTCTTTATGCTGCTTGCTGAAGTACCTCTTCTGCCTTGTCTATTCCCATTTTCTCTGTAGTTTGTTCTGAAATATTATGTCAGAGGCAGGAGAGACTGGGAGAGTTGAGGGGAGAAGGCAACAGTGTAATTTTCCCATTGCTCCGAGTTTTGAAAGGCTAGAGAAGAGCCTAAACTGTTATATTAAAAGGCACTCTAGTTCCTAGAGGGTCATACTCGCTAGATTTGCCTCCATTCCTGGGGTGCAAGAGACTGTGCTGCACAGAAACACACTGGCAGCTCATTTGCCTGGGCTGTTTGGAGGATACAGGAAGCCTCTGGTTTACCCTGTGGTTGCCTGTCCTGTAGTTATTTTACAGAAGCTGTTCTTCTGTCTTTGTCTTGTAGGAAGATGTCAAATTCTGGAAATTCTCTGAGTTAAATTGGTGCTGTATGGGTGGTAGATAGTGACCTGAATCAATATAGGCATGTGACAAAAACTTGGAATCGATGACTGACTTCTACTCTTCTTCTGCAAGGCAGAATTTTGCGAGTTTTGTGGAAAAGTAAAGCTGTAGTATATCTTATTTAGTGATGGTGGAATAAGTCACTAGTATTAATGGGTTAATGTCTTGCACATGATAAAAGCTGTATGTGCCGGCAGGTTCTAAACTGGCAGAAAAGAGCTGTTGGTGAAAACCTAGCCTATTTATCAATGCCTCTTGTGACTTCATTTTTTCCCCTTAGTATTCATGTGACTACATAAATACGGAGAATCTTTGCCTCTGATATGAATACCAAATGCACGTTTTTTCCAAGTACATCTATAGGATTATATTCTTTTACACTGCGCCTTCTGGGAAGAATGTTGACTTACCTTTGTGAAACCCTAGTTTTGTTCCTGGCTCTGCCAATGTCTCCCTCTGTTAAATTTGTGCAACTCTCATAATATACCAGTTTATCCATGCCTAAACAGCTATTACAGTACTGGACCTGTTGCTTGGGAGTGCTGTGATGCATGCTAACCCACTTATTCTTAAACAAAAATAAAGCATAGTTTTCACCTGCAGGTATAAATATGAATTAAATCTGTTATATTTTTATTATGCTTTTTTTGTGCTCATTTTCTGTCTCATCAATATGCTTCTCTTAGCTACAAGTTCTCTTACTTCTTCCAGAAATTTTAAATGGTGCTTTATCCAGGTGTAATGCAAGCTTTTCTTGAGAAGTGATCTTTGATGCTTCTGCTTAGATATCTCTACGAAAAACTGAATTATGTCCAAACCTGAAATACATTAGTATAATAAAATACATGATTTGTTTGACATCTGTTCTATTTCTCATTCTGTTTCTTCTCTATTTTAATGCCTTAGTTCCACTCTAAGTTTTTTTTTTTTCCTTTTTTTTTAAAGGAGTCATTTCTAATCCAGTGTCTGAGAAAGATCTGAATGCTACACTGCCTGGCAATATAAATACATTTCCCTTACTATCTGACCAAATCAGGCAGATCAGCCATAGCACTCTTTTCTTTAAAGTCCAGATGAGCCTCTTTTTACGTTCTTTATCAGTAGTAAGCTTTCTGAGAGATTTTGGTAAAAGTCCATCATTGCAGTCTGATGTATTCAGGTCTGCTCTTCTTCAGCTGACAGTGAATAATTGTTACCAGCTTTCCTAGGAGATACTTTATTTACAAGTAATGTTGTGGAATAACTTTAAATGCTGATTTTTTTAGTAGGTAGCAGATAGAGTGGTTTTAGCTTGTTGGTAACTACTCTGAAATAATTCAATAGCAAGATGTCAGAAGAGTCTTAGCTCTTCCCTGGCTCTTTCAATATAATTCTGATGAGATGATCACTCCCCTTTTAACAAACCGCCAATCTGACTGTGTGCCTCTGGGCTCCCAATTCTCTAAGAGGATTAAGTGTAACTGACTCGTAGGGGTGGGACTATGTCTAAGCATGTTTGTGTGAGCTTATACACATATATTGGCTGTAGATGTATGTAATAGTTCCAGCCATAAAAAACTTCTGGATAGCATCCAGTGTGGGCAACATTATTTGGGCAGCCGCAATCATGATAACTGCTACCTCAGGTATCTTGCACCAAACACAATTCTGCTTCTGAGGACAGCCTGGAAAATCCTTCGATATATTAATCAAACCATGTCTTGAGGGTCAATATGGTGAAGCTCTTCATAAGATCTGTATCTAAATTGTGTGGAAAGGATCTACCACCTAATCCAAGCTAATAGTTTTATTATTTTCATCTGAGAAGAATCTGTCAAATTCGTGCTTCTTGCACTGATGAAAGACAGAAGAAAAACAGAATAAATCAAACATTCTATGTAAATGGGGAAGATGAAAGTTACCAATTTTTATTGTTTGAAAAAAGTTCCTTATAGTTACAAGAATAACTTTCTGATTTTTAATTTATATTTTTTCACCCTATTTTTCCTTTCTTTTTCTTTAATTTCTGCTGCTTTACTTATTTGAAGAAATTACTATAATTTTTTTAATGTAATGGAATTTGATGCAACTTTCCAGTCCTGACACAGGATGATAAATAAGGTTTATAGGTCCAGTTAGTTTGGATGAACTTGTACACTGTTCCAAAGCTTTTCCAGATGTCTCCATCAGAGCTGTGTGAATAATTAATTTCTTTGTTTCCCGGCAGTTCCAAACAATAAAAAAGAATTATTTTAGCTTAATACAAATTCACATTTTAAAGCTTTTTGAGAGCTAATGACTTTTTCAGGTGAAAAGAAACATTTTATTTAATAGATAAGAATACATTTAATTAAGATTTTGAATGTTTAGTTGCAAACAGATTCATAGAATGGTTGGAAGTGGAAGGCACATCCGAAGATCATCCAGTCCAGCACCCCTTGCTCGAGCAGGGTCAGGAGGTTGCCCAGGGCCATATCACTCATTCAAAATCAGAACAAGAGAGCTTTGCAAAAAAAGGACCTCACTTTAGTAGAAGTGGAGATACCTGGCAACATCTCAAGGATGAATAGATGCCTGATGAGAAAGCTGACAGGAATGCTTTGCGTCCACTTATAGCATCTACCTATCCTCTTTGATTATTCTTTTATTTTGTAGAAGTTGAAACATTTTCTAAATCATTTGTAAGTTGCCAGCCTGCCACTTTCCTGCATAAAAATATTCTGTCTGAGGACTTCCAAAGCACTCAGCATAAGTCTCAGAGGTAGTATAGGAGCTTGAGTACAAGGAGGTGATTCTCCAAGTGCAATATCTATGTTTTGTATAAATGCATATAGCTGATGCATGCAACATGAATTTTCTTAGACTGTCTGAAGTTTTTCAGATGCTGAAATTTGCTACCCATAATTTGTTATCCTTTGAAGAAGAGTGTGCTACAAAAGGGGCTTAAGTGAATGATGTGTTTTCTGGGAACATGTGGCTTGCTAACTTATTAGGTTTCCCTGGACAAGAAAATGAATATAAATGGTCAGCTGCATTCCAGTGTCTTGCTTTCCCTGTAATGTATTCCTCTGCTCTGTCATACTGTGACACTCCCACACAGCTGCTAAAATGCTCTTGTTGTTGTAGTGGTTAAAGGAAATTGCTGCCATTAATTTTGCTGTCTTTTTTCTCTTTGATGTGTCATTACAATTTCTTGGATAATTTTTCAGAGATTGGGTTCTGTTCAAAACCAGTTGTGTAGGGGTGAAGAGAATAGGACGGGAAATAAACACCCTACCTATATATGCTTATGTTTCTATTTTCATATTGGTACAAGCCAATGCAATGGATAGGAAACCATAGGTATATGTACATAGTTTATGTCACTCACATAGATGTGTAATAGCCAGAAGTAAGACTTTTCCAAAAGCGAACACTCTGAAGAAGTAAAATGGATGCAGGTGCCTTAGTCCAGCTAGTTTTATTTCCTAATGATTATAAAGAATGACCAGACCATGAACTCTGAGGTTATGCTTCATTGCTTGGGTACAGCACGTTATGTTCTGAGCAGTTTCTATTTGTAGTCTTGAAGCACTTTTAATCTTCAAGTTCACTATAGGCTTGACAGTTTTTCCTTCTTTTCCTTGGGCAGCAAAATAATCCACTTTACTGCTAGTTCCAGATGCTGTTGGAATGAATGTTAATTGTTTCAGCAGTAAGTACAGTAGATCCTGGGATAAAACAAACTGTGGAGCAGAAAACTTAGTGTTTTATTCAATGCAATATATGAATGAGGGAGGAGGATAAAGAGGAATTCCTAACCTTAACATATAAAACTTGTTAAGGTCAAAAATGTGCTAAAATCAAAACTGATGCTTCTCATACTTCCAGGTATAGATGGAGACAGAAGTTGAAATGACGAAAAGTTAAATCATAGTAAAGTTAAAAATGCCTAGAAATAATTAAAAATATAAACCCAAGACATTAGAAACTGGCAAACAGTAGGGTTAGCGACCAATAGTTTCAGCAACCAAATCCTTCTGTAATATAAGTAATGGCAGTATAAAAGAATTGATGAAATTGATAATAGTCTGTTGCGTTGCAAAGTAAAATTACTAAATTGCATCTCTTACCCAAAATATATGTTCTTAAATGTGTAACAATAACTTTAGGCCTTTCCTGTAGCTCTTCGGCAGATCTCCAGACTGAACAAAGGAGATATTTTTATCTCCAATATAGGCATAGAAACTGAGATGAAGAGAATATAAGGGAGCCATCTATGGCAGACTACATCTCGAGACACTTTTTAATCTGGAGTTTTATTCACTTGCCACCCCTCTCTTGTCACTTGTACGGTGTTAGAGCATGCGAGACGTCCGCACTGCCTCGGAGGTTTCTCAACGCCCCGTTACGTTTGCTCCAGCAAGGGCCAGTCTCGTGGAGCAGCGTGCGATGCCTGTGAGCGCCTGCTCTCAGCGAGCCTGCACGCCGCCCGCCAAACCAAAGCACCTTGGCCAACACCAGCGTTCATGAAGTTACTGCGAGCATGTACTGGAGGTGCAGCTGGTAAAAGCTGGACAAAGCAACCAGAAAACTTTGCAGGTTGATTTTTGGTTTTAAAATTCTCCCCTGAAAACTGTGTTTTGAGCCATCCATTTGAAATCTTATGGGTGACATACCAAAAACCTGTGACTCAAGCGACTCAAGTGACTCAAGTGAAAGAGACTACTTCAGGATTCTTCCCTTTTTTCTCTCTCCAGTGATTATATGCTTTCTTAAACAAGTGACAAGTGATTGCTTAAAGACAGTTTTTGATCAAATGATTATTCTTAACAGACACCAAACCATTACTTTTTCGTTGATTTAGATTGTTATTGGAACACAAGACTTTTATTTTAATAAAGTGATC
Source organism: Crypturellus undulatus (assembly GCA_013389825.1). Lineage (NCBI taxonomy): Eukaryota > Metazoa > Chordata > Aves > Tinamiformes > Tinamidae > Crypturellus > Crypturellus undulatus. The sequence goes on from VWPW01000726.1 coordinate 248,464, forward strand.
ACTAGAATGCTGAAAGCTTTACTCTTGATGTAAGCCAAATACACAAAAAAATCCATATCATACCAGACTTGAACTTAAAGCTCACAGCAAAGGGTTCTGTCAATGGCACATGTCAAACCATCGCTACTCCCTAGCCGCCCATTGCTGTCCTTTCATATTCTTCCAGTCGTGTTCTTTCCAGCAGTTGGATGAACAGTTAAACCAACAAAATAGACCAGGTGAGCAACAGACCATGTGGGAAAAGAAGCAAAAAGAACAGGGTGGAGAAGACAGCCTATATTTACGAGCATGTCTTTTCTGTTCATAAAATTCAGGCAAGAATGCATGGTCAGCACTGCTAAGGAGTTTAGCTGGGTCTGTTATTGATGGAAAACGGTTTGTATAAGAGCAATCTCTGAAAAATTATAAATGCACATAAATTCAACCCTAGTTGCAACTGGTCTGAATATTGGTGTAAATTTAGAGTAATGGAACTAGGTGTTGCTGGGACAATAAAACAAAATGAGATATAATACTTTTTCCTGTGTATTTTAGGTTGTAGCCTTATAAATTTTGCACGGTATCCTCCTTCACCTCTGTGGTGACAGACGCAGAGAATTTACTTGAAATGGAAAGCCTGATCATGGGGCTGGTATCCTGCACTGGTATCCTGCACCAACAAAGTCATTGGGAACAACTTCAGGGTTCTCATTCTCTTTAAGTAGGCAGTGCCTTGTGCATTTTATTGGCAAGCCTGAGCATAGCTCTTTCTTAGTGATTAAGGCACCATAAAGTTGCATCTTACTTTTGCCAAAGTCTGGTCTGAATCTCTGACTTCTGGATTGCAATCCATGGGTGAGTGATAATTAACATGCCTTAAATAGTGACTGACATCATAATGCTGCAGAAAATTGACATTTGATTGTGAAAGGCATTTTGCTTTGCTCTTTTGAGACGCTTGTTTCTTTCAGAGAAAATATACATACATCCATACGTACATATCCTTTTTTGCTTTATAACGATAAACTTTTCACTAGCAAATTGACAGGCAGCCTTTGTATATTAATGAGTGTGTTAAAACCAGGAAAGAATCAATGCTTATCTAGTTCTTTGCATCCAGCTTTTATGCTCACATTTTTCCCCAGATCTTATTTGGTGAGGCTTTCTTTTCTTTTCTCTTTGAGACAAGTTTAATTGCTTTTGGCTGTCTCCTTTCTACAGACTAGCAAGAAACAGAGTTGGCGCTTGATTTCAGAGAGACTTCTGCATCCCAAAGATTTTGTGGCTGAAAGGATGAGAGAGCATGCTAAGAGCCTGCCATATCTCTGTCCTCATCCTGGCTCCTCCTGGACGAGGCACTTAACCTCTCTGTGCTCTATCTGTAAAATGCATTTAATAATGCTTGATGGCTTTACTGCCCTTTGAAAATGTAAAGTGCTATGTGAGTGCTGATTACATTTATTATGTTCCCTGATGAAAGGCCTCAACGTATTTGTGTTAACTGGTATTGGTAATGCACTTTCTGGAATATTCTTTTATTAACCAAGCAAAACAGTTGCAAAATAAAAAGTGGATTTTAGTCAAGTCAGACATACTGACACATACAATGAAAATCAGGAAATTGGGTTCGTAGGGTATACCGGTGCCGCAGTTTAGCCGTAGGCTGGAGCTACGTTTCAACACAGGCGGTCTTCTCTCCAAACTATTTTGGTGCACGGGAGAGAAAGTGGGGGAGAAACCTTCAGCTTTGGACACATGGCCTGGCCATCTGTCAGCTCAGGACTAATTTTCCCAGGCAATCAAATCCTATGGAGATTGTTTGGCTGCAGTTCACCACCCGTTGAATTCCCAAGAGCAGTGCCAAGCTGGGAGTCAGCACATGGGGTGGGTGCTCATGTGTTCCCGCTAGGCCAGTGCAGGGACCATCTCCCCAGGACAACTCCAACCATCTTAGTACTGAGTTGGGGACCTCTGACATTTTTTTGAGACAAGACTGCATTATTTCATATAAATGTAGCGAGGTTAGTCCAGAGAAGATAATGTATGTCTAACCAGTGGCAATTTCCTTTCATTGTCACATAATTGCTTTTGTGTCCCTAAATCTAGGTTGCACTTTGTGCAGAGTGTTGGGCTTGAGTAAGTTAACACCTACTTGGATAACTTCCTTACAAGTTTGTTTAGGTGCAGGAAGGTTGGTGTACGACAGTATTTATTGCATGTGATGTATGGATGCAGGGTATGTTTGCAAACCATAGTTTAGAGTGCAGTGCATCGGAAGGAGGAAGGAGAGATTCCTTCCCTGAAGCGGGCATTAGCTCTTTGAACCAGGAGTGTGTTCAGGTGCTTTTTCTTCCCCTAATCCAGAAAAGATATGGACTTGACAGGCTAAAATAAGGTATGTGCTTCTTATGAAAGTAAGAAGCATTGATCAAGATGGTAATACTTGACACATTTCTACAACTGAAAAATGGTTGGAACAGTTCTCCTTCAACTGACAAGCGGGTTTTGGAATTGTCACAGTGCTGCTTTTAGGTGGAAACATAATCGACCAACTCCTAGAAATGAGTTTTGAAATAAAAGCAAAAAATGTGACCCCCTATGGCATTCATAACTGATATTATGTTTATGGCTGTAAATGGAAACTGTTATTTTTCAGAAAGAGAACCAGTAGCAGTTACAATCATGGCAGACATGAAATAATTTTTATTGCTTTTAAATGATTAACAGTAGTTAAGAATTGATGCTCTTCTTTCTGATCTCATCTCTTTTCATTTTTGAAGGCCTGTTTAGGCCTTTAGGGGAGAGAGTTTATAAATTTGGTTTTATATTCTGCTATATTATAACCATATAGGCAGTGAAAAGAGAGAAAACTGAAAGAAAGAGTAGAGAAAGTGTTTAGAGTCTCTTACAAATGTGCCATTTGCCTTTCAGACTTTTCTATCAGGGACTTAGCAAATTGTAACTATTTTTTTTTCTGAACTCACAGAAACAAACTGAAAGAATGAGAATATATAATTATTAACCAAAAAAAAATCCAAAATATTGGATTTTAGAAATTGTTGATCTTCAGTCCTCAAAACAGGCCTTGATCTAAAATATTGGAATTGTTGGCAGCAGTTAGGCCAGTACATCCATTTCATTCTTCCCATGTGCTGAGGAGGGAGAAATTAACAGCAAGTATTTCTAGTTATTTTGATGTTAAGATCTGAGGAAAAAAAATAGGAACAAGTAACATTACAGAAATAGGCCTAGGACTAAAGACAGCCCTGGAAACTGAAATATAGTGTTAGGGATTCCCTGATGGACCTGGGTACCTTGCTGCAGCTGGGTACAGACAAAGCTATAGGCAAAGTGGCTCTAGCCACTTCACTTGACTAAGAGTTTTTTAGCTAAGGGCTAGGGCATGATCAGTCCAGGTGACCCATGCGGACTTGGACAGAAATGTTGTCTTATGCCCACACACATACATCGGTGTGGTGGCCCCTCTGTGTTCAGGACGGAGAGGAGGACAGAACCCTCCGCTGCGCATTGTCCCTGCCACGGCCAGCCCAGGTTTCGTGTCTTCATCAAAGCTGTTTCTCACGTGAGTTACTGATCCGTTGGTGACAGAGCTGCTCAGGAGAAATAGACGCTGTTTTCCCTTTGCTGGCTCTTTCTTGAGAGTGGAATTTGTTGTAGGAAATATTTCTCTGTTTTCCTCTTTCGTCTATTTAGACATTTTTGTCTATATAAATCTATCTGAATTTGGTTGTTTTACTGAATGGTTGTTAGCTATTATGTAGCAGCATTAACCATTAATTTCTCACTGTCTTTGCCAACCTAATTAGAGTTTTAATCCAAATGTGGACTAGTATATGACTGTTGCATAGCTGGGGTAGTGTACTGGATTATAAATAATAGCCTTTTTGTAGTAATTACTGTTACTTTTCAAAGCCTTGTATCAAGATAGAACAAGATAGTTGTTAATGTAGGCAATTTTAAGATACATAATGTAGAATGTTCTGATGTCTGAAGACGTTTCTGTATAGTATACTTGATGTAATTTTTATTATGGAGGATACTATAAAAATTCCTGTTGCTGTCAGATTAGATGTTTTGGACAAGCAAAAGTCACTAAAACAACAACAACAAACACACAAAACTGCTTTGTGCTTACTCTGTTCAAAAATATCCATAAGTTATCTGAAAATAAAACAAAAGTGAATACTATTAGGTTAACTAAGAGGTTGAAGGAATGTGACAGACTGGAACATTGCACAGTCCCAGTCTCATAACCTCTGAAAGAATATAGGTGAATGTGAAAATGTTCAGAGAAGGACAATATATATGTTAATTTTCATCCAAGGAATGACTGAAAATACGTACTAAAACTGTTCTATTCGGAAAAGATTGACAGTGATGTGATAAAAATTGATAAAATCATGAGGAGGTGACAGCTTTAGGGAATGATGGTATCTTCCAATAAAATGGTTAGGGTCATTGAAAGACTCTAAGAGATTTTTCAGGATGAACAACAGGAGGTGATTATTTTCACAGTGTTAACTTAACGTGTGAAACTTTTGCCAGAGGATATTACTGACAGAATCATGAAAAATCTGAAATGAATGAAAAGTCTACTGGGGTTCAAAAAGCAGCTAGACAAACTTGGAGGAAAAAGGTTAAGGAATATTAAGTACAGAAAGATCATCTCTGGCTGCAGAAGTCCCTGAGCTGCAAATCTTTGCAGTGTAAGAAAGCAAGCTGTTTTGCCATAAGCATCAAACATGCTGCATGGGCTTTTGTTACTACTTTTTAAACTTTTTACTGCTTTTGTTTCGTTTTCCTTCTGCAGCTGGAGAGCAAGAATCGTCCTTCCTGGTACAATGTTGCTTGTTGCTTTGCAAAAATGGGATAAAACATATACTTACCATTACAATAATTATACCATTATAGTAATTACAAAGTATAGTAAAAAAAAAAAAGGCAGATAGTATTATAATTGGATCAGATATAAAAAAAGATTTCTTTAAGACTTTGTGAAAGAAGAATATTTTGAGAAATAGCTGCTTTATACCTGCATCTTAACAGTTTCAGCAGAAGCTGTGAAATGATGGCAATTAAATGATCCCCAGATGATAGTGACAGTGGAGGAAATATTTTGTGTTTGTAGGGTGAAGTCTGACATAATGCTTGGGCGTTGAGTCTCAGAGGATGTTACTTACTAAAAAGTTGTATTTGATGAAATAGAAAACTACTCATCAGGTCCAAGTCATTAAGTTACAAACTTAGTATTTTCAAAATATTTGATTGGTAAAATATGGCATCTATGTCTATATATCTATATAGATGGTCATGCAATTTTGGATTCCCAAGATTTATTCACCTCTAGATAATTAAGTGTTGGTTGCTGGATTAGGAATTCTCATAGCTTTTCCTCCATGGCTCTGCAGCTGCTTTAGGGCATCTTATTTTCTGGAAGAGGGGGAGCTATATCATGTTGTCACTGATATGGCTAAGGCTGCTGCTTTGTGCTAGAAGGATTTATATTAAAAAGATTAATGAATTTGCTTTAAACATTACTGTTTGTTTTCTACACCAAGATTGTAAACTTAATTGCCATCTACCCTTAGCTGAGATATGTGCACGTTCTATTTTTTCAGATGTTCAGATGTTCGTACAAGAGCTTTTGGAAGAATCACTGTATTCTATATTAACAGTCACTCAAAAATACCTTTTTGTAAGAATCTCTGTATGAAATGTGGATGATCTAGCCATGCCTTTTAAACCACAAGTGCCTCGCTCCTGTCAGGTGCATGATGTGCAATGGCATAAGGGCAGTCTAAGGAGTCACAAGGATCACAAATCCTTGTGATTTTCAGCTACACAAGGTTTTATAAGGTCAGTCTGCTACATGGAATCAGGTGTAGGCTCAGTCCTAAGATGCAAATAATTTATCAGCAGTGAAGTGAGACTTTTTCTTTTCCTTAGAGCACAATAATAACTGAAAATGTAGAATCCCAAAATGCTTTTTCTTTCCAAACTTGCCAGCATTAAAAAGCACTGATCTAAGCATAACACATGTAAACATAACTTTAACTGCATTAAAATGCAACATGTTCTAAGTAACTAATGATTAATTCATTATTTAACCTTCCGTAGCATTAATCTGAATTAACTTGCTTGGACAAGAGTATGTCTTAAAAATAGTAATTAAATGTTGATTAACATTTCTAATCATGGTTAACTCTTGGCACTATAGTATTCTGCTTGGATAACGGCTTTCTTGGCAGTTAATATTTGCCCTTCATTTCTAATCCGAATTGGTGTGATTCTGACACAATCAATGTAATACGTTTTCTTATTTAGATAGTTACAAATTGCAGCAATGTAATCCCCACAACCAATTTGCCTTCAAAAAGGGTAAACAAATCCTGGATATTCTTCACTAGAGAGCATGTTTTTTAATGCTGTAGTCCTTTTGATGTTTCTCCATCATTCCCTCCAGTTTAACGTCCTCCTTCTTGAAGAATAGTTGCCAGATTCAGGTAACACAGAGGAAATTTAACTTTCTTACTCACTTGAAGTTTCCATGGATTTTTTTATGAAGAAACAATTATCTTTATAGATGCAGCTTCCTCCTGAGAGCCTTGTCCACATAATTTCTGAGATCTTTTAAGAGCTACTGCTGTTATATCTTCTATATATGACAGATGTTCACTGTTTTAAATGTATGTCTTTATGTTTTTTATTGTGAAGTTAGCCAGTGATCAAGGTTGTTTCTGTTTTTAACCTTATTTTTGCACTAATTTCCTACACATCGCCTGATTTTTCTTCTTCCACAACATCTTTAAAAAAGAGTTATATAAGATGAAGTAAGTAAGTGAGCTGTCTGGGATTTCTCTAGAAACATATCAGTTCAAGGGGGATTGTCAATACTCTTTTACCATTGCATACTGAGACCTGTCCTCCAAAATATTCTAATTCACTTTTTTTTTTGTATTCGAGTGTTATTATCATGAATTGCCAAATCAAATGTCTCACAGAATCCTGCTTCATCAAAACTAATACTTTCATCAACTAAACTTCTAATACCATCTAAAACACCATTGAGTTAATTTGATAAGGTTTTCTATGACTTACAGTTGATGTTCATTATTGGATTTAAACCTGTATTAATCAAGGCTTGTGTTAACTCTTCTGTTATATAATCCACAGTACATGCTCCACTGTGAGATCATTTGATCTTTTAAAGTACTGCCACTCTATTAAATTGAATTACATGAAGAAAGGAGTCAAATTTTGCATATTGAAGAAAGATGATCAAGTATTTTTTGAGCCCTGTGAAATTAGTTAATTTCTGATTGGTTTCTGCTATAGCACATAATTATTGTCCTCCCTGGAAAGGATAGCAACATTTCACTGCATATTGATGTTATTACTATATTTCTTTTTATGTTTTGCAAAACCCTGGGGGGAAAAGGCCATTGAAAAGTAAGAAGTCTTTGTGCACAGTGTTTGAAAATAAACCTGTGGCTTTCTTTGTTCTTGCATTTATGCTGAATCTAGACTTGAGAAATGACTCTGCCTTTACAGTACTGCCAAATGTTTTGGCACCCAGCATATTGTAGAATGAACAGAGTTTTACAGTAAAGTGAATTAGCACAATTGCAACAAGCTTGGTTTTTATGCAGCAGCGAAAACATTCCACAGTAGAACAGTTCGCAATCATGCGAAATGATGGCAATACGACTGACTTCTAATGCCCTGAATGCAAACGTCAAATACCACACAGGGACTGTGCGCTACCACACAGGGAACTGGCGTGGTGCTTGTCGGTTGTAGATTAATACTCCACCTTGTGATGTGTTGTCATGAGAAAATGCGACCAGACTTAATAGGAAACAGAATGTTTATTGTTTGTTCTCCATATATGTGGATAGCAGATTATTTTTGCCCAATCCCTTCTTAAGTGCTGTAATTAGATAGTTCCAGTTCTATTGTTTCAGGTTGTTTGGTGACTCAGGGACATATCATTCCATCTGTGTGAAGTCTGAATTTAATAATAGAGGAAAAATATATGGAAAAAAAAGAAAACTCCATTTTTTTGTGTGTGTGTGATAGCTACAAGTTTCAGAAAAAGAAACACATAATGCAGCTGTTTAAATCCACTCCTAGCAGTTGATATGTGAGCTTTATTTCAGGTATATCAGAGCTGTTCATTTTTTGAGAGATTCTTTATGAATGGACTGACTAGCTCTCAAATATTTTCATTGAAAATATCACTGTTTTGCAAAACAGAAATATTTTGTAATGTTTCTGTGAACTCTTTTTGTTCTTCTTCTTTGTTATTTCAAAAATGTATTTTAGAGCACAACAATGATCTTTATAAAAACATGCCTTACTCCCGTCCTGCCCGCTGATAGTACTCCAGAGTATGTCGAGTTCACTATTTGAAACTGAATTCTAGTGAGAGCATTGCACAAAAGCAACATCAGTGCCCTTTACCGGGATGGTAGTTTGCCCTGTACCTTTTATCCTGAAGACTAACATGAATTAATTGCAACTTAAAAAAAATATTAAACTGAGGCAAAGATCAATAATAGCCACACCACTGCTATATAACAAAAGGATATTTTTTGTTTTGTTTTGAGGGAACTTCTACATGTTTTATTCTTAACAAGTTCGTGCAACAAGAGAATACCTCATGCTAAGGTCTAATAACCTGTATTATGTAATCCCAAGGACTTTCAGGCTTTGAACACTCAGTCGTTGCACTGAAAGTAGTTTTCATAAAAAGTAAAATTCTCAGTGAGACAATTGTATAATTTTCTCCATGACATAAACATAGGAAAGACACTGTTATTATACTTTCTTGTCTAGCTCCGTGTTTATTCTCGTATTTGTCTTTAAATATTGCTGTAAACCATGTTTTCATTTTGGATCTATTCTTTTCAGTGCTGTTTAAACATACACACAGAGGGCAGTTTCTTCCTTCAGATGCTGTAATCCAATATAAATACAATCAAATGACTCATCAATGAGTTCCAACTGTGCTGTGATCCGCATTTGCTTGCTAATTTGTTTGAAATACTATATTGGCCTCCGTTTAACCCAGATGCAGCACTTGCAATAGACTGAATGTTCTAGAGCCTGTAAAAATATATTTCAACAGAAAACTGTTCTGGGATTCGCTGATTAGAGCTATCATTGTGTTTATAGGAGATGTTTTCCCATTTTGCCTTCATCTTGTCGCAGGCAGCCCAGGGGTGGAGCCGGTGGCTGCTCCGTGCTGCCGTGCGGCCGGCTGGCCAGGCCGAGAGCCCCAGGCCTGGCAAGGGAGCGGTGGTGCTGCGGCCGCCCCTGCGCCGCGGGCACGAGGCACCGCTGGAAAGTGGCGATTGCTCTGTAGGATCCAGCCACACTGCACCTAAATTAAACAAACAACAAAAAAATCCACAAGCAGACAACGCAGAGGGAGCAAATATCTGTTTTATTGCTTTTTATTTTGGGTTATCCAGCTCAAACCTTTTAACCTGATTTTCTAAATAATTTTGTTATGCTTGCAAAACTGAGGTATGTTTACGCTGTTTCCTATTTATTCTTTCAGGATTTGTGGATTTAACACTCCATGATCAGGTCCATCTACTGGAGTGTGCCTGGCTAGAGATACTGATGATCGGCTTGGTTTGGCGCTCCATGGAACACCCGGGAAAGCTTTTATTTGCACCTAACCTATTACTGGACAGGTCAGTTTGCATATTGTTAATTATTTAAGTTCTTTCTACTGCATCCACAGTATTTCATCTCGCTAATATTTCAGTTTGACATTCTGTCGTAACTTAAGAAGGATTAACATAGTTGGGACTAGAAAAGGTTCTCTTAAACCCCCGACATGCTCTAGAAGGTTATTCTGGTGATGTAGTAGATGTGGAAACCTTCTGAAAGTCACCTGATGCTGAAAGTACTTTCTTTCAAAGGCAGTAAAAAGCTCCTCTTCTAATATGTACAGTTTGTTGCAAAACTAAGAAGGATGAACTCCCGAATCCTAATCACTTTATTTCAGATAATTATTTCTGCTGAACTAAATCCTCTCATGTAAGCTAAGTTAAACTTGGTTGATCCAAGCAGACAGCCAAAATTACCGGGCAAAATCCCAATGGAGTGTAGGCAGAGTTTGCTCACTTGCAGAGGAGACATAAGGTTCTCTTTTCCTGAACGCCATAGTCAAATGTGCAAAACTGACCTGCTTGCTGTCCTAAGACTCTTCTAGACTGCCTTGCTAAGTAGCTGTAGGTGTTTCTAAGTGAGAGATGAAAAAATAGGGGTCTGTCATATACTAATATCTTGGATTTTAGCTGCCAGTCTTTTCATGAATAAAAGTGATTGATAGGCTTTAAAAATGCTTCCTAGCTACCTGAATGCATACACGAAAATGCTCTTTTTTCGAGTCATGAAAAATTGCAGCCCTGAGACAAGTGTAAAAAAAGAACAAAAAGTGCATGAGGGGGTCAACAAGAGACTGGGTCAAGTGGTAAAGTTGTAGTTATTCTAGCTCCTGGTAGCACTCTTCTATTGAAGGTTACTACTCACATAACAGAGTTGGCAGGAGGGAGCTTGTGAGTGGGCATTAATTACTTCCATGAAGAGGGTATCTTGGTGAAAACTGTGGCTCAAGGAAGCTCTGCTCTAAGGAACCAGAATATGTGGTGAATCAGCAAAGACCTGGGTGTGCATCCTGCTCTGTCTGTCCTGCCTCCAGAGGGACAAGAAACCATAGCAGAGGGTGGGAACAAAGTCATAGGTAGTGCCTTCAACTCCCGCAGACGTCTCTTAGGTTAAGGTGATAAAACTCTTATTAGCAGAAGAACCAGTTCTCTTCTACTATTGCTGACATCAATGTTATAGTACGTAATATCAAAATTGGGTTTTTAAATTCCTTTTAAATATACTTCACTGCTTCATTAAGCTCCAAAACTGTATGGCAAAGTGTCTAATGGGTTACTAACTATATTCTGTTGCTATGCATTTTCAGTAGCTCTGCTCTATTAAATGTAGGAAACTGAGCTTTTATTTCTGTGTATGTGCAACGTTAAACCTCTGGTTTATTCTATCTATTTCCAAAGAAAAATCTTATGCTTGTACTTTAATGAAATATAAATGATATTGCCCAGCAGTATAATGTGTAATATTTCAAAGGAATAAAAAGTAGATGTATTTATTGCCTTAGGAAAAACACTGTTCTATCTGTGGAAGCACATGCTCTGTGTGCCATGGGACAAGATATGTACAAAACACATTTTGTGCAGTGAAAAATTCTTGTGGTTGTGAGCTTCTTATAGATGAAAAAAAATCCTCAAGAAAACACTGTTTTAAAATAATTTCTTAGTTTCTTGAGAAGTAAAATTTACTACTGTAGGAAAGAAAAAAACAATATATATTTGAAAACTATAAATTGGGCTATAAATTGTAATCTAGCTTCTGAAACCCAACCATTCCACATTTCATAGTTCAGATAATAAAAAAAATTGAAAACTGGTGAGCAGAACCAGAATACTGTTTATTGCCCTGTTAGCTAAAGGAAAGAACTGGGGAAAAGATATGAAACTTCATTCTCAACAAGTAAAAATTCCTATACTCTGAATAAAATGAAATAGGAGTAGATGATTTGTGCAGTTGCAGCCAATTCTGATTGCTTATGGAAAACAGTTGCATGCAACTGGAACTACTACTGATATACTAATTAACTGCTGATGTACTAATTAGTGCTGACACTATGTGTTACCAATGTGCGACCTTTGTTTAGGAAGTTTTTTGAGAATGTCATAGGGCAAAAGTGTATTCTTTGTCAAATTTGAGAAGACTGAGAATGACTGAAAGTGTGTTTAAGTCAATGGATTCCTTCCACTGAATCAAGTGCCCAGACAAATATTTCAAGAATGTGAAAATTGTTTAATGCATTACTGTTTTCAATTTAAATAATGAAATCACTCAATTTAATGGTTAAAATAATGGAAAAGAGGGATGCAGTAATACAATTTTCTTTCATCTGTGCTTCCACCCTTAGCTTTCAGTGCATTAACTTCTTATTACAGGACACTGCTTTTCACTGTTTCCATCTTCCTATGGGGTTCCACGGCATCCTGTCCTGAATCCTCATTTCTATTTTCCTGTTACTTGATGCATGGGCTTAACAGAATTTCCAAATATAAATTTATTTCTAATGTGGACTCACCAACTGCAGAAATTAAACCTTGACCTGTCTCTAACCTGTGTTTTTCTGGAGTTCCGTTCAAGTTCAGTGTCATTAATATGGAGCTCTTTGCCACTCTATACCTACACTTCTATCTCTATTTGATCATTCCTTGCCAGACAACATCTCTAGTTTATAGATCTCTTACTTTTTTTTTTTTTCATATTCAGGTTTATCTTACATCTGACAGCTTCTGTCTAAAGCCTCAAAGATATAGTCTTTGGTATCTGTATATAAATCTCACATCATTTCAAATTTCATTAGGGCAACTTCTACAATGCTTCCTTATTCATATCTATCTGAAAAGCATTTAAAATAATGTCCCTACTTTGCCATTTTTTTGAGCAACTCTGATTTTTTGTTCTTGCAGTTTATTCCTCCTGTTGTCTCACATTAAACACCAGCTTGTCTTCTCTTGGAAGTTCTTTTAGAGCTGACTGCCTATTCTGTGAGAGTCTACTTCTTAACATTTTCAAATAAATTCCTCTGTGATTTCTCCATATAACCAGTCACACCTGGAAGACTCCTTGAAAATATCTGCAAAACAGTCCTTTGTGACTTGCTTCAAATTCCTTCTTAAGATATTTCTTTGCCTGTTAAGAAAAAAAAAAAAACAAAAAAAAAAAAAAAATTTTTTAAAAAAAAAAAAAAAAAGAAAAAAAAAACAATTAATCTGCCAATATGTTGAGACCTCTGCTCATTGTACAGCTGAATATCATCTCATTATCCCTTTCTATTTCTGTTCTTCCATGTAATTAGACAGAGTGTTCTGCACGGTAATGCACATTTTCCTATTCTGTTAATGCAGTACCCAAGCACTTGATGCTTCGTTCAGGATCAGGACCTTTAGCAGTCTGCCTATCACATATAACTAGTTCATTTTACAGCGTACAGAAAATGCTATTAGAAAAGTTGAACTGACAGTAGTTATAGATTAGGAAAAACAGGTCTAATCGGCAAAGACAAAAACTCACAGAGTTTTCAATTAATGTGCAGTACCTGATACAGTAAAAAAAAAAAAGAAAAAAGAAGTGATACTTCTATAAGCTGTTTTTGAAAATTAATAACTTGTATGAGACAAATCTAGAAGTAAAGACATAAGCTTTCAGTGGGATGTACCAGATGTTTCCTGTCTGGAGGACTCCCAAGAAACTAAACCTTAAAAATGACATTAGACCAGGACTGAAGTTTTTCAGGACTGACAGTAAGCTGTGTGTAATTTTGAGAAAAAAACTTAATGTTTCTTTAGGAATAAGGAAGAGACATATTTCATGATTTTCTTTAAAAAAAATATTTGTTGCATTGAAATATCAGTCGTCTCATCTGTGGTTACCTGAAGCTTTGGAGTGTCATGCTGAAGTATCTTACCAATCAGATGGTATTCACACCAATACTGTAAAGAAACTCCTAGTTGAAATAGCTGAATTGCTAATTGAAGTGGATGACTTCACCTAAGTACCAGCTTAATGTAAAATAGAGTGCTGCTTTTTAAGAACATTCACACAGATAAACCTGATGTCTGCACTAGGAGTACTGATGAATATAGTGTAATGAAGAGAATTAGTGGAGGCATGGATAACTATGACATATTGTTAAAGCGTCACCATGTGTTTTGCAAAGGGAAGTCACGTGTCAAAAATAAAGAATTCTCTGGAGAAATAAGCAAGCAAAAGGACAAGGCAGATCTCATTTGATTTTCGAAAGTATTAAACAAGACTGATAATGAAAGGTTCTTAAAGAAACTAAGGGATAAGATCATCAGGTCATCAACTAGATTCAATAAATTGTTAAAGCAATTGAGAGGAGTAAATGGTCAGTTTTCTCAGGTAAATCGTATTTGGAATCCATATAGTGAGCTGTACTATTCAACCAATATATACGTGAGCTGGAAAAAAGGTGGGTAAATCAAATAAAGTTTGCCAATGACTATAAATTATCGAATTAACACAGATGAAAGCTGCAAGAAGAGCTTCACAATATTGAAGGTGAATTTACATATAGGAGGAAAATAATCCTAACCTTCATAAACTGGGTCCTTAGCTGCTTGTTCCACCCAGAACAGGATCTCACTGTTAATCAGTTCCGAGGAATCAGCAATTCATTGCTCAGTAAGAATTTGAAAGAAAATAGACTATATCTCCATTCTCAGGAATCATTATGACAGGGAAAAGAAATACTACATAACATCATTATACCACCATATAATTTGATGTTGGATCAATACTTTGAAAACTGTGCCTTTCTGATTTCTCCTGCTTTCAACAAGAATTCTGTAAAACTGGTTTAGGTGCCCAGGAGGGTAACATAGCTGATCAATGACAAAACTGAGCTTCCATACAAAGAATAACTGTTTAGACTGACTATTTGTATCTCTTCCAATCTAGAAAAGGTGGTAGTCATAAAACTGGCAGATGTAATTTCAAAACAAACAAATGATGTTTCTTAATGTAGGAGAGCCAGTATTAAACAAAACCTATATGTTTCACCCAGGTCTGAATAAAATATGTCCAATAATTGGTTATTCTCCTCTTATATACCAAATTATTGGTTATTTTCCTCTTACATTCTAGTATTATTTTCCTATCATTACTGAAAAAATGTCCAGCAGCCATTAAGTCTAGAGATTTAAATATATGTATATATATGTCTGTATTTCCATGTTCATACCAGCTTATTTTCTTTTCTTATGGAGAAACATAGTTGTCATTTTTATTTGAAAACTGTTGTTCGTTTTGCCTTCCAGTGCTTGATGGAGCTTTTTCATATCTTTTTTTTTCTCGTTCAGAAGAAACTGAAGAGTTTTCTCTTTACTGACCTTCATATAGAGCAATAGCAGGAGGCCATGGTTCTCTCTCTCTTTTTTTTTTTTTTAATTGTAGTTAGCATTAATAGCATAAAGATTTATGGAATTCGCTATGAGTTTGTGACTGAATAATTTATGTTTTTTATGGATATGGTCTGAAAGCTTCCCACAGCTTCTGAAAACAGTGTCTTCACAAGTTAGTTCTGTGCAGTTAGCACTTTCAGACCTTTTGACAGACAAAAGATTAGATATAGCAGAGTGGTAACAAATGAAATTATGTGATTTTTTTCTAGTATCTCATCTTGTAAAATATTCTAAATGCCTCAGAACATCATACTTTATTCAGTCTATCTCTTGAGCAAATTAACATTATTTTTGGCATTATGTAATTGCGGATGCTTCACCTATCATTGACTTATTAGAAAAATGGAAGGAAAATGGTTACAGATGTTTGATTTAGAACACTTTGTTAGTGACTTGATGCTCTTTATTGCCTGGGGAACAAATCCATATGTACCAAGTAAATCCAAAGTTGTAAATCATAATAAATTTGGAAAAAAAAACAAACAACAACAAAAAGTATCTAGCCACACAAACACTCCAGCTGAGTGAGATGTCTCACCACACAACTGATGAGATATCATGAGACTGTATAGCGTCTTCATTAGTGAAATGGGACAGGGTGCACCCTCAGCAAATTTTCAGATAATGAATAACTGGGAAATGTGGCTGATATATCAGATGGTAGTGCCACTGTTCAGAGGAACCTGAATGGACAAATGGGACAACAGGAATATCATGAAGTTCAACAAAAGGAGATAGAGATGCCTGCACCTGGGGAGGAATAACCCCATGCACCAATATGGGCTGGGGACCAGTGAGCTGAAGAGCAGCTTTGGAAAGAACCTGGGGCCGTGGTGGAAAACGGTTGACCAAGAACTAGCAATGCAGCAAAGGCGGCCAGTGGTATCCTGGTCTGCATTAGGAAGAGCATTGCTGGCTGAGGAAGGTGATCCTTCCCCTCTAGGTAACACTGGTGAGGCTACACTGGGAGCAGTATCTCCAGTTATGGACTCCCCAGTACAGGAAAGACGTGGATTTA
The DNA here is from genome assembly GCA_013389825.1 of Crypturellus undulatus. Taxonomy (NCBI): domain Eukaryota; kingdom Metazoa; phylum Chordata; class Aves; order Tinamiformes; family Tinamidae; genus Crypturellus; species Crypturellus undulatus. Next base: position 264,577 of record VWPW01000726.1, read on the forward strand.
CTGGAGATAGTTCAGCATAGGGCCACAAAGATGATTAAGGCATTGTAGCTTGTCTCATATGAGAAGAGGCCAAGAGAGCTGTGTTGGTTCAGCCTGGAGAAGAAGAGGCTTAGAGAGCATCTTACCAATGTAAATAGCCGGTGGGAGGCTGAAGAAATGATGGACCAAGAGTCTTTGCACTGGTATCCAGTGAGAGGAAAAGAGGCAAAGGATACAAACTGAAATAGAGGAAAATCCACTTAAACATAAGAAAACACATTTTTACTATGAGGGTGCAGTAGCGCAGGCACAAGTTGGGCAGAGAGGTTGTGGAGTCTCCACCCCTGAAGACAGAGTGGACATGCCTTTGAGGAACCTGCTGTAGCTGGTTCCGAGCGGGTGTGGGGAGACATCTCACTCAACTGGAGCTTATATTTAAAAGGAAGCAGAAAGGGCACTTTTAGTAGGCATCAAGAAAAGCAGGATGTAATAACGCCAATTGATATTTTAATTTAATTAAATTTTAAAGAGAACCTTATTCTTATGCTAGAGTGCTTTATTGTAGTCTATAATGTTCTTCAGGATTTGTCATTTGAAAGACAGTGTTTGGAGAGAAATGAGTAAGAGAAATTGCCACCTGTGAATTACTTTGTAATTCATCTTCAGTAATAAAAACAAATAGATCCCAGAAAGTGAACATTTTCACATAAGTGAACAAGATACAGCAAGCCCTGTATCTGTAATTTCTCTCTCTCTCAGAGCTGGAAACCTGATCAGTTCATGTGAATGTACATACAAGTATGTTGTGACCAAATCAGCCTTAACTGTTTAACTTCATGAGTACCTACACAGAACAAAAAGTAAACTAGACATTTCTCTTTTTAGTCATCATTAGGTTTTACTTTTGCTACTGAGGGTTAGTCTACTCCTGATAGTTATTTTCTGCTTCTCTCTGTCCCACACTTTTTTCCCTGTACACTCCCTCATTCCTCGCTTCCCCCTCTCCCGCCTCAGCTTTTCCCACAGTCCCTAGAGTTACTGTAAATGCAGTATGGCCTGAAGTAGAATTTCACAGCTGATAACCTTTTCCTCATAGCTAAATTACTGATAAATCATAGTACTGTAGAAGAACTGTTGTGAATTGTGCATGTTCAAACAGTTGAGTAATCCACTCTATACTCCAAAACAGGTTTGGCATTACTTCAGGCATGCTGGTAGATGTTCGTCTGGTTTTGTCTCAAAACTTCTAGTGATGGAGCTTTCCCAACAGCATGCTTCTCTAAGATATATGAGCGCTTCACTTCTTTACACAGAGTAGAAAGTGTTTAGCAATGTCTATAAATAGAATGGGTTAACATATATAAACATTGGTTTTTGCCCGGAAAACAAGCACTACTTTTGCATAAAACCTTCAGTAATAGTGAAATGGGTGTTCCTTTCATACAATGGGTGTTCATTGCGGTATTCATCTCGTCCTGCTGCTTTTCTTCCCTCAAAATTATGTTTGGAACTGACATTTTAGCTTTGTTTCTTATAGATCTAAGTTGGAATTGCAAATGTAATTTAAGCAACTATTTCTCTCACTTTAAGGCAAAAAACAAAATTGATTCCACGTTGTACTATACTAATTCCAGTTCTTTACTACTCCAATTGCCCAGCTGTTAGTGATTCTTAGACTGTGATTCATATGTTGACGCTAATGGCACATATTTTTGCATAAGTAGCCAGAAATATTGTATTTGTTTGAACAACATGGAATTATTACTCTAACTGTGTACTAAATCAACTGAAAAAAATTCCAGTGAAATAAAAGTGCAAAAAAGAAAAGAAGAAAAAGAAAGCAGGAGGAACATTTCTGACAAATGTGCATGCTATTACTTTATGTATCTTCCCCTCTGCATTTGCATTCCTTTTTCTGGATAGATAAACAATTTTCTGTGAATGTCACTTTGAATAATTTAATGAAATATAAATAAATCCTAACCAAATATAAAAGCAATATGTGAAGGAAATATATTAATGAGCATGAAATATTGAGGAGCTGTGTATTCAGAATATAGAGATTATTATGAACAGAACTGCATTCCTTTCAAACTTTTCTCCAAAATACAATCGAAGCTTAATTTGAAGAGGTTTCAAATTATGAGAAAGTCAATTTAACATTTGATTTTGATTTTTTTTCTTTTCTGCTTTGTATTCTGTGCCATATTTTAAACTAAGGGCAAAGAGATGTAATAGATTTTTTTTCACTACTGTATTAGTGGAGGAAACCTCATTCAACATATATGATTTAAAGTTTGCTCTTATCCTATACCTGGGTACTGGCTTCATGTTTGAATCCTCAAAAAGCTTAAGCTTAAAAAGCTCAAGACTGGTAATAAATTCTTGCTTCTGATCAAAAGCCTCTGAAGCTAACTTCTTTCTGGAACTTCTCCAGAAATTCACTTAGAATCATAAATATGTTGGTTGCAGATCATTTAGTCCAGTCTCCCGCTTGAAGCAGGACCATTGCCAACACAGCTTAGGCCACCTGTGACTTTGTTTAGCCGAGTCTTGAAAGTCTTCAAGGATGGAAAATACATAGCCTGTCTAGGTACCATTTTCAGGGCTGCACCCCCATTCTAGTGATTAAGTTTTTCCTCCTATCCAACTTGAACTCTCCAAGCAGGAACCTGTAGTCACTGGGTTTTGTTTTAACATCTACCACTACTGAAATGTGTTTGTTTCCATCATCTTTTCAAACAGTTGTAGTTTGGCCCATCCCCTCCCTGCCACTTGTCTGTCACTTGATCCTATATTACTGTAAAAGACATTCCCAATATCTAGGGTTTGCCAAGACAAATAACATTTAGGCTATTAGTGTCTGAATGCAGAATTCAAGGAGGGCAGGACTGAGTTAGTAAAAGATGACTGAATTATGAATCTCCTGAGAAATCTCAATACATTCAAGATGGGCTACATCCAAGAATGCTGAATGATGTTACTGCAAGACTGCTATCATCTCTGAGAGTCTGTGGAGATTAGGGATTCTGTTCTGTTCCCTTTGTCAGTGGGCTGGAGTAGGAGGTGGAGCACATTCTCGTCATGTTTGCGGATGACACCAAACTGAGGGGTGCAGTCAATACGCTCAAGGGCAGGACTGCCATTCAGAGACTTATACTGGCAGAACAGGCTGACAGGAACATCATGAAATACAGGAACAAAAATGATAAACTTGACCTACTGTCACAATTCAAGCTGGGTCTATCTGGGACACAACTCTGCTGAATAGGGCCTGAGGTCCTGTTGGAGAGCAAGCTGAACAGGGGCCAGAAGTGCATCCTGGTAGCAATGAAAGCCAACAGCATCCTGGACTGTAATGTAATCCGAAGATCAAGGAAAGTGATTACTTCCCTTTTGCTAGACACTCATTAGACCATATCCAGAATAGTGTCTCTATTTTTGGGTCCCCTCGTTACAGAAAGAATGTTTATAAACTTGAGCATGTCTAGTGGAGAGCCACCCAGATGTTCGGAGGCTGGAGCACATAGTGTGTAGAGAGGATGAGCGAGATGGGCCTGCTCAGCCTGGAGGAGAGCTGAGCCTAATGTCCTGATAGCTGTGAAGATGGTTTTAAGGCTCTTTCTTTATTAAGATGTCTGGTAGGAGACTGAGGGGTGGTAAAGAGGAGATTTGTACAGGATATAAGAGAAAAAATAATTCACTATACTCACTGTGAAAACAATTAAACATTAGAAAAATTTGCCCAGAGAGGTTGCACAGTCTCTGATCTTGGATGTTTTCAATACTCAGATGACTAAGGCCTGGAGTGATGCAGTTTGAGCTCACATCCGACCCTGCTTCGGGCAGGGGGTTTTGGACTGAGACCTTCTGCGCTCCCTCTCCGCTTGAATGACTTGTGATTCTACCGATTTCCTATAAAGCACATACTACTCACACACAGCACTTCTTTAATACGGTTTAAAAATTATTCACTTGCCTTAAGTTCCCTAAACATTTCCCAATAGCCTATATCTTAAGGATTCCTCTGAGAATACAATCTGTCACCTTACAGTAAACATGCCTTTACTATTTTGTTTTCAGAAAGCTGAAAGCTGAAACATGCACTTGAAGACAAGTGCATGTTGGTAGGATAAAGACAATCTTCCTATCTATTGTTTTCAATGATGTGACCTAGGCCTTATCTATTGGACGCGCAGCTATAAAGACATGATAATGTGATTCAGTGATAATGGTGTCCATTTATGTTAAAAATAAGGAGGCAGACTAGGAGAACTGGAGATAGCACCACTACATCCATAGCATGCCAGTAATTTGCTGTAAATATCCTCCTTACTGAAAGAAGCCACTGAAATGAGACAAACAAATAGAAAAAGAGTCTTCTGAGCAGTTATTTTCTCCTCTGGAGGACCTGTCTCAAATAGTTTGTTTTGAGTAACAAAGAAAATTAGTGTTGCAGGCAAGATAATAAAAATATTTGATTAGAAACCTCCATTTCAAAGATGCAAAACTCCTCCAGCTCCCCCTGATTTCAGTGAGGCTGGATCTGCAGACTAACTTTGATAATAAAACAAAATTTCCTAAATTGTTGCTTGCATACCTGACACCTAAGGCTAAGAATCTGACTTCACTTTATCTGTTGTTTTTTTTCTTATGGTTCTCTGGAATTTCACTGGAGTAAAGGAAATCAAAAGATACTTAGAATCTCTCAATTTTGCATCGTTTTTATTTAGTCTATCATGTGAATTCAGTTAGTGTGAACTATGCACACATGGAAATTTAGAGAAGATAAAGAAGATCTGTTTTCCTAAAGCATACAGGAATGAACATAGATTTTCTTCCATAGATTATACTGCTTGAAAAGACATTGAAATATTGATCCTGTAAATTACATTATATTAAATTATTATTATAGTATACCTAGCAGTAATTCTTACTTGTTGTTAGCATCTCTTTTGCATCTCATGCATGATCACAAGGCATTTTAAAATGTCTCATTGTGCAAAGAGGTTGCTTTTTTAAAAACTGCAGTCTTGTCACCACAACAACAATAACAACAAATCTGAGAGAAAATGCTGTTATAGCAGTCACTGAATAACTTGCTCTGGAGCCCGCATTTTGAATCTCCATGGTACCTGACACAGAGCTGGAGCTCAAACTCTGACATTTCACTTCTAAACAGAACAAACCACTGGCTATTTTATATTTTTTATCAGTATTGTTTATCCAACATGACTGCTGGCTGTTTTAAGGATTATCTCTACATTCGTTTTCTTGATATTATTCTGCTTTGTTCAAACACCTCTTCAAGCAACAAACTGAAACAGTTTCTCTCAAGTGCCCTAGTCACTAGTTGGTGGGCACTGCCCTAGGAAAAGGGAGAGGTAGAGTTAAGTTCAAGAACAAAATTAAGCTTAATGGGGATTTGAAATGAAAGGAGATGGGAGCACAAGTACACACAGGTATGCTCTTACCTCCTTTGACTGTTTTTTAAGTTTAAGCATGATTTGAGAACACCAAAGAATTTTCTCAGGCCACTGCAAAAATAAATAAACAATAAACAAATAAATAAATAAATAGAGACTTTATTTCTTGAGAATGGGAGCCATGGGAGTTTAGATATTAGCCGAAGGGTATCAACAGTGTGGATGTATGAGAACTGAGGCAGATATATCTGTGCCTCAGTTCTCATACAACAAAGAGATTAAGAGATGCTCACTCCATCTTTGAATTATAAATTGTAATGAAATAACTATTCAATAATTTGAAGTTTCTTTTGAAGTTTGCTATTATGAACACCTTTAAATTATCTTCATAAAAGCTATACTTAAAAAAAGTATTTTTAATCAGCAAATTTACTCACCACTCATAAAATCTTAGAAATCAAATTTTCACCTATAAAGTCTTACTAAAAGTGAGTAGTTTTATCTAAAAATATTGATAATGCAATTATGTTGAGCAAAGTTGCAGATAAAATTTTCAATACGTGCAATATGTGCAATCTATATTAATTCTGAGTGTGGGTTATGTGTACAAGGTGAATATCAATCAAATTAAGATAACTAGTATTTTGAGCAGAGGGTAGTATTAGTTGCCATTATTAATGAATTAATTAAACACAAGAAAAGGAATCAAAATGGTGTTTAAACAAATCTTTGTCCTTCAGATGGAGTTTTGCTTGAGTCAGTCTCATACTTTCCACTGCAGTAATGCCATTTGGTGATGAACTTATAATATCGGCATGTCTTTGAAATAAAAAGAATATTTATTCACTCATTATTTTGTTATCACATGTAAGCCAAATAAGCAAAAGCTTGGACATCAAATGCTAGCCAGCAGGACAATGTTTGGGAAATTAAATTGCAGTAGAATGATCCAGTATTGAAAAGCTCCTGCTGTGCTGTTAAAGCCATGAACATCTCTCTCTCCCTTGATGGTATTCACACAGGAATCAAGGGAAGTGCGTAGAGGGCATGGTGGAAATCTTTGACATGCTGCTGGCTACTGCTGCTCGGTTCCGCATGATGAATCTTCAGGGGGAAGAATTTGTGTGCCTTAAGTCCATCATCCTGCTCAATTCTGGTAAGTGGTGCATTTTACTTTCACTTGAGTCATTGCTTTTGCTTCTTCATGAAGTTTTAATGGTGGTTGTTATCACTGAACGATAACTGTTTTGAAACAGCGGCAATTGAAAGGGAACTATCAACATAGATACTACGCAGGAGGGTAAACCTGTTCAGTGGTCTATTTGGGAACCAGTGATTTAATGCAAAAAGTAGTTGATACACAGAACGTAGCAAACGTAAAGAATTTTTTTCATTATTTTGAACTAGGCACTGGCAGGTCATGACAAAGTGTGAACTAAGGGAGACTACAGTAGCTGGAGCCACACTCCATCAAAAAAAAAAAAAAGTCTTAAAATTGGGCCTATGCTTTCTCTCTTTTGGTAATGATAAAGTAAAGGAAATAATGTCAAAAGATGTGTCTGAGTTTTACAAAACTGATATAAAAGTTATGGATTGCATTATAATAAAGTACAGATATCTAAACTTGATGCAATCATTTACCTTTATAAATTATTAAATGAAGTAAATAGTTTGGGAGTCTAAAAATCATTCTAAAGTAACCTTCAAAAACAGGTTCCTGGATAAAAAATAAAAAGAAATATATAAATATATATGTATTTATATTTATATAAAGACATATGAAAAATTATATAAAGACATGTATTTATATAAATATAAAAATAGATGACTAGATAACCAGGATATGTGCAGATATAATAAATAACTGAAGTTAGCTGAGATGAATTCTGTATCACATGTTTGAAATAAGGAGATGAAGGTTGTGAAGTGTGGCAGAGAAGACTTTCTATTGCACGCAGGAGGGTTTTTTTCTGTTTAAAATGACAGAAAACTCAAGACAATTTCCATTTAAGTGCAGAATTGAAAGTCACAATATTCTCATGGCAGTAATAGAGCTAAAACAATTATGTAGGCACCAAAGTCTAAATTTTAGACTGAAGTCTCTGCTAAGCTGTTACCTAATGACTAGAGATGCCAGAATTTAATAACACTCCTTGAAGATTCACACACTTGTTCTCCACGTTCCCTGCTGTGTCTAAACTCATAGGTAGTATTAGTCTCTGTACAAAACACCTTTCGAGGGCTGTGTATCTTTTCTACCTGGTTGTGTAACAGAGCATTTTCCCAAGGTATATGAACGACGAGTTGAGCTAGAATTCTGAACATGCCAGACATTGCCTTATTAACCAGGCACTAATTCATTTATGGACATTTGGACATGATCTGCTCAGGAAAAAAAATATTCTCATATTCTTGATTTATTTATAAAAATATGTGCAATTAGAAGCTTCCAGAAAATGTGTTGAAGGTTCTTGTCTTTAATTTGAAATTATTGACCCACACTGTTAAGAATTTTTGTCCCACTGCTATGCTTAGTATTGATCCAGAAAACTAAATTTGTTATTTAGTCAATGCTTTGCCAGACATTGCCAGGTATACGTTATAAGCACATCTCACTTTCATTAATGGTAATTTGCTTCAAGATTCCCCTAAAGAAAAATTGTGAGAAAAATACAGCAAGTGAAGTCAGTGGGACTTAGATAAACAGAGGCAGAGTTGCTTCTGCACATAAAAGAGATGAGCCCAGTGGGAGAGGCAAGCTGGTATTCGCTTTTCACACCTACAGGGTTCAGAACTGCACAGCAAGTACTTCAGATCAATGGTGCTGTGTGCTACAAGGTCAGAACTGAGTGATCTGGTTTTGTGGGGCCTTTTGTTTTGTTTTGACACTAAATGTATATCTGTAGCTGCCCAGAAGTTTATATGTTTTTAGAACAGTCTTGATGGTGATAGATGAGAATTCTGCTTTGGGTACTTACTCATTGCAGTATATCTGAGAACAGCGTAAACTAAATATATGTATATATGTTCACAGAACGCATGGCCATATCAATTCTATTAGACTTTATGGCTAAATGTAATTCCCTTTTTATTTCAGTGTTTGCATTCATATAGCCTATGAATTTTAAAAATGTCAGAAGAATTAATTATTGGGAGTAGGGAATTTGGGCACAATCTTCTGGTTGTCAGGTCCTTTAAATGCCCAAATCAGGAGACTAGGTTGCGTTACAGGGACAGATAAATAGGATAATTTGGAGTAGGTGTAATAGCTGCACAACTGCTGTCTGGCATAGGTACTCTGAACTATCCTCTGGAACCAGTCAGTGAATGGGATCAGGATCAATGGATCAATGTCCTCAGAGATACTCAAAATTCAACTGGCCCAAAGTTTGAACAGCTTACTCTAACATTGAAATGATCCCTGTTTGAACAGGGGGGGTGACCTAAATGATCTCTAGACTCTCTCCCTACAAACCTAAATTTTATTCTATGATTAGGTATCCAAATAAATATAAACTTTATACTAAGAATGTAAGAAAACACACAGTGAATGTTGGCTTCTTTGCTTTCTACATTTTATATGTGCTGTTGCATGCAAGTTGCCCTTCAAAACTGAAGTAATAAACTTTTCAACTAAAAAGAAAATTCCATTCTTCAAAAACAGATTAGCTCAATAATAGAATGCTTTTCCTTAACACTGTAAAGTAAGTATTAGAAATGTCGAAGGGCAGCATTTTGCCAGACCTTTACTTTTTGAGTAGGTCTGAGAAGAAGCATGGTGTTATATGGCAAAGCAATTGCCTTTCATTTTGAAGCTGAAGCTGTAGGTCATTTCTGCCTTAGCAGCTAATTCACCTAATCATTTATTCCACAGTGATGGAAAGATTTAGTTGAGTTCATGAAGCCTTCAGACCTTTTGATGCATTATTTAATGTGGCTATTTTTTGTTACTCTTTCCTTGTTAATTTTTCCAACTCCATTTAAATTGCACTTTTTATATATTTCTTCTTTTGGGACGAGTCCAGAGCCAAGTTTGCTCAGAGTTCAGCCTGGCTTGCTGTAGATGGAGACACACAGGAATGGGGCATGGTGGAAGGGGATGAAGAGTCAGGAGCATTGCTTGGTGGCAAGCATAAAGGTGCTCTAAATGGGGGCTTTTTCAACAGAATAGGTGAAGAAGGTTTTATCCCCCACTAGTGACATCCAAAAAGTGCTTTACCATGGTTTGACAGCATCTGGAACGGTAAGACTGCAGTCCTACGAGAATTTGTTCTGTGCATAACATAACTTTGAAACTTTGAAATGCAGACACAGGGATGCAGATGCTTGCTTGCTGGGCAATGCTTTTTCAGCCTCTATGCTATAGTATTTTATAAAATTGACATAGAGTTGGAAAACAACTTCGTAGCTTTTCTTCTGCTTCAGGCTTTGGAAGGACCTTTGAGGCTGCTAAATTTCACTTTGCTAAGACAGTTTTTATTCACTCTTCTTCCAGATCGCCCCTTGTGTGTGTGTGTCTGTGTGATGGATAGCTGGAATTTCTTTTGGGAAAATTTTAGGTTGTTGGCCTAGGGCAGGAGCAATCACCTGGGGCAGCAATGAGAACCAACAGTCATTTGTCTTTGTTATTGTTATGGATTGGCAATTGCCTGAAGCTGCTACAATTTTTTGAGCTTTTTTTTTTTTTTTGATTTATAATCTTTAATAATAGCTTCTGGACTAGACCTAGGTGAGAAATAGTTCCTCTCAACAGGACTTTTTTTGTTTGTTGGTTTAAAAGCTATTAAGCTAAGGAATATTACTATCAGGGCACACTAGTATTCTCTGCCTGAACTAAGATGCCCTGGAAGCACTATGGGATTATGAGAATAATGTTTCCCTCTAATGGATTATGCTTTGTCAGTCAAATTTAAGAAAGCTTTCTCTACAGGATACCAGTAAACTGTAACACCCAGCGTTGTCAATAGGCATTATGTGAGGGTGGTTAAAAGTCATTCAGCTGAAAAAAAAAGCCTAAAGAACTTTTAATTTCTTTTTGGTGAGTTTATTTCAGTTAAAAAATAATAAATAGCTGTGTGAGAAAAGTGGTTATTGCATGGTTTGTGAACTTATGGTTTCCAGAGGTTTAGCTGTTCATTAATTAGCTTTTTTTAATGGTCTTGATCTTTTTCTTCCTGTGTCTGTCTCCTGTTGATGGATTTTTTTTTCTTGGCTTGCAAATTGGACATTCTCAATGCTATTTGCCATTGGTTTCACAACTCTGAGTCTGATGTTCCAGTGAGCTGCCTGAACTGCCTGTGTTTGCATCATGGTGCTGGAGGTCTTGTGATGTTCAGCATCCCTTTCTTTTTGTCTGAATTATTTAACTGGTAAAGTCTAGATAATTCAGAGGAGTAATCCTTAATTGTTTGGAAGACCAGCTTCCCACTACTGCCATTCTCTGCTTTCTACGGAAGTACTTAATACTTTGCCTTCTTGTAGCGTTCCAGATAGATAGGTTATTATTCTGTCTCTGCATCTGCTTTTCTTCTGCAGATGCAGAATATGAGAGGAAAATAAAAAGTCGGTGCATTCCAGAAAGCAGCATGAAGCACACTTCACTTCAGTTGTCTACTCCTGTCTACCTGCAGTCTAGGTATTAAGTTCCCAAAATACACTGCAGTCATTTAACAGTAAACAGCAATTTTAATTCATTCTCCTTTATGCAATACNGCAGCATGAAGCACACTTCATTTCAGTTGTCTACTCATGTTTGCAGTCTGGGTATTAAGTTCCCAAAATACACTGCAGTCATTTAACAGTAAACAGCAATTTTAATTCATTCTCCTTTATGCAATACATTTGCATTGGATGTGTGTTGTCTTCCAGAACAAATTCATGACAAAAAAAGAAGTGTAAAAGAGATCAGAATTGCTTATTTAGACAACTGACGTACCTCACAAGAGTTGCTACTGGTGGAAGGGTTGCTACTGGTGGAAGGATAGCTTCTCATTTTCAGAGACAGTATGTCTGTCTATTTACACAAGTTGTTCTGGACATGGCTTTTNTTGAAGATGTTTTAATCTCTAGAAAATGATTTCTTTCCAGTCCAAAATGTATAGCTTCTCATTTTCAGAGACAGTATGTCTGTCTATTTACACAAGTTGTTCTGGACATGGCTTTTAAAGGAGAACCAGGTGTGCAGGTGAAGGGGTGCACCTTACAAGGTTGTTTGATTTGGTCTCATTTGGTTTGGAGGTTTCTTTTAAGGTGAAGTGATTGTGGCTAAATAAAAACTGGTTTTGTTTACACAGCGATCTGCACGTACTGATTGCCTGGGCTAAGCAGCCCGCGTGGTATAGCTGGGTAGGGCACGTTTCCCCTACCACCAAGAGCAGCGGCTTGGGCCATGGAGGGGAGCCAGGCTTGAATGTGATGGCATCTTCCTCTTCCTTCTTTGCTGCAGTGGCTGAAACCCAGCTCTGGAGCAGGACAAGAGTTTTGTCAGTGCAAGGGTTGTGTTCCTTATGAGCCTGTGAAGTTTTTAGTTTCCGTATGCTTTACAACTAGACTGATTTATTCTGCAAACAGGCAGAATAGCATCTCCTGGATAGCATCTCCATTTCTCTCTTTGGGAGATCTAATTTGTTGGTGCTTCCTCCCGTGCAGCTCTGTGCTCTGTGGTGACTCTCCCCACATGCCTCCCCATTGCCAGGAGGTGAGACGATGCGCAGAGCCAGCACGCCTGCCAGCTCGAGGTGCAGGGTGTGCGCCGCGCGCCTGGAGGGCCTGGCGCTCTAATGATCCCTGTCAGTGGCGGGTCTGGCCGGCGCGGTGCATCCCTCCTGCCTTGGGCAGACAGACTTGCCTCTGGTCAAGCAGATGATGAAGGAAAAGAGGACGGAGTGGAAGGGAAAGGAAAAAAGGGAAAGTTCAAGTCTTGTGGTTTAATGCTGCCCAAGAAGCCAACGATGAGGTATAACTTGAGCAACTCTGACTGTCAAAATAATTTTTGTCTGTGGTTTGTTTGTTTTCTCTTTCCTTTCTACTCCAGGTGTGTACACTTTTCTTTCCAGCACCTTGAAATCCCTGGAAGAGAGAGACTATATTCACCGTGTTCTGGACAAAATCACGGATACTCTGATACACTTAATGGCCAAGTCGGGTCTTTCCCTGCAGCAGCAACACAGACGGCTGGCTCAGCTCCTGCTCATCCTCTCGCACATCAGGCATATGAGGTGAGAGCACGCACGTGGCCAGCCCTCTTGCACTGCAGCAGTGTAAGGCAGGGTTTAGCAGGCACACAGAGGCATACCTGGAGCAGCACCTTCCTCCACAAATGGGAGTATAAACTGTGTAGAACTACTACCAAATAAATAAATAAATAAATAAATAAGTCTATGTAGACATAGGGAACTTGTATGCTAAATAACTTTCTGGATTACTGTGAGAAAGGAATAAACTTCCCCCCACTTTTTGCTTCAACTTTTCTTTTGCTTCCTCAATAGTGCCATCAGCGGTATCTGCTCCCAATGTTATGTGCTTCTTTTTTATTCTGTTCAAAAAGTGCTGCATAGATAATGATAAGGATCCTAGTTCTATGAACTTAGTTTCCTGTAAGATAAGGTTTAATAAAACTATTGCTTTATATGGCCACTTCCCACAAGTGGCTTGATTGCAAACCACTTTAGAAAAGAGATTAATATCATTAGTGATATTTTTGGGTGAAGTTAAAATGCAGATCTCTTGAATCCCAGTCTAGAGCACTGTGGCCTTTGCTAATTAGAGATGATGTGCTTGAGACCACTATCTATTTGCTGTTGGTCTCAGCAGTATTCCTACAAACTTAATTGTCTCTTAAGGCAGCCACTCAGTAGCTGGCATGTTACTAATGTCTAAACCTAAACAAAGAGTGAGTACAAAGACAAAGTATAGGTTTAATTCTTTCAAAGTGGTGAGTAACATTGTTGTTACACAGATGCTATTTCATTAGCTTGGTAATAAAATAGTAGTAAGCACCACACCACAAATACTTATGTATGTTGAAACATACAGATGTTATACAGATGAAACAGATCATCAGGAAAAAGCCAAGCTATATAGTTTTTTCATTGGAGGAGATGATGATATTTTTGTCATTTTGACATTTTTTTGTTGATCTTTTTTCTTTTTTCACCCCTTTGTTGCTGTCTTGATGATTTGCACAATTAAAGAAGTTCCATATGCAGTATGCCCAAACACTTCATCACAGTACCTGAATTAGCAATTCATTTCCTCTAGATGATTGCTTTTTAGGAAAAGGAGAGCAAAAGAGCCACCCATGGAAAGCAGATCTGCTCCTGAAATGTCCTTTAAAAGAAGCTACTTTCTTCTACTACCAAAAGAGCCTAGAGCAACTGCAATATTAAATTAGATACTGCATTATTTATGAGATAGATAGAATGTATATGAACCTAACTGCTGTCAGCTGATAACTTTTTCATAACGCATATGGCATGTAACTTCTGTTTTCATCCAAACTCACAGTAACAAAGGAATGGAGCACCTGTACAATATGAAGTGCAAAAACGTCGTTCCCCTGTACGATCTCCTGCTGGAGATGCTGGACGCTCACCGGCTGCACGCGCCGGCAGCCCGGAGCGCTGCGCCCGTGGACGAGGAGAGCCGGAGCCAGCTGACAACTGCGTCGGCTTCATCGCATTCCTTACAGGCTTTCTATATGAGCAACAGAGAAGAGGAGAATATGCAGAATACAATATAGAGAGAATCAGCTTATATAATGGTATGAGAAACCCAGCAGCGTACTACCTAGTTCATGCTTCATTTCAACTATAATGCCACCTATGTAAACACTCCAGTGACATCAGTCACCTGTATTTTCCATTTGAGTGTTTGTCAAGCACTTGATTAAATTGATTATTCATCCTAAATGGAAGACATTTTGTTGCTATGGAGAGCCAGGAAGGATTGTCAGGCTAACTTAATTTGGTATTTGCAGTGTTTCTATTTACCTTTGCATGTAACTTGGGTAAGTCCTGATCTAAATTTAAATGTTAATTCTACTACCATAAGAAATGAGTAAGCCATACCACCAATGCATATGGATAGCTGCATAGCAGTGGCCTTTGTTGGTGTCCATCCCAAATTCCAAGCCCATTTAGTCCTTTACTTGCTTGAAACTTTTAAACTGGTAGAGATCCCAGGTGTATTTGAGCAAGGGATGCTGGAAAGCTGACTGGCATCTCTGTGCCATGGTGAGACTCTACTGCTAGTGACGGCCTCGTTAAAGCATCCAGGTAGTTCCAGTAGATCCCTACCTCTCTTCTTCCTATAGTAGGAAAGAACCCCTGTCCGTGAACACTTTTTCTTTTTGTTCTTTTACCTTAGTGGCTCACATCAGCAGACAATTCCCTTTCAAGGTCACACTGACCAAGCTTGCCGGTCCTCTTACTATCCCCTCCAGCCAAATTGCGTTTCTGTGCACCCCGTCTTCCCTTAGTCTATAAAGCTGAATCATGCTGTTGCTTTTTAGTGTTTATATGAAGGACAATGTGGCAAACAGTGATAACAGACAATTGCTCTTAAATCAAACTAGATGTTTACAGAAACTGTCAGGTCTTAAAAAAAAAAGAAATTTATACAAACGTACATTATCTAGCACTATTTAATGGAATTAAAAAAAAAAAAAAAAACTTCCTACGTTATTTTGTTGTCCTAACAGTAAAAGGGCCAGGATGCCAGTATGAGGTTGACACAGCTGGGTGGGACTGTCCCATTCCATAAGGAGAGAGAGGATGGCCCTACAGCCAGAGCTGTAGGCTTGACATTGCCTTCCCTTGCTTCTGCTCTCTTTGAGAGATTCACAAAATCACTGCTAAGAACCAGCTCATCTGTGACACCAGATGTGGGCAAGGCTCTTAGCCATTGACAAGACTCCAGGTCACTGCAGGTACAGGGGCAGGAAAGTAGACCTAGCTTTCCCCATGCATGTGCATGTGCAACTGCTTTCTGTAAGGTTTACTCCAACCCTTCAGCTCAACTCTAAATACAAAGAAGGGCTTCTGGTACTAAGAGCTTCAGCAACATCTGAAGGGCAGAGACTTTCAAAGAAAGAAAAAGACCAATATATCCTTACTAGATTTTATCCGAAGTAGAAGCTGGTGCTGATGTTTGACTGCCTCTAAGCTAGTAAATTAAATGTTAGAGAATGATGCTGAGTGCTAGAATGTGAATTTTATATATGCTAGAGCTGTTTTAAAAGATTAATGATTTTTTTCCTGTGCTATCTTGCACTTCCAGTCTTCTGGAGCAGTTTGGGAGCTGTACAGGGACTAGTTCCAATAGTCAGCTGGAGGTGACCACCCTGTCAGTAGGGAATTTTCACAGGCTGATCCATGGCAGCTGGTCAAGGTGCCAGAGAAAGGCTTAGGAGATGCTTAATTTATTATTAAAGCTGAAGCCTTTAAGTAAGCTCGACTGGAATATCCTGCAGTAATAAAATATAGGAAATAGTGCAACTACTGCCGTACAGTAGTACCTATGCCTAATCACACCCACTGGCAAACAGACTGTGTCTGTGTACAGTGAGATCTAAGTTATAGAGTCAATGTGAAGGCAGAAGGGCATAGGATCAGTTTGGCTCCAAGGCACGGATTAGATTCTTAGTAAATGTACGTAAGGATGCCCATCACATAAATACTGGAGCAAAGGACAGGCGCAGTTCAACAATCTGCACATAAATGCTAGCTATATACTCAAAATGATTCCTTAGCTAAGTGTCCAAGCCTAAATGTATGAAGAAATCATTGTAAATTAATAGGCCTTTTACTGATGCATACTACACTGTCTTTCTTTCTATGTGTGTGTGTGAACACACTGAAAGATTTGTCTTCTTATGTATTCAGTAAGAGAAAGAGAGAGTGTGCGCGTGTTTGTGTGCGTATGGGTGTGTGTGTAAGTGCAGATCTGGTGCCTAAAGGGCTTTTGGAGGCTTCTAACTGCCTTGGAAAAAAAACGAACAGTTTGTTTTGTTTTGAGGCTGTTTTTCAAATGTGTTAGAAAAATCCTGAATGCCTTGAAATGAATGCAGGTTAAGGTTTGAACGGAACACAGGAATTGCTGTAGTTAGTTACACTTAAGCACTCGCACCCTCATCATTCATTTGTAGCCTACTGTGTATTAGTGCTGCTCTTTAAATATACTGTACCTGCAGCTGGTGTGTTTGCTATAACAGAACATGCAGAGCAAGCTTGTAGCTCGTGAGCTGCACAGCAATTCCATTTAAATAAATGCCTCCCTCTCCTGTAACCCAGAAAAGTTCATTATGTCAATTCAAGTGCAAATTCATCTTAAAGCAAAACAGATTAGTTCAGGGAGAGCAATTCATAGCAAAGGGACAGCTTCTGGTGTAATTAAGTACCTCTGTACTCTGAGCAGTCCCAGGGAAGCTGGAAAGCGTGTTTGTGAGGGGCCGTGCAGCAGGCAGGAGGGTGCCAGAATGCGCCTTGGAACGCCAGGAGTGATCGTCGGTTTGAGATCTGACCAGTGCAACACATACAGACAGCAACAACAGTGAAAGGCACCCAGGAAAAAAGCCACCCAGTGATTCCCAGTAGTAGAATCATTTACACTGGGGCAATTTCAAAGCTCTGTCATTGACTTGTTTATGATATTTTATTGAAACAGCACCTTAATGACTATATTAATCTTCACATAGTTTT
Source organism: Crypturellus undulatus (assembly GCA_013389825.1). NCBI lineage: Eukaryota > Metazoa > Chordata > Aves > Tinamiformes > Tinamidae > Crypturellus > Crypturellus undulatus. The sequence goes on from VWPW01000726.1 coordinate 281,681, forward strand.
CTATAAAAATGATTGTCCACATATCAGACAGCTGAATGTAGCCATTCTATCAATTAAACAAAGTCTATGATACAAAACTGTCAACTTTCTTCTTATGTAATTCTGAATTACGCTATCATGTATGCAGACATTTGTGCCTGACATTTGGTAATTGTTAATTTACAGGACGCTATTTTATGTATATATATATACTTTATATTTACAGCTGACAAACCAGTACTACCTGAATGCCTGGTGCTGGATACTAAAAAAAAAAAAAAATCATATGTAAAAAAAAATTGAAAGAAAAATATTCAGGGCAGCTAATTATGCTTCTACCAAAACATTAATAGTGATGTCTGTGGACAGTACCTAATGATAGAATCATTGTTTTATAATGTTTATACGTGGATTTTTACAAAAAAAAACAAACAAAAAACAAAAAAAAAAAACCAAAAAACAAAAAAACCCTAGAAACATAGGCAATGTAATACCAGCATAAGCCAAACAGAAATAGATCAGATGAGCTATTGCTTTGCTTGTGAATATGGTTGTTATTCAACTATTATGAAAAGCTTGGGAGACAGGAAAGGGGATAGTGTGGTGCGTATCACGTACTGGTGCCTGGATTTCCAACCACATGTGAAAGCTACTCTGGTTTGTAGTGGTCCGAGCCATGTCTCGATCGTGCAGACTTTGTCTCAGGTAAAACTCCCAGTTTAAGGCAGTTGGATTTGTACTGGGGCAAAATAATTTAATGAGAGATTCTTAGTGTGTATTTGTGGTAAATTCACCATTATGTCTCAATGACATTTCTTGATTTTCTTCTCCTTCTGTACAGTGAAGGGTTTGATAATTTAAAAAATTAAAACAACAACAATAAAAAAAAGCTGAATTGCGTTCCCAAGGATATTGGAAGGACTGTCAGCAGGTCACTTCGAGAAAAAATACAAACAAACAAATAAACAAAAAAAGAAAACCCCAACCCCCAAAGCAGGGTTTGTAATGAAGCCTGTATCCATGCTGATTGATTCCTGTAGAATTGTGCCAAATGTTTAAAATAAAACAAATCACCAGCAAAGTAAAAATTCTGCCTTAATAAGGTCTGAATCTTATCATAAACTTTGGTAGGAACAGGACAAGCCTGTTTTGTATATGTAATATCTTTCTTTAAAATGAGAATGCAATCCAACCTAACACTAATGGGGTTTTGTATATAAGGTATCTGCAGATGAACCAATGATGTGAAATGTATTTCTGAATCTGAATAAAAACAGCATTTTCAATGCTATCTACAAAAGTAATATAGCTTTACAGACAGAATTTCTGTATATGTAAAAAAGGCCATGTCTAAGACCATATCTTAATACAGTCTTCGTTGTCACCTACAACTATAGCATAATCACAAATTGATCTGAGAATTTTAAATCAGTATTTCCCCAATATCAATGACCTACCCTTTCTATCTGCTACTATTTTTTCCTCTTTCAAATGTAGATAGTCTTATATCCTGAAAGCTGTTTTAAAAGTGATTGTTGCCCATAAGGGTACTCAGTTTTGCACTGTGTTAAAAAAAAAAAAAAAAAGGAAAAAAAAATGCATTCAAATGTGCCTAAAAATGTATATGCTGCCATTTTGCAATTTAGTATGCTCTGTATTCCTGTGTGCCTCTAATTAGAAGTCTGTTTCTTCAGAAAGTGCCCATCGGAGAATGAAGGGATAGACTGCTAGTCATGAGACTTGCATTAACAAGCCACTTTATGTATCACCTTATTGTATATACTCTAATGCTTTCGTGTGCACTACCTATTCTGTCAATGGAAAATCCTTTCTTTGGTATAGGCTCAGCTGCCGTGATATATTTGTTCAAAGTATTCTGTTTCTTCACTGATGCATATAAAAATATTGTTGTCTTTTTGTTTTGGTGAGTTTTTTTTTCTTTGTTTTGCACCTAAAAAGTTCTAAAAAAGTCTAAGTGAAAAACCTGGTGGGTTACCTAATTGGTGCAAGATTTTTATTGACTTATTTGATGTTGAAAATAAAGAATTAACCAGAGAAAATTGCTTCATTTGTTATGTTTTGCATAGTATTTTCTTAATGTTTCTCTGTTTCTTGTTTTCCAGTAGCCACCTCAATGTTACACTATTTTTTAGAGAAATGGAATGTGACTACTCCTGTGTATTTAAGTGAAAACTGTTTCCTCGTTATTTTACTTTTTTTACTTTGACTGTATCTAGAGCCAACAATGTGTCAAGTCTAGTATTGAGTATTCCCAATGGCATCTCAGAAGACCCTAAGGACTTAGTTGGTCTGTTGTGACTTCCATGACCTTTCAGCATTAAGCTGGCCACCACATCTGAGTTTTAGAAAGAAAATGTTCTCCAAGTAGGAAGGGAAGGTTGTCTCCGTGTTGGCAAAGTCCTCCTTGGTCTATTTGGGTGGCTGACCTAATAACCTCTTGTCAGCTATAGAAGGCACTAATTCTTCTTCTTTGTCACACCAACATAGTTGAGTATTTTATATGCTTTACTTTCCTTATTTTGGCTTGTGAAGCAGATTATGGGAAAGGAAAATTCAGAAATTAAGTGAATTAAGCCTTCTATAGTTGCCTACCTCTTACCATAAAAGTTAGTTAAGGGCAAGTAAAATAACATTGTTTCTCCTCGTGAAATCTAGTCCTCAGGAGAAAAAAAAAAAAGAAACACAATCCCAATAATGTCTTGTTGGACAGGAAACAGACATAAAGTTGCTTTTAATGATTGAAAAACACTTTGAACTTAACCCTGCCCTGTGAAGTAGTCTCAATTTATGCTGGGTCTTTGAAAAGAATCAGAGCAGAAACATGCTTATGTATGTGCATCAACACATACATATTGGTAATATGTAGAGAGTAATATCAAAGGGTCTTTACACTGATTTTTTTTCATCCATTTTTGTGTGATGGCTCTCAGCAAATTTGCTGGCTTCTAGTTTATCTTTGTCTACATGAATTCATAGCTGAAAACTATATGCAGTGTTTATATGCAGTGTCTCCCTGTGTATAATTATATACATATAATTAATATATATTAATATGTAATTAACACAAAGTTGTGCAAGTGAAATTAATCACCAAATATGGTACCATATCACCTTAAATCCAGCCATTTTCTTAATGTTTTTAGACAAGTCAGGCAATATAGTTCACACACTTGAAGCCATAGCTTGTCAAACATGAAAGCAAAGAACCTATTTAGACTGTAAAAGAAATTTCAGGATTGTTGGGATTTGTGTCTACTAGAGCTGAGCAATGGTTCAAAGTCATATGCTTGTTTTGCAACATGTTTTGATGATGAAGAGCTTGACTGAGAGTTGCTACTTTGGCTGCAAAAGGTGAGCCAGAGTATTTTGAACTAATTGCACTTGTGCAAGTGCTCAAAATAATGATGTTAGTTTCAATGCTGACTCAGAATCTGATGACATTCAGTGGCTATAAACAACTTTCTATCCACCGGACCAATAAGTACTAAAAGTACTGGACGCTGTGTGCTTCCCCCAACCTTGTTTGCTAACATGTAAGTGATGCATGTTTTGTTACAGCATATTGGTGTGCTCTAATTAACTAATTAAAAAGGTTTGCATAGTTAATGCACACATGAAAAATATTTCTTACTGCTTTTACTTTTCTGTTAATTAAGACAATACTCTTGTTACCCGATACAGCAGCTTCTTCAACTCCCTTTTGCCCAGCTGTAGCTCTGTAAAATCCCTCTTTAAAATACTAGTAGCTGCCTTGCTGTTCTACTACAATCAGTGAAAGCTGAATGAGAAGCAAAGTAAAAGAAGGAATAAAATTAAAAGAAATTATATCATGCCGCACTGTCAAGGAGCTTATTCTTCAAAATTAAATGATGCTGGACTGTTTTTTTTTTTCTTCCCCAGGCAGATACTGCTACATTAAAAGTCCTGTCTATTTCTTGGTTTGGATAAGTATTACATTTCTTCTGTTCTGCAAGTCTTGTGTCCATCACCCAGGCAGTAAAGAAGAGAGAGAAATGCAGGCATGCAAAACAAGTGATAGAATCATAGAATGCCTAAGGTTGGAAGGGGCCTCTAGAGGGCATCTAGTCCAACCCCCCTGCACACGCAGGGCCACCCAGAGCACGTGGCACAGGGCTGCATCCAAGCGAGTCTTGAAGATCTCCAGAGAAGGAGACTCCACAACCTCTCTGGGCAGCCTGTTCCAGTGCTCTGTCACCCTCACTGACAAGAAGTTCTTCCTTAAGTTCCCATGGAACTTTTTATGCTTCAATTTGTGGCCATTTCCTCTGCTTCTGTCAGTGACCACCAGTGAAAAGAGGCCAGCCCCATCCTCCTCACTGCCTCCCTTGAGGCACTTATAGACACAGATCAGGTCCCCTCTCAGCCTTCTCTTCTCCAGGCTGAACAAGCCCAGCTCCCTCAGCCTCTCCTCATAGGGCAGATGTTCCAGGCCCCTGATCATCCTAGTCGCCCTGCGCTGGACTCTCTCCAGCAGCTCCACATCCCTCTTGTACTGGGGGGCCCAGAACTGGACACAGTGCTCCAGATATGGCCTCACCAGGGCTGAGTAGAGGGGCAGGATCACCTCCCTCGACCTGCTGGAGATGCTCCTCTTAATGCACCCCAGGATGCCATTGGCCTTCTTGGCCACGAGGGCACACTGCTGCCTCATGGTCAACCTGTCGTCCACCATGACGCCCAGGTCCTTCTCTGCAGAGCTGCTCTCCAGCAGGTCGGTCCCCAGCCTGTACTGGTGCCTGGGGTTATGTCTTCCCAGGTGCAGGACCGTGCACTTGGCCTTGTTGAACATCATGAGGTTTCTCTCCGCCCAGTTGTCCAGTCTGTCCAGGTCCCTCTGGATGGCAGCACAGCCCTCTGAGGTATCCATCCATCATCCTTATGCTCCTGGGGTGAGAATACCCGCAGAAAGCACCTCTGCTCCTGCCAGCCAGGCTCCACTTACAGCACAACATCCTGCATGTACAGAGGCCCAAAAGCACAGATTCTCATGTAGACTTTTGGAAAACAGATGATCAAAATAACACTTAGCACTTACCTCAGTAGGGGCACAGGTAACTGCTGCTCATGTCCCTGTTGGATCCTGGTGTTGCAGTACTTAGACTTTACATTGCTACCATCTCCATTTCCACAGGCGTACAGTGACAAAAAAATTAACTCCTGCTTTCTTTCATTCTTACATTTGTGCATCACACCAGTGCATTTCACAAAGTTGTGCAAGTGAATAATGATTGTGTCTTAAAGATTTTGTTAGGGCCAGGTTGCATGCTTGGGACTGTAAAAGTTTTGCTACAGCAACATGCATATTTCTAGTGATTTTTCTTCCTTGCCCCCAGCATCCGGCAGTCCGATTTCATGCGAGTTGAAATTACAAGCTTTATTTATTTATTTATTTATTTATTTATTTATTTATTTATTTATTTACTACAACTCAGTGGTCAGCATACTGTCTCAGGCAGCAATTTGAAAAATTTATAAAGAGAAGAATACACACACAGATCTCCCACTTCTTGGATAAACTTGGAAGCACTTACAAAAATGAAAAAGTGCACATTGGTAGCTTTTCTTGCAGCTGTTACAAACAATGGAATACAGAAAAACAATTGCAAAAGTAATAATAGCTTCCTCTTGGGAATTACAAAGTGCGTGAAAATGCCAAGGCCTGAGCAGCCTCTGTGCAAACTGAATCCACGTCTGCATCAACCCTGACGCACAAGACCTCAAGTGCTCACCCTTCCTGCCCCAATGGCACCCCTAACTAAATAGAAAAAGTGAACAATACTTTCCTAAAGCCTCCTCCCTCTTCCAAAATTTAAACTTGTAATTGCTTTACTCAGATCTCATTATGGTTTGGCACTTCTCAGTTCTTTAAAGAGATTCTTTAAAGAGAGCTGAGCGGTTTTGATCATTTCTATTTTTGAATAATATATTAAACAGCACCAGACAATAAAAGCCACAGCTGTTCTGTTCCCATCTGCTTTTAGAAAAATCATTTAATAAAATTCAGATCCTTATCATTTAACTAGGGCTTAGTCTAAAGCAAGTCTTTGTTGCTTAAGATTGCAGTTATTCATTTTCTTGTGTCTTATGTCAGATTTTTTTTTTTGTCTTCAGCTTTTTGGTAAGACATATTAACTTATCAGAGCTTCCCATTTAATCCTTTATTATAGAATATATTAAAATATTCCACTATTCTTGACATTCTACAAACAAACACAACTTCCTTCCAACTATAGGTTTTGTATCTGTCTCCTCTAGGTCTAATTACAGTCAAACAGTAAAACAACAAAATTCAGTTTGCTACACTGCATTTCACATCATGGCTCTCAGGCTTAAAAACAGCCCACTGCTTCCTAGACTAGCTAGCTGGAGTTAAGGTTACTAGATCCAATACTTCTCAACGCAAGAAATACCCTCTTTGCTTCTAACCAAAACACACATGCCTCTTCATACCGTGGCCCGACTTCCCTCCCATTCCTGCAACTTTTAGGCAACGAATGGTTTAGGTGAATTCTGCAGTCGACCACTGCAGGACTTAAACACATAGTCAGGCCACGCAATTAAAATGCAAGTCCTACTTCACTGTGGCATTTTCCATTATTTTTCTTTCCACAATCCATTGCTTTAACACTAAATAAAATATGACCATTGCAAATAAGTGAAAAGATCCATGGTCCCTTTTTCTTCTTCCCTATCTTCCCCTTTCTGTATGCGATTTTATTGTTTTTACTTTTTTTTTTTCTCTTTTACTCTGGTCTTATTTCCCAGAATCTTCCTACATTCGCTAAATCCAGATAGTATCTGCAGTCTGAAGACTGTGAGCTTCCAGTTTCTGTTATGCCTTTGAACACAAACAAAGATGCAATGACAAAGACAGACGAGTATTTTGAGATGCTATCAACTGTAAACAGATTTCTCAACCACGAGAAACTGCAAGACTCAGGGGGTTGGGGATGAGCTTTTGTACTCTTATCCTAACTGTTCTGCCCTAGTTCAATGGCCAGTTATGGGAGAAAGCGGCAAGACTGCGTGTACCTAGGGCGTTTGTAGGAGAGCTGCAAACCAGTGAATGGAGACTACTGATCTGAGGAAGAATGAAGCCACTATCACTGATGGAAGTGGCAGAAAGGGATAGGCAAGAGTGCCCACAGACTTACTTAGAGCTATGAGGAATAGTGGCACACTATTTCTACAGGTTTCAGAGTATTTGAACTCTCCCAGTACTATTCTTTCATCTATTTTTGGCTTTATAAACCATGTTAAAAATGAGGAAACTCATGCAATTATGTCAGAGCAAATGGTGTTCCTTATTTTGTATTATTATTTTGAGCATAAGGTAGAAGATTTTTTTTTATTATTATCATATGGAGTCTTTGAACAACCAGTTTCTGCTATGCCTTAAATTCCCAGTAGTAGTGAGGTAACTGTAAGCCAGGAAACGGGGTTCCCAGTCACAAAATGCAGAAGGCCTCAGGGACAACCATGCCTATAGTGCATATCTGTCTACAGTAGAGACAGAGAAAATATACAATCCGATAATAGAGGTATCCAAGGTACACGGTCTATATGCTCATTTTCTAGACTTGAACATCACCTTGAACAGACTCTCGGTGAGTTCTGTAGCTGTATATAGCTGTACACCCTGCTATACGGGGTCCTGTATAGCTTTTCCTCATGTCTTGCAGGTGAGGCTTGAGGCTCATTCGCTCCTTGCAAATCCCAAGTAGGTGGGATGCTCTAGAAGAACAGGAGATGACAGGATGCACAACAAGCATCTCAGACTGCAGGTCGCGCATTTATTCATAAAATGTTTCCCCGTATACACATTCCTCTGCAATGGCCTCCCAGTGAACCAGAGGCAGGCAGAGAGCAGCTCGACCTTTGCAGCATAGGCAAGAGGTCCCGCTGCCCAGCTGGCTGGTGCTGCTGCTGGCTCTCAGTGTGAATGAGCAGCCGAAGGCGAAGCACCCGAGGCTGACAGAAGTAGAGGGAGAAGGATGGAATTCCTACGGGAAAAGCCTGTAGGAGAGAGAACAGCACGGCCAGAAAAGCTGGTATTATACTGCACCTACGTGCAGAAACTAACAAAAATTATGCAGAGAGAATGCTCACAGCACCAAGGACAGAGTGGTTATGGAGAGAGAGAAAAATGACTTTTATAGTACTGGGTAAACTGGAGTGCGAGGGAACAGAAATGTGAAACCAGCTGTGACAACTGACCAAGGCATGCAGCTCTCACTGAGCAATAAGCATGGAAAAAATTCTTTATGTATTAGTCTTCACTCTTTCCCTCCTATGCTAAACTCTCTACCTCACAGCAACAAGTGGTTGCATTGAGTGTATTAAAGGAGAAGTCAACAACAACAACAACAACCCCAAAAATCCATCAGCTTTTTTTCTTCTCCCTATAATCTAATATTAAGACACTCTGTTCATCCAACTCAATACATTTCAGACAGATAATTGGAGATTTGGGGAAACAGAGTGGCAAAATAGCTTGCAATGTTCAAATGTCAAGTTGAAATTCACAGCATGCCAGGTGTTGCCCTGTATGCTTTCCATAAACAAGTTTATTTACTGCATCTGATAACATTTAAACACTACTTTTATGACCTCATCTCTCTTCTAACCATTTTTCTTCAAACCTCCCTTTCTTTCTCTCTATTTTAAACTAAAATAAGAAATTTATACAGGTATCGCCTGTGACCTTGTCTGGCTCCTTCATCAGGGAGCTCTGAAGATAAAATTGATGGGTGCTCACAGCCTATCACTACCACGATATCACCAATATCAGACTGGAAAATAGGCCACCGAGACAGCCTGAGAACCCTCCTTCTTGGCAAATTTCTCTTTTTATTTTCAATATTACTTATTTTAGAAGAAGAAAAAAATACCTAATGACCAACACCATGGACTGGCTCATGAAGGAACATCTGAAGTGTGCAGAGGTTTGGACTAACACGTCTAAGGTGAGTGAACTGCCAAATCATTAACATAAGTGCACTGATTCACATGGACATAAATTATGCCACCATAGATAATGACATTAGAAAAGAGATAATTTATTTTGGTACGCCAAAAGAGTAATATACATCTTAGTATCTATAATCCCTCACTCTCAGTTGACAAACATAACCTCAAATAACAACAGAATACTAATAAGGAAAACTATGCTTCAAAGAGAATTGATACTTAGGCCAGTCCAAGTCCTGGGCTTCAGACACTGAAAATGTTTTGTTGACATACACAAGCCTTTCAGGAAAATGTTTAAGCTATAAGCACCTGAACATGTTCTAAGATGAAAGTTTTGTTTTGGCTTCTCCAATGGTTGGATTTGGGAGTAGCAGTACTCAATATATGACAGCTCTTTGTAAAAGCCCAAATTATGGCATCCCAGAAAAGTAATTCTATGTAACAGCAATTAATATGCTTGCATTTTCTTCTGTTTTGTTCTGTTGCATAGGCCAATACATTCTACATAAAAACATTTAATTATAGGAAAAACACTCTGTGTAATGGCTTTTAAAGACTTACTAGAGCCATAGGGCCATACACTGTAGGTTTTTTTAATTTGAAAAGAATTCTGTTTTGACCAAGCTCTGACTCATAACCTGCACAAAGTGCCTGCCACTTCTCAGTCTGCAGGTTTTCTCTAATGCTTCTGGCAAATTTATGAGTTTTCATCCTGTTCCTTTTTTCTGCCGCATGCGCCTATGTTTTGGGTATATTCCACTAAACCACCCTAACTATTGGTAAAGTATAAACATCAGCCTCACTGCCAAGATGCTATGGAGGTGGTTTAACTCTTTGCAGGACACCCACAGAAAAGAGGGTCAGCTCCAGCGCAGACTGGTAGAGTTGCTCAGTTGTATGGGGTATGTGTGGGTGCAAATATGTGCACACACACACACACACACACACACACACGCACACACACAAACATGCACACCACACAGAAACAACCCCACAGGGGATATCAAAATACAAGAGGCTTCTTGAGAAAAAAAAACCAAAAACCTCAAATCATTTAATTCAAAATAAAGACAGCTTTTAATGTCAGCAATACTTTTATTCTAATGCAATACTTTCCAATGTATCTTACTGTTTGTTAAGAAGTTTGCAAAATCTTCTTGTTCCCACATATAGTTGATACTGTTGTTACAGCATTTTTTTATTTTAAATCTTTTTTAGAACTGCAGCATTTTTACTGGTGGAATTTTTTTATACCATAAATATCTCATTCTAAACTCAGAGGTTTTTGGAGTTGTTATTAAAAAGCACATAGACAAAATATTTTATGGTATCTATAATAAATGCGAAGAAATCAATACAAACAAAACTTGGCTTAGCAAACTGTACATACATAAATATGTTCTTTGTTTTTCAACTTGACATTCAACACTTTTCCTCATAAAATCCTTCAAGATCTTGTTTATTACATCAATTTTTAAACCTTAAAAAAGTGCTCCTCAGATTTACAGCTTGTGCATCCAAAGCTGAAGTTAGAACACCATGCCCGAAACAGAAACCAAGAGAAATAATACATTGCCATACAAGACCCTTTAAAATTGTATGTTACAAATGCTCTAAAATCTCTTTAGCACTGGTTCTTTTGTATACTGTAGATATTGAGAAAGAATTTAACAATGAGTGGCTAATGGCTCATCTAGAGCAGCAGAAAGGGTCTACAAGGACTATAAGGCCCTTGGCTATGCATAGTACAGGGCATATCTGGATACGAAGTGGCTAAAAGATCCAGAATGCTGGACAGAAAGACTGTTTTCACATGGTCCTTCGTGCTACGGATGCAAGTACAGAAGCAATGCAGCACAGGTAACAGATTGCGCAGTTTGATACCAATAGGAGGATGCATTACTAGCTGAATGCCAGTAGAGAATGATGGGAACACAGCGGCTAAGCTAAAGCTGCACCACTGAATGGTGTAACACTTTAAAACAGGCTTTGACCCCCAACCAACCCGCCCTCCCCCCTCCCTCCCCAGTAAGGCCCCCCTCCTTCTCATAGCTTTATAAGGGAGGGGGGCCGTTAGTATATTTGAGCATGGGGTGGAAAGATCGGGCAAAGTTGTTGGCCAGCGTGCAGCTGTAGTCCTCCTGGGTCATGGGCACGAGGCACGCCAGCGCGAGCAGGAGCAGCAGGACGAACTGAAAGGGCAGAGCAGCGCGGAGCACCCGAAGGAAGAACGACTTCGGGTGATGACAGTCTGGCTCGGCCTCAGAAGGGCAGGAACCGGAGCCACCTCTTTTGGACCTGAGGAAGGAAGATCAACAGGAGAACAAACTCAAACATTACTGGTGTGGGTGTTGCTTCCCTGAGTGGTTCCTTTAGAATTAATACAGGCTTTGGTTGACAAATAGTAGAGGTAGTTTTCACTGAACATGTATTTCCCCATCTTTCTTAAGAAACTCTGTTTTCCTAGACTAGACCAAAAAGATCCCAAGGTCTCTGTGACAGCACAGCCTCTCCTCAACTACAGGAAAGATTTTCCAAGCACTGTGCTCTTGAGAAGGCGAAAACAAAAGGTGGGCCATATGTATTGCTGTGTTCCTTATAAACTGTCTAAAAATGAAGCTTCCTTGTTTAAATTGCAAACCAAAACAGCATTTGGTTTGCAGAAGTTAACAAATTCATTTCATTTGGAATAGCACAATCTAATGTGACTCAACATTCAATTAATTAATACACCAATGTTCAGGTGGTGAGGACTGATTTTCTACAAAGTACAGTGTATTCCTAATTTTGCACTGGATCAGCAATTTAAATCTATTTACTTAACTGACTGGATGCCCTCACATTTTGAGTAATTTTCCCCTTTGTGCCTATAAAGAGCTGTCATGAAATAAAATATTCTACATGTCTATGGGGAAGGTGAGACCTAAGGCAAACATTTATGAAGGGACACTTCAAATCAAGCACAGAAATCCAATCTATTTTTTCATATAGAATAAGGATGCAGATTTCACATATCTGTTTTTGACTGAAACTCTCAGAACTCAAGTGAGTGGATCACAGGTTTTGACATAAGTGGATCACTAAAAAAAGATTTTGTGAATTACAGTGGTATGAGTGTGCTAATTAAATGGCATGAAAAGTATTGTGCATTAGCCAAAAAAAAAAAAAATAGAGCCCTCAAATCATTTGTATCAAGAACTTTTCCACTAAGATTTTATGTCATCAATTTTGTTTTAGACAAGGTTGATACTATAAAGCATCTGTATGACAGCTAGTTATGAAGCCCAAAACACGGTTTGCTAAAGTTAAAGAGATAACAATGGATGTAAATGTAGATTTAGTCTCAACCTGAAGATGTGGGAGAATATGCCTAATGTCATAGGGTCCCCCAGAAAAGCAAATAAGTGGATATAGATTCCTTTGTGTCTCCTTCATGCCCTTGCTTTGTGCTTTTCCTCCTTTCTCGCAGACAAATCTGAATCTGTATGAGAAAGCATGCAAAAAAATCAAAATGCCATCTTCAAAACCATGCCAAGTTTGGCAAGGGTTTCCAACCCAATGTGGCGAGAAAAAAAATATTTCAATAGCTAGAGGCTGTTTCTACCGGCCTGCTCATTTAAGTGTATTATCCCATTAAAAAGACTTCAGGAAAATCAGAGAGTTTACCGAGACAACCAACAGATACATAAACGCTCAAGTATGCTAAATGATTAACTTGACCAAAATATACCAGGAAGGAGTGATGATTAAATTGAAAGACTGCATGTTGTTTGAAACCACATTATTAGAGCCCGGATGGAAAGCTGCTTATTCTTGCATTATGTTAAGATCATGTATTAATTATAAAGAACATACTGAAAGGATATGGCACATTTAACAGCATCAGAGCATTCCATATTAAAGTTCAATTAGGTCGGGACTTCTGTCCAAGACGGGAAGTTAATGGGCTGAGGTAGGAACAAAGGGAACATGGAGTGCTTAATTACCTTCCAAGCATTTGATTGCACAGTCCACCTATTTACATGGCTCTCTCTGTGCAAGTCTTGTTAATCCCAATCAAAACCCGCTATACTTCTGAAGCTGGCAAGTGTTCGATAATCAGCGAAGTCCAAATTTTCTTGATTAACAAAAAGTTACTCTTGGGCAGCCCTGAGTCAGAGGGGGAATTTCTAGGAAGCAGAATCAAAGTATTGCTTAATTATCCTTTCCTTTTCCTATGGATGTGGTAGCACAGTCCAGCAATTTTTGTTTCATGTTTACTAAAAGAGTCAAATTATATGCAAACTGCATAGCTGCTCTCAACAGGGAACATAATAAATTTTCTTTCAGAAATTGTGACGGCTCATGGAAAAGTGTTTTAAGACACCTTTTCTGCAGTGAGGCGGAGCGCTGAACAATAGTTTCTAAAACTACAGAAAATAACGAAACATTATGAAAATCTTCAGAGAGTGAGTACTAAAAAGTTCAAGTGCTATACTGCCACTCTTTTTCACATACTCCTCTATAATAGGCATAATTGGCTGAAAAAAAGGAATGCTCAGCTTAGAGTCTTTAATGGATTTGATAAGAAGAGGTGGTTAAAAACATAGATTGTTAACTAAAAAGGCTCACTATTAACATATGGCAGAACTGTTATTTACTGCAGCAGGAAAAGAGAAAGCTGAAGTACTGCACACTATTTGGGGGAAAAATGTAATTTATTTTTCTTTAGCTTGCATCTCTTGCTTTCTATCTTCTGACTACTCCATTATTTGTTGCACTAGCAGCTGCTTAGGAGAGAAAGAAGTAAGGACACCTGTTACTCAGCACATACACCATTCCTACTATCTAGATAAAGGGGTGGGCGCAGCTGCAAACTGTAGCCTCTTCATGTCAAGAAATTTCAGAAATGAACCTAAAAAGATTTGGGGGGCTGTAATGTCAGTGAAATTGGAACTTCTCCTAGGTATGTCAAGAGAGAAGAAGCTAATTTATCAGCCAATGCATCAGATGGGCAAATTGAACTTTAATTCCAGCTCACGTAAGTATTTTCATTTACAGATGACTGATTTTTTTTGACAATGAAAATAAGGTTGAAGTAATCTATTTGGATTGCAGTAAACATCTGAAAGATTATAACAGAGGAATTTATCATTTGAGATGAGCTGATAGAAATAAACACAGTTAGTGGGGAAGGAAGTGACTAATGGAATACAGACTATGGGCTGCTGGGCTACTTGGATACTACTACTAGAGTTCATCAGTCTTGATTTAATAACTTTATGAAAAGTCTAAGGCACAAAGTATAAGAACAGCAAATTTAATTTGTATAATGAAAGAAGTTGGAAGTTGTTCCAAACACAAAATAGGACTGGCTTATCAAGCAGAAAGAAGTGGTTGATGCCAAAGATCAGAAATAGGTTTGGGAAGTAGCTTAAGAAGTTTAAGATAGTAATAAATTCTGCTAGAAATTGGGGAATTGATATGCTGCAGATAATGAAGAGAAAAATCTAGAGCAGTAATCCAGGATAGCCATGAGCCATTAACGGAATATAGCTGTGAAGAGGAACAAAATTGATTTCAAGATATATTTCAGTTTGAGATTTCCAGAAGAGAAAATGATATTCTTTAAAGCACTAGTGAGACTGCACCAGGTGTAGTTTGCATTATTTTGGTTACCATGCTTCTGAAAGATGAGTTCAAATGTATACAGGCTTAAAGGAGTGAAAGGAGTGTCATATTCTCCTAGAAAAGGAGGTAAAGAGCTGGGATCATCAAAGAAAAACATTCTAAAATAGTGCAGAACAGATACAAGGGAGGGAAAACAACTGTTTAGATAAGAGGGATAACTGGCAGAAGAACAAATGATTATATCTAACCATAAGCATATTCAAGGTGGAAATGACTCTATTTTCTCATAGGCAGAGAAATTAAGTTTCCAGCAGACTTTTGGCCCCCATTGCTTTTAAGAGCTTAAGGTGGAACCTGCTGGCATTAAGGAGGAGACTGTATGCCATTCTGCAGGTGAGAGCAGGCAGTGACTCCTTCTGGTGACTTTGGAGGTCTCTCTAGAAGCTACCTCCCTTGGCTGTGTCCTGACATGACTTCTCTCTCTGCCTTTCAGTATTGTATCACCCCAATCCCAAATCTGTCTTAATTAAAGATGAACATATCTATTTTACAGGCAGTTAAATGTGAAGTTTAAGCAACAAGCTCTAAGTGAGAGAGATGGGCAGACCTGGGAGTACAACCCTGGTGATCCAAGCGCAATTCTCATCTTCAAACCACTTTGTGACAGTGACTGTTATTATGTGTTCAAAACCAAAGGAGTGGTGAGGCCTGCCTTGCTTGAGGAATGACAAGTGACCTTTACTCATCCACTAGTGATCTGGGGGAGGCTTGGAGAGAGCAGGAAATGGAGGTTGGCACTGTGGCACCAAGACTTGAATAAAGCTGCTCAAGAGAGACAATGTAAACACCCCTGAGCAAATTGAACAATTATTTTCATCTTTTTAACATTTTAATCACTTCAAAAAACCCATAGGCACAGATCCAGGTGTGCATTTATGAGAGCTCTGCTAAACTGATGAAGGAAGCGAAGATGCTTCTTGGATTAGCCTTTCCTACTTAGCACATCATTGTTAATAATCCCAACTGTATGCTTAATGAAACCCACAAGGTAGCATCACATGGGATGGGATATGCTCGTCTTTTTGCTATGATAGTGGGGAAGGCAAAGTGATATCAAGCTTATTATATACAAAACACCGTCCTGATTTTTAAATGAACTTTCTTGCACAACCTCCTACATGATAAACATTTTTAAATTGACTTCAGTCCTCCTGTATACTAATTCTAACAAGGTTTGCTGATCCAGTGCAAGATCAAACACAAAGTACTCTGATCAGAGGCATGTCAAAATATTAAAGAACACAGTGACAGCTTGTACTGCTTTATCAGTTAAAACCGCATTATACATCAACCACAACCTGTCTGGCTTGCGCATTTGATTAAGTTTCCTATTCAGCAGTGAGTCATTCGTATTCCATGCTTGTCTGAATGACAAATTGAACATTGTGTTGTACTGCTACAAGATGTGTTAATAAACAGTGCTGGAAGGACTTGATGTGAAAGGTGCCGCACCAATACCACTGCTGCAAGAGAGGCTGATCTCCAAGCTGCAAAGCAGTGCTAGCTGCACCCTGAGCCAGCTGCTCACACCTGTGACCAGAAACCCTCTCAAAAGGTTGGCAGCGGTGGTCTGAATGTACATCAGAGTGGAAGAGCACACACAATATATTTTTGAGTATCACGTTGATAAGCATGCTTGCACTATCTGCCCTCCATTCCTTCTAGCTGTTAATGGCTGCAGAGTAAAGCCCCACTCCTCCCCTTTCCCATTCCCTATAAGAAATAGAAAGGCAAGCTTTAGAAAAGGCGGGAGTTGGAAAAATTAATTTTCATTCTCCATCAAACAGGATGGAGTGCACGTCACCTACACCCTATGTGTTTTTAATTGTTAGCCCCTTCCTGCAAAAGAGTCCCGTAAACAAGGCAGCTTATCATCATTAGTGGAAGCAGTGAAGAATATTCTACACATTACAACTGCTACACTGTATAATTTTTAGGTGTTTATGTAAACATCTATACACTAGGCATTTTTTTTTTTATTATTTCATTCATATTTGAGAGCAATTTTTCTGAAAAAAATCCCTTGACTTTGCTTACTGAAAAAATAACACATTCCAGGTATGTTTTTGGCTGCCTGATTATTGATAAATTATATTGGTTTATATTAAAGTCAGTGTTGCTCTCTTTCAAACCCAAATTTTTTAACAGAAGTTCTTTTAAAAATAAATTAGTTCATTTTTGCTATAAGAGAAGAAATAAGATTTAGGATTTACAATAACAAAGCTATCTTCTTCACATTTTCTGCTAATTTTAGGTTCTTGTTGCAATACATAAGATACTGGAATAGCAAAGGATTTCTGCTTCACACGTAACGGGCATACATATACCCATTCACTTACTTTTTTTCTTTTTAATTATTTTGTAACTCTGCAGGCTAGTGAACTCATCAGTGAAAGAGTGAAGGGACACACATCACAGTGACAAGGACAGAGAATGCAGAAGCACTGTTAGCTGTGGGATGACAGGTTGCTGGAGACAAGGTGGAAAGCAAAAAGCTGTAGCTGCAGGTCTGCTCTCTACTGGTCAGACAGAGATGGGGCAGTGCTGCTCCCAGGGTGATACAGGACACGAACACCTCGCCAGAGCCATGGCAATGTTAGCATGTTATATTGCAAATCTTCTGATGGGGAGGGAGAGGAAGGGGAAGTGACCGCAAATTTTAAAAACCTCAATTTCTGACTTTATTTTCCAGTTATAAGTGATGAAAACCCACAAACTGAACAGAACATTTCAAAGGAGGGGAAAATAAAAAAAAAAAATAAGGAAAGGAAAGGAAAGAAAAGGGATGTTAGTATGTCTCATCCAGATCTGTGGGTTTTGTGAATTCTAGAATATAGTACTGGCCTATTTTCTGCCTTAATTTACTATCTAGAGGTAAAGAGGATGATAAAAAGTGTTTGCCATGAATCTATTGGTATTTCTACTAAATTAGGCCAAAATGAAATGATCAGTAAGCATCTTGAGTGCAAACACACATTCATAGTGATCTGAAGCACAAAAAATAAATATTAATTAACCTCCAGAGATGCAAAAGCTGCATGATCCAAGGGTTAACCAGTATTTCTATTAACAAACAATTTGAAGTAATTGAGACCAACTTTTGCCAACAAAGGGAAGTTTTTCAGACTTGTTTAAATCATGTCCACCTGACTGAGTCGGTGAGGACAGACACCCATCATGGCCAATTTCCATCATCCTCTTGTGGTTCTAGAACAGAGTGCAGAAACCAGGAGAATTAGGTACCTGCTATGTGGACTGCTGACAGAGGGTCCAGGCTGTGAGAGACTACATTTGCCCCGTGGCTGTTTGCAATGAACAGGGGGTAAAGAAAGAAGAATGTTCAGTCCAGGCAAATAAAGACAAGCTACTGATGAAATTAAATTAAAAGTGCAGCAAAGGAAACATAAAAAAATAAATAAAATGAAGTGACCAATACCCATGAACCAAGGAAACTGGCTTTTCTTTGCATTTAGTTAAATATGAAAGTGATTGCAATACACACAGTGAACTTTGAAATAACTTTTTTAGTCATTATATTTACATACAGTAGCTCTGGATTAAAAATTTACTATAAATTTACCTTGAATAATTTGTCCATTGAAATAGAAATTGAACCAAATATGGGAAAATGTAAATGTTTTAAAATATAATTGCAGTAAAATTAGTATTCTGAAGACAAAGAATAAAGGTCCAGGTGCCTCCTTTTAGAAGTCTGGCCTCTTCTAAACCTCTCTCCCGCACAGTTTTTAAGGCCAAATAACTCTTGGTGCATTCCTGCACTCACAACATTTTTCTAGAACATTTAATACAGCTAGATGATTATCAATTTGATTGGATTTTTTGTATTAGCACTTACTTATTGTATTTATTGAGCATTGGTATATTTGACACTGAAATTCTAAACAGCATCACTTCAGTCTCTGAAATAGGGGGTTCCAAAAAAACCCATATGTTTGAAAACCAGACCCCAAGGAATCATATACATCATGGACAAAAATAATAAAAAAATAAGTCATGTACAAAAACACTAAGGCATTAGAGATAGACAAACGCATATTAAAATGTTAACATGAAGCCTATTACAATTCTACATACTCTTTAGCCAAAGTTTTTTTACAGTAAGATACTTTTCCATTTTCTGCAATGGTCAGGCATCCTCCAGTCAAATCTTTTGTGATATCAGAGCATTTATTAGTAATTTAACTCTAAATTTAAGATGGAAGCATTGACTTCAGAAAATTATTCAGTTTTATACTCTTTCTCCCTTTGAAAAGCCAGTATTCCTTTACATTCTAATACTAGCATCTAAAAGAAAACTAGTGAATGTAAAAAAAAAAAGAAAAAAAAATCAAGAGCCATAAAGTTTATCAAGACAGAATTCAGAGGCTTTACAAAAAGTGCAAATGGAAAAAATTGATTATTTTAAGAACTAAAGAAAAAAAAGGTAATCAACCAATAATATTGCAGAAAAAGAAAAAAAAAAATAGTTCCATTCTGGGCTCAGCGTATGGAAGTGTTAAGTATTAGGCATGTATTGCTATAATTCTTGAATTTTGTGCCAGCGATGTAAACAGACAACACCAGAGTTGCTGTCATACAGCCATTCATTAGGTCCTGTTCAGGTGGTTACCTGTTTCCAATAATGTTCTATGCCCTTCAGCTCTAACTAGCCATTCATCCAAAGTCTCAATAAGACTATCTGTAACCTTCATCAGAAATGAAGAATAAATACTTATTGAGATTCTTGATGAAGGCTCTGAAGAGAAGGCCAAACAGAAATGGAGAATTGATAATAGCAGACAAGACCAGACTTTGGCATACTGCCATCACTAGAGCAAAATACAAGAGACACAACATGCCATATCATGGTAAACCAACCACACTGACAGCCCTGGTTTTATAGAATATTTACCAATTCCAATTTCATGCAGGATGGGATATGCAGCAGGGTTGGGGAAAGCAGCTGTGGTTTTTTTTTTTTCTTGATTTATGCCATTTCCTTTCTTGTCAAGTGAGAATGTGGGCCTTTCAGCTGGCTAGAACTAAAGTCTTAGGCCTAGAGTTCCCACCCAGGTGGCAGAAGGCACAGGGCAGGAAATTACCGTTTTCTGTCTGCTTGGAGTGCTTCTTCCAGAGGCAGGACTCACTGAGCCTGAGGTGTCCAATTCATCAGCAGAGGACCATGAGGACAAATCCTAAAATTCAGGAGCAATGGATCTCAGAAAAAAAAAAAAAAAAAAAAAAAGAAACTCAACAGAACACCGCCCCCCCCCCAAACCCAAGCCCAAAAGTGAAATATCAGCAAAGTTAATTTTCAAGCAAGTAAAATAAAACAGTTAAATTTTGTCAGCAAACTTATAGATTACACCACTGCATGTTTTCTCATGAGGAAAAGCAAACAAGTAGTTAAAACAAAACTGCTTTAGAAGAAGCATTTTTGGCAAAGTTAGTAGAGTAAAAAACAGTTGCTGTACACTTGCTCCAAAAGGTGGCTACCACCAAGATTTTACTAATGCAGGCAAAAAAAAAAAAAATAGTAGAAGCAAGGAACTGAGATCTCATGCTTTATAAACTGGGTTAATCCAAGAACTGGGGAAAAAATGGTGGAGATTGAGACCAATGGTGAATGCTGAAATCTTTAGTTTACACTTGCCAGTCAGTGAAGATATGTACACAACTCCCTCTCAAATACCCTGAGGTAAAAGATAATTATTTGGAATCCAGCTTAAAGCTCAGAAAGCACAATGAGAGATATTTTGATCTATTAAATGATGTATGCTACATCTTTTCTTACAGCAGAGCGAGCATCATCTTCCTTTCAAAGGAAAATTGACAAATTACCAATTTTTGATCCAGAAACTAGCATAATTATTTAATATACTTTGACCAAATCAGTAATGGCTATATAAACAAATTAAGATGTTTAATACCAAAAAAACAAACAAAATAAGCCACAAACCGAATAAAAAGGAAAACAAACACATCACAAAGACGATGTTTATGTAATGAAGTGCAATATTACTTCACAATATTCAAGATTACAAGACTTGGTAAGTACTGCAAACAGACAAGCAAGGCACTGATCAGAGAAAGACGAATGGAAAATGTGTGCCTAACAAACAGATGTTAAGGAATAAAAAGATGACTTACCAGTTGACTACCTGAAATGTCGAGAACTTTCTCTAGATCTTTTATGTGACGTGTGACCTCTTTCAAAAGAAGCTTCAGTCTATTTCCAATGACATGAACCTTTTCTTTGGCTTCAAGGCAGTCCTTGCCTTCAGCATGGACTAGCAATTGGCAGGACATATCTTGCAGTGATGCCACCTTCAACTGAGACTCCTGTAGTTCACGTTTGATTTGCTATTGCCAAGGAAAGCACCAAAAGATTCTTACTGAAATTATTTTTACAATGAAAAAAAGCTAGAATTCACAAAAAATGAACTTCTGAAATCAATGAAATAGAAAAGATAAAGAAAGGGGAAGCAATAACAATATCTAATCCTGAGAACCAGAACTTCTAATTCTTCACTAGAAATTTGAGGAATAGCTGGTAGTTCATTCTGTAATTGTTTAATATTCCTGATGCTCAGCAAATTCCCACCAAAGATAGACTTTCCAAAACACCAAACACAATAAAACAAGGTGGATGGAAGCCTAGCTGTTGCTCATGAGTTTTTTCATTCAGTTTTGATACTTACAGGAGTGATTGCCATTAAATTAGTTAATTCAGTTCCTAACCTTAGTCTGACAGTTGTGTATTAGCATACAACATACAACACTAGCCCTCAAGAAAAAAGGCAAATCTGATTGACTGTTTTCAGATGTTGTGAGAATCAGGTGATTATAGCCCTACCATTAGAAGACGGTTATGATCTTGCAGAGTTTCTGAGTCCAGGCTTGGATTGATAGGCACAATCTCATTCTTCCTTCTGTCAATATTCTCTAGCCAGAGTAGCAACCCATGGCTCATTTCATGGAAATCCTGTAAGTGATGAGTGATGTTTTTTAAAATGTAGCAGAAAATTCCAGTCAGATTTAGGATTTCAGTTTATTTTACGATGGGTCCTACTAGCTAAATAACATAGCTTATAATGAAGCGCAGAATAGTAGACTAGAACACTATTCCACATATGACATCTTGAGAAAACCTTCAGCTTGAAATACATGCTTCAGGTAATACAAGCAGGTCCTTCAGAAATCATTTTACCACAACTGTATTTCAGCTCATACGGGCAAGTTTCAGCTTGGATAACAAGCACACCAGATGACAATATAGATTACATCTTTGGTATGTGGGATGCTGATAATTTCAAATAAGTGCAATACAGACCTGGCACTGCATTAAGGCATCCTGTAATGAGCAGCGCCACTCTTCAATCATACGGCACACACGTTCCCAGCGCTTGTTCATCTGAGACAGGCGCTCTTGAAGAGTCTTGCTCTCTTCGCTGTCAGACTGAGTGAATTCTGAGCTGCACAGATTGATGGATAAGATGATCGCCTTGCGGTTATCAATTGCCTTCTGCAGCTCCTAGATGATAAGATAAAGTGGGATGGGGGAAAGAAAGGGAGGAAATTGGTATGAAGCTGCCAGAAGAGCCAAACAGAGCAGGCACCAAGGAGAATGCAGTGATTTGCCATCAGTAACTAGATACGCTACCTTACTGTAACACTGCCTTTGCTTTGGATATGGGATTTCTGTGGTAACTTTCATATCACACCACAAATGTTCACTCTTTAACATCTACTAAAATTTTACTGTGAACATAAACTAGAGCAAGCCAATTAAACTTTTAAAGTCTTAAAAGCCTGAAGTCATAGTTAAACTTTAAAGATCAGAAGAGCTGGCTCATGTTTCAGATATTTTAAAGACAGAGATGGCCCAGGAAAGATGTAGGGCAATCCTTCTATAGCTCACAATAAAACTTGTGCCCTCACTTCTCAGTTTTGTTGATAAACATAAAAAGCAGCATGTTTTGCAGAAACTGCTGTCAACAGTATTTTAAAATAAAAGCTTTTACTGAGGGAAAATAAAACACAAAACGAATATAAACAACTTACTCCAATTTATAGAAGCAAGACATGTATAAAAACTCTGATTTGTTTACACTGGAAGCCACAAAAGAAACCCCACCTCTTTTGGTTTGGAGGGCACTAATGGGCTTTCCAAGAGTGGGTGAGATAAGAACATGATTCTTATGAAATGTCCTCCTTTCCACCTAGTTTACAGCATTTACTTAAAAGCCCCATGTCACAGTGACCTTTGTACTACTTACGGCAGCTATATTTAGATTCCAGTGGAGATCAGCATTAATATGCTTTAGATGGATCACTGCCGGAAACTGTGTTTTACTGTCTGTCCACCTAATTCCTAGCATGGGGCACAGTGCATTTTGACATTGGCTCCACATTTTTGTGCCCAAGGTTATAAGATGCTAATAACTGAATGTAAAGTTGTGGAGCATCACATTTGGAGACCTTGTAGCAGTAAAATACACAGGAGATACTTTAACAGCAATGTTCAAGCCATGATGCATCTCATATCACAGGAGAAGGGAATGTTGCAAAGAACACCAAATTCTTTCTACTCATAAAGTTGATGTTCTAGGTGACATCAGCGGGTAGGCTACAGCTCTTCAGGGCACTCTCTCTCTCCTTCTCCTTCCTCCATACAAAGTAATAGGTTCCTGTGATCTACTTCTTTAAAAAGGCAACACAATTTTGTACACAGGACTTTTTTTTTTTTTAATTGGCCTTTCCCCTTCCCTTCCCTTCATTAGTTCAACTGACCTTAACAACTACCTGTGCATTCTGGAAATACAGTTACATAATATATATATATTTCAAAAACACACTTGGATTCTCTAACAAATGCTAGCGGTATATTTTTCTGCCCATAACTTGAATTATAAAATCACTTTTCCAGTTACTTTCTTCAATTATTAGTTCTAGTCACCTATGTATGGCATGGAGCAAACCAGTAGTACCTACGGGCTACTTCTCTAACATGGATTGCACTGAAGTCTGCTTATAAAGTAACTCAGAGGGAAAAAAAGATCTTACTTTCAGTTTCTTAATCCTGAGCTCAATAGTTTGTATGTCAGTGCTGAGATCAAGACGGCGGAGTTTCTCCAGCTCCTCTTCAGTTTCTCCCAGCCAAGCCCAAATGCTCTTAAGGTCGGAGTTGAACTGTTGCCATTGCTGAAGGTTCTGTTTCATTCTCAGCTCCTTGCTTAGAGCTTGGGCCTGGATTAATTCCCATCGATCTATTACACCTGGAAAAATAAACATAAAATTCAACAAAGGAAAAAAATTAATGAGCCTCAGCATTGCATCAGCTGAATCCTGTTCAGTACAAATAAAAACTCCAGAAAATTCAGAAAGCTCAGACACCATGCGGAAAACTAAGATAGTTTGAAGAATAGGAATTTGGACAGAAAGAATGAAGGATCTGAATAAAGTTACTTTTGGTGCATTAGAGAAAATTGGTAACCATTCTCCATGGTATTAATCCGAAGACACTAAGACAAAAAAAAGAAGTCTAAAAATAAAATAGACTGCACAGATAGTATATCTGATCAAGGTGAGAATGGAGACATTGCCTTTGCAGTCTCTGGCAGAAATCCAGGCTTTCACAGTGCAAGCCACTTGTTTTGCAGCAAATGCTTAAAACTCATCAGCTGAACACAAAAACAGACTGTGATTACAGGGACTCACCCATAGGCTTATGGTTATATCTCATGACATGAAAAAATTCTTAAATTGCACTTGTATGCCCACTGCCTTTAGATAGCATATGCAAGGAACACTTGCTGACTTACACACAGTGATGTAACAGACATTAAACAGAACATGTTAACAGATAGAGTCTTCTCTAGATCTTACCAGCTGTTTGTGTTTCGGTACTATTCAGGTTAATGAGTCCAGATAACTTTTCTTCTTCCTCCTTTAGTTTATATCCAAGCCTTTTTACTGAGTCTATGCTTCCACTGCACTCACCTAATAGTTTCATCTGTGTTAAAATAAGAAACAAAAATGATCACCTCAATGTGCGCTGTACAGAATTAAAGCAATTTCCAGAAATTTGCAAAAGTAAGTCCAAGTATGAAGATAAAGTCTATTCCTTTAACAGTCTGCAGTGATACTGACAGCAAAACTTATTTGGAAGCTTAAAGCATATGTTCAGACTAAACGGAAATAACTTGGTTGTCACTGTAGCAACCCCTGGAGCAAGAAGGGATATCTGTACGTGATTTTATTCTAAACATGATATTAGCACTAGAAGATGTGCTAAAGCGAATAAAACAGTAGTTTGAAAATGTTATCTTTCAATTAATCTTTCAATTCTTTCTGGAATGAAATGTTCAGAATAACTTACAGAAAAACTTTATTTCCAGAAAACCTCTTTGAGAAAGCTTTTTAAACCCAGATTCCCTATACGCAACATTGGTTACACAGTGCATGTTTACAATTCATCTGTAAAAGAAATACTGTGTATCAGGCTATAAAACCTGCTTTTA
Organism: Crypturellus undulatus; assembly: GCA_013389825.1. Lineage (NCBI taxonomy): Eukaryota > Metazoa > Chordata > Aves > Tinamiformes > Tinamidae > Crypturellus > Crypturellus undulatus. The sequence continues at coordinate 306,865 of VWPW01000726.1, forward strand.
AAACCAGAGGAATTTAAACAATGGTGTTTTCTTTAAATGGATCTTTAAATGGATAAAAACGTGTGTATGAGAAAGTCCTTTTGGACATCTGCAAAAATGTAATAGGAAAATAAACTCCCTAGAGTCATGTCCCTGTAATCTTATTCTATTGTAAACACACTAATAACATAAACAACAATAGCATGTGATTAAGGGTAGCAACCATCTGAGTAGGTCTGATGAGCAATAATATCTAATTGCTTTGTTGTAACAGTTATATTTCTCTCAATAGCAAATCTAAGCTTGGAGTACTAATTTGACTTGTGTTCCAAAATGCATCATCATGCCTAAAAAAACAGTGATTTTCAGTTTTGTGAGCATGTGATGAGACTCAAGAACACGCACATATCCTTTGTAACTGGAATCCAGCTCTGATCCTGTAGGTGTCTTGCTGCGGATGATATTTTCTGTTTGCTGTATTTGGAAACGACTGGTGTCTAAGGCCTTGTCCAGCTGTCGGATATGTGTTTCCAGGGCACCAGGTTCTCCTATACCAGAAACAAAAATAGTTACTGACATGTAAGTGTTCCAGATTTTTTCAGAACCAGCACTTGTTAGATTAGACAGTAAAGGAAAAGTGTGATTACTGTGGTACGAGAGGATAAATGTGAAAACAAACTGATAATTAATTACATTAAGAGAGTGTTAGCAATCTTCCAGAGAACAGAAGATAGTACCAAAAACTGTGCTACCAAAAGTGTGCCTGTTTCAAACACGCTTGCAATGTATTCTAAAGGGCACAATTCTTGATAAATTGTATGCTACCCACAAATATTTGGAGAGGCCATTGCTTCTTTTCAAATTCAAACACTCTCTAGCAGCCTTGTATCCTGAATTCCTGCCTCATGATCTGTGTTAAAATGTGATTTCTTCATATTATTTCTCTGCATTACGGAGACACAAAATAGAATTTTGATCTAGAATTTTGATGAACAGATTCTATTTCTACCAAGCTTTGACCAAAAAATTGTATTTAGAGTGTTTTCCCAGTTAAGGATTTGACCAAAGTAGAATTTAGATATCTGAAAGTTACTTCATGGGTGGATTATACTCTGTTCATCCATGGAGTTTTGAACTCCTAGTAATGTTCTTGAAGATTTTGGGACAACAAATAGACCAAAGGTTTACATATAAGTAATAATTCAAGTTGCATCTATGAAAAAAAAAGTACATTTGAATAATTAGGCTTTGCTATCTATCTTTTCTGTCTGACTTAATCTTTAGGTACCACTCTTCTCTCAGAAAAGTAGTGCTCAGTCCTGTTAAGGAACTCAAGAAAATTTTAGCAAATTTGAGCATCTGAGCAAAGCACCACTCTGCATAGTCTATCTAGCCAAGGTGGGAGGGCATCTTAGACAATATTTTAAACTTTGCTGTTTCATTCATGTACCTAATACTTTTAAAAATAGTAGTAAAGCAGGACTTCTACATGTACATGCCCGTGGCATCTCATAAAAAATATTTACTCTATAAGTTGGGAGAAGCATAGCAGATGCTAAGGGAAGAGAAAGATGTTATGCTTATGGACTGTGGTATTTGCTTCTGGCTATGCTTAGTCTTTTTTTGATGCCTACCAGAAATATTTCTGAGTGTGTTTTCTCTGAGCATTATCACTGTGTGTTTTCTGTGAGGCTGATAGGCCTCAAGAGTTTCAGGGATCTCTGCATCTGAAAAAGATTAAAGCACAGCATAAATTGACAGCTCAACAATGGCTGTCTCCTCACAAAAGGAGTCCTTTTCCTCAGATGGAATATATAAATCGTTCTAATAGTAGTACCCTTTTTGAAGAAGTAAAAAGGATTAAGAGTGAAGCACAGAAGGCCTGCTAAAAATGCCTTAAAATCAAAGCAAACCTGACTCTTTTCAGAACAAAGCAATGACCTGAAAACTAAAATACATCTGTGAGATCAGGGAATTATATAGCACTAAATTTTCTTGCAGAATAAGATGTATTTGGGCACGTTCACTCATCAAATCTAGTACACAAGGTAGACACACTTAAAAAGGATTTGCATCTTCTTAAGAGCAAGACCTGAGATCCTACCTCAGGTTAAGCACACAGTTGCCAAAAACTTGAGTCTTGCTGGGCTAAGGAATGAGTTAAGATTTATTTAAGCATTTCATAATTTGCTCTTGTTTGTGATCTTGTCTCCCCCAGAATTTCTTCATTTAATTATTTTATGCTTCTTCCTGTATCCAGTATAGTTTCTTCTAGTCAGAATAATGCATTAGGCATTACTACTACAGATGACATATCCCATCTGGCAGACCACAGGCACAGAGACACAGCCAATTTCCTGTCATATCACATATGCCTCTGTGATATTCCAAGGCTGCAGTCATATCCACCACTTTTTCTAAGGTCAGAAGGCCAGCGGGATCACTTAGGGAAAGCTATTTAAGATCTTCAGAGGCTATTTAAAATATTTTTCCATGAACAACTTGGCAAAGCGGTCACACAAGCAATATTTTACTAAAAGAGAATAGGACACAGATTTTGCCACCATACCTGCTACACCAGCTGCTCCTGCGAGGTAGAAGTCTTTGTCTTGTCCTTCTTCTTCCTCAGAATGCAGTGCCCGTGAAACAGCAGTTTCCAGGTCTCGACTGAGGTCATAGTCATGATCCCACTCCAGGGAAATGGAGTCCACGCTCGCAGGGGTATCCCGCCCTGATCGCTCGCTTCTCACCGTCTGGGTGAGGGGCAGCGAGATGTTGGAGGCAAGGCGCGGGGAGAGAATGCTGTCCGCAGACTTGTCATGCCAGTGTATGTCAGAGAGATCTGCTGACTCATCCAGATCCACCTCTCTGTCAGAGAGGTCATGTTCGTCATCGGTCAGCTAGAAGTGTAACACAAACAGAACCGATCAACACAACATGCAGAAACACTGCATGCTCATCCAGGGTCAAGAAAATAAAAGTGCCACTAGATGACAGTGAGCGTGATGGGCTTTCCACTTTGTACCCTTCTCTCTCACTTCTCTTTTCTTATTTTCAGATGCAGTAAAAAATCCAAATAACAGAACAAATAAGAATTTTATAATGTCAGTTTATTCTAATTGCTAAGGCACAGTACAGGCTCACATCAATCAAATGCCTTCAGATTTTATACTGATGCAACCTGCAATGCAGACAACGAGTTAAAGAAACCTTATGGAAGCAAGCCACAGTGAGCCACATAAGTGCCCTTTATTCTGGTCATTACATTCTTTCACACTGTGAAAAAAAATGATTTTTTTTCTCCTTTCCTGCAGTAAGATCTGATCTACAAAAAACATTTTGCTCTCAGATCTTTGGCTCTGTGTTCAGTTCTGGAAACAAGTACCTGTCAGTTCTGCAAGGGAAGAATCACTCTAGCATTTTTGTTTTTTAAATAAAACAAAACTCAATAATCTGCTAATGAAACTATCTGATAGAGCAGGGAGATCTTCTTATCACTAGTGCTGCACTGTCACCCTTATGACTAAGTTTATAAAACTCCAATTCGCATAGATTTGTATGATAATGTACTAAGATTCTAGATCTGGTGAGTTTGCTCTCTGAACAAGACATAAATAGCATATAACAAAGGGAAGAAAATGGTCAAATGTATAACAAAACTAAAACCACGGAATTTTGGAAGGTGTCAGAAATTGCGTATTAGTGCACTCCAGTATCCTTCTCTCTCCCAGTACTCACATTCCTAAAATGTCAATAAAAACAAATAAACAAAAAATATACTCATGTATGGAAGTTTACACACAGGAAGGTGGATCAATTTCTTGTGGTAGCGTTCCACACGGCCAAAGACTTCTTGACAGTAACGACGCAGTTCATCGAGATCTTCTTCAATGACAGCGGCGTCCATGGGCTCACTTTTCTCAATTAGTTGCTCACCCTGTGCAATTGTCTGGTCAATTTTGCTGTTGTTCAGTGAAATTTCTTGTTGGAAAGCCTGCATTAAAAAAAAAAAAAGTTTTATTAATGAAATCAATATTAAAACAATATTAAAATGAAATTAATATTAAAAGGTATCAAGGATTTGAGTTCTAGCATTTTTCAGCAATAGAAATTGATCCACATATTCTGTAAAGAGCAATAATCTGAAAATAAACTTAGCATTCATCAAACAGCTTTTCTAGTCAAGAACAGTGATACTTGATGGTTTACCATCTCATTCCTCATTTGTTATATTTGGAAAGAAAATCCTTCTCTAAACAAGCCATGCCCATGACCAAATGTCTACAATGGACAGAGATGCTAAAGCTAACATGCTGGAATTTTGGATAACAACGTGTTTCACATTTCACCTTTTCCTCTCCAAAATAATGCTCTTTTTTTGGATGCAAAAATGGTTGACAAATACAGAAACTGTTATGTGGTAGAATAGTGGAGGCTTGATATTAATAGTTTTTATTGAGAACTCCCTTATTAATCAGGGAACAAAGACTATCACCCCTGCTTTCTGAAATTTGTCATAGAACAAAGCTCTCTTACTTTGGTAGAAAGTGACCTTTTGAAACCTGGTATACCCTAAAAGTTCTGGGGGTGAAGTCTCAGCCTGCAAGTAAGGCATTATACCTGGCTGCATTTTTCCATGATGGTTCTTACTTTCTTCCCTTCTCTCACTAGTGTTTTTTTTCACTTTTCCCTCATTCAATTTCTATGCAATCATTTTTTTACCTTAAGTTGCTTTATCTTTGCTTGGACATCACACTCTGAGAAATGTTCGATATTGGTCAGCTGCAGGTCCATCTCTGTTAGCCATACCAGGATGCTGTCACGTGCTGTCTCAAATTCCTCACGCTGGCCAATAAAATGCTAGAGAAAAAGATGAGGGGTATGAAGTGATCAGGCAACTCCCCCCAAAAAAAAACAGAATTAGTTTTTTGTTTCTCTGGAGAAATAGCTTTCATGCTTCCAAATCTAATTTGAACTCAGTACACCTTCTTTCATCTCCTCCATGCTTTCTAAGACTGCCTTTTCATTAACATTGTCTGCAGTTGCAACTAACGGATTTGTATAGGTTAGGACAGTATTCAGTGTCACAGAGGTCATTGGGTATGTCCTTACAGATCTCCTATTTTGACTACTCAGAAAAGTGAACAGATAAGCTCCCTACTGTGTCTAAATGTAGAAAAATCCCTCTAAAAAACATGCAAACATAGTGAAGCTGAAGCTTCTGGACTACTGTTATTCATAAACTATGCAGTGAAAGCAAAGGTATTGGAAATGGAAAAATTACTTTTAGCCTGCGTAGGATGGAAGTAACTCTTTTTTGTAGGTTGTCCCATCTCTGGTTTCCTTCATGGACCATCTGCTTGAGACTGCAGCCAGAGTCAGTGCGGTTCTCACGGGCCAAGCGGCGATACTGCTTATTAATCAGCTCCAGTTGAGTCAGATTTTCATGCACCTGTCTCTGGAAAGCCTAAAGGAAGATCAGTAAAAGACATCATGAGAATTTTACTGAAATCAGGAAAAATAAGCATTTTTTTCCCCATATCATGATTCTACTTCTATGCTCAGGCCTGTGTTAGCTCATCTTTAGGGGATAAATAGACTCCATGAGGGACGCAGACACCTACTAGGGGTTATATGAATGAAAGGCTCCCTCCTGATTAGAATGAGGCCCCACCACAAAAAAAAGTCTATACAACTAACATATTTCACTAAGTGACATACTGCAACAAGAATACTTTTTCTAAGGACTAAAAACACCCCCAAAAAGAGAGAATGGTCTTTCTGCTCAATCTTATGTCCTTGTATTTGAGAAGGGAACGAAAAAAAATGAACTATGAAACTGCTTAAAAAAATAAAGCCAAGATTCCTGTGGTTTTGTTGGATTTCCCTACACATATTGAATCCACTATAGTATGAACATTCAGTAGATTTAAGAAATTGAATTGCTTATTCTGAGATTTACAGAAAAATGTAAAAATGGGGTTGAAGATGTTTATCTGGTATATTGGTATACAAGTAAGTTTTACCTTAATTTAATATGGGAAGAAAATACCACTAATATCCACACCAACTTACATGTGTGTGTGCGCCTCGCGCTTTCAGTGCCTTTACTGTTACAAAGGGCTCAGCCATTCAGCTGGAGAGCAGAAACAATAGCTGGCTTAGCCCATCAGTTTAGTGCTGTGACTAGCAATTACAAAGCAAGGTAGAGAAAGCATGTTGTAAGGGAGTTCATTTAACTAATCTTTAAAAAAAGTACTTGTTTTTATGCTGTCACAAGAACAGAAAAACAAACAATCAAAAAGAAAAAAAAAAAAGATTTTTAACCAGGTCTCTCTATAATATATAAATAATACAAAAGTGAGCAGTTGTAGTTCTTCAATTTTCTTTCTCTCATATTTTTCACAATGTAAATAAACAAACAATTCCTTCCCAAACTAGTCACTACCCTTATACCCTTGATAAGAAAAGCCAGAGTGTGGTAGATAGCACACCTCTGTATTGAAAATATCATTAAAATAGCAGCAAATAAAATATCTCTTCATATCGTGCAAGTTAAAAATGAAATAAGCACATTTCTGTAACAAGACCAGAGACAAAATAAAAGAGCCTGTTTGAAAAGAAGGAAAAGATCAAAGCCTACATGGTCCTCTCTGTAGAATTATTCTCTGTTTAAATGCAAATTAAATTGGGTATGGGGCAAAAAACAAGGAGCAATGGGGCTTGCAACTGGAATGAGATCATCAACAGAACTGTCTTCAACTAAAATTGTACAGGGGAAAAAAAAAGAGGAGGAATTCTCACAGTAGATGCACAAACATGACTTTATATTTACTGACACACACACATCTACACATGTACAGTTGTTGCTTCACCTGTTACCAAGCCCTGTCCAGTAAAAGAACAGTTGCACATTTGTTTTCCACTTTTTCAGTTCAATTACACAGGAATTTATTTTTTGCCTTCTTTCCTGTGACCTCTTTTCACTTGTGTGTACTAGCAGAGAGAACAGCAGTTTGACTGTGTACAGTGAAGTCAGTATCTCCATTCTCAATAAGAGAAAGGTTCTAACACAGTTTGTTGTTCTTAGTTATTTTTTTAATCCAACTGAAGATATGGAAGGGAATATGAAATTAGGAAAAAAAAAGGCAGTTAAACAAAACTACTAATTCACTTCAGTTAGTATACACAGATGGCCCTAACTTTACAATGAACTTGGTGAATTTCACTGAATTTTAAAGATGAGAGCAGTTGTGATTTCCATCCCTGCTTTCCAGTAGTTGTAGAACTACATACTCCTTTCCTCCCACTGGCCTCCCCTCACAGAGAGAAGCAGAACCAAACTACATGCAAAGCTGCCTTTGGAAAAGGCTGCTACACTGTTCTCTTTACAGCTAAATCTGCTGACCCTATGTACACAGTAAAAATTCCATGAGCCTGCAGGAAAGGGATGGTCTGTGTAAAAAGCAAGAAAACACATCAGTGGAACAGACTTTGGGTCTGCTGTGAAAAATCAAAGGCGGCCAAGATATTTTTGGTGCTGTTTCCCATGCATTTACTCACTACACAAGAGACCAGATCCTGATCACTGGATGAAGGGACAAGAGGAAGAACGTCTGAGACAGTATTCATTGCCAGGAAGCAAACATCTATATCATTCTATGGCAGTTTTCTAGCTCACACAAATTAAGAAGTATAGTAGTGTTGAAAAATAAAACCTGACCAGTATATTTAAAAAATGTCAATGTCAATAATAAAATCCAACTCTGTCTAAAGTGTTCCAGAACTTTGCAGTTTGGAGTTTATGTTTTTGATCTAGTTGTTAGATCAAAAAGGATTAACCAAAAAATCTGCAATTCTTCACAGCATATACTTTATTGCATCTGACTCTTCAGAATTCTCTAAATAATGCCCATGATTGTTCTCTAGAACTATTTTTCTCAACTGTGACTTGTGTGGTCACACAAGGGGTGTGTGTGGGGGGGAGGTTTACACATACATATCCGATTGTAATTATGTGACTAGCATCACAGTAGTTGACACAATGGAGTTACATTACTGTTAATACAGTTCAGCATTGACAGAACTAACAGCTTGTCGATTTTCAAACATACACTTAATTTTAAGTTGGGGGGACACCATGTGGACATATATCACTTGCACATGCATGCATTTCAAGGATCTGTCTCTTAAGTGGGCATATTGCACATAATACAGACAAAAATTAAAGGGATGTTTTCAGATTAAAGGGATGAAATCATAGCAAAATCAAAAGCATGTGACATTGCATATAAAGATTGTATATCTTCTCAAAGGAGATTTATAAATGTTATGGAGCAACTCCTCACTGGGCATATTTGAAAGCTTCAGAAAAGTAACTTTGTTCAACAAATGGCACATGAGAATGGATTGACTTCTTAGTGTTTTCAGTTCCACCTTCCATGCTCCTTCATCCTAAAGACCTGCCAGTGAGAGCAGCTGCAAAATCATAATCTCCAACATTTTAACACAGTGTCTCTGTTGACTGACTTATGTATGGAAAGGAAGAACACCAGCTGGCTGCTGTAATATGATCAGTAGATATTAAATTTCAAGCAGTCTAAATCACCTCAAATTTCTTTAGTTCTTCCTTAGCAACCGTGTAAAGCACACCAGAGGAGCTCGGGAAAGCAGCTGTCCTTTCAGAGATTTTTAGCCAGTCTTCAAATCTAGAGTAGTCATCCAAAAACTTTTGCCACAGACGCCATGTTTCCTCAATTCTGCAAGAGATAATGGAAAATCAGGACTGAAGGCCAGGAAATGCTTGGACTGAAGGCCAGCTGACGGACTGTACTTTAACTTATCTTCTGCAAGAGCAGACCAACACTGCACCAAACAATATCAGGTTCTTAATCTAACTCATAAAACGCTGGCAATCTTTTTAAGTGTGCTGCATATCAAATTTTAGAATAAGTACAAAAGGAATATTGTAAGCACACAGTAGAAGTGCTAAAAATCTGAGTGTATTCTAAATAACTTCAGAAATGCAGTCCAATATAGATAGATAAACAAATATTTTAGAGATGAGAATTCTCATACAACCTGCAGCTACTGAACCTTTTCTTATAGAAAAATAAAAGATGGTGCAGCACATATTTTAAAGTTCTCAGTCATCATTCCGCATTATAAAGTGAATTAAATATTTCCTTGTATTCTTGTATTTTTTTGCATTACATCTGTACCTTGTATAAAAGCATTTATTAATGCAACATCTTATTTTATTTTATTTTATTTTATTTTATTTTATTTTATTTTATTTTATTTTATTTTATTTTTTCTTCTATAGCATGATAAGTATTGTGTTTTATTCAAAGTATGATATTTTCTGGTCGTCAGACCCTTTACTTCTGTACTGCAGTGCAGCCACATAATTCCCATACTGTATGGAAAGATGTGTTTGGAGGCATTGTAGACTTACTTAAGTCGCCTTTCCATTGACATTGCACAAATGTTCCTCCATCTTCTATCCAAATTCTGTGTGGCCTGCTGGATAGAGTCACACTCTTTTTCTGTGGCACACGCATCACAGTCATGGAGAAGCACTTCACACAGATTGAGAACAGACGCCACTCCAGTGCTGTGCTTCTCTATGTCTTTCTGAAGGACCTGCAGTTCAAGAAATTAATTCTTAAAAAACACTCCAAAAAAGAAATATATGCAAAAGCCTTTTTTCTTCTACTTACTCAAAACTAAATTTAATGAGGTTACAAGCAGGAAAAAACATCAGATGAATATGTATTAAAAGACTGCATCTACACAAGTGGTGTTGCAATGTTACCAACAAGGCTAGGAGAACATTGCAGCATGCACAGCTCCCCCAGAACCTATGAACACCAGAACATCACCTGGTATGAACTATCACAACCCTACACATTCAAGCTAAAGATCTTTCACTTACATTTAATCAAAATCACGACTGAATGATGGAATTACTCACAGCTCATTCTCATTACCAAATAGAAAGTAAAGCAGAAGTTAGGAAGAGAACTGTGACAAGAAAATATGTCCTTCTCTACTACATACATTTGACAGAGGTACCCTTCCTGTGCTTAGTCTTCCTCACATAAGCTAGCTACACAGTGGCATGTTCAGCGTGAGGTCAGCAGCAGGACCTGTCCAACAGTGCATCTCCAGTAGGAAATTGTTCTTTCTTTAGTTTACAATTTTACAATATTTTCATCAGAAATACAAAGGGAGACTCAAAACAGTTGAAAATTCACATTATCTTAGCACTTATCCCATGTGCTCAGTACTATTTCTCAAATATCTTGTTTGATATGGTTTATTCTCCACCGATGCCAATATCTCAGCTTGAAATAATATTTCAGCTTCTATTTTAACTACAGGTTCAAATACAGACAAATCACAAAGCATTAGTATATGAAATGGACAAATTAGGATGGACACATGCATTGCTAAGGCAACATAATCTCAATAGTGACAGAAAAGTATTGGTGTCACCATACAAAATTACATCTAGAATACTGTATTAACTTCTAGTTCAGGTAAAGAGAACAGCTATTAGGATTATCAGAAATATGGATGTTTATTTAGGGGGCCAAGAACTTGGATAACTTAAAGCTGAGTAGAGATAAACTTTATAATTTTATTAGTGAAATAAAGAATGGCATACAAGAGAAACTGCCAAAAATAGAAGAACAGGTCTGAACTGGCCATACATCTACAGAAATTTATACTCTAGAGAAAGTTTTTTAATAATTTGCAATATGAAGTTCATGCCCTCTATGAGGAAATGAGATCTATCTATCTAAATGCAGAATCTAAAAACCCAGCAGTTTTGAAACGGAGCTAGCCCAATTTAAATCAAGCATCTAATTGTTCGTAATAACAGCAATTGGAGTCAATTACTGAAGTGATCCACTTCCTCCTCTCATCTATGAGACAGACAGGATATTTTGTTGCGACCACTGAGGGGAAAACTGCAATATTTTCTTCTTCTATGCCGGCTGAAGAAGACTTTTGCTTGCCTGCAAATTACTGTCTTTCATCATGATGTTCAAGTGCTTATTCTTCATTCTCCCTATCCTGAGATATTATATAAGTGTGGGTACTATAAATAGATGCAATATTCTAGGAAACACACTCCAAACAACTATGAAACCTGAGATGAAGCCAGTTCAGGTAACACAATCTTCTCTGTACTATTTTGGAGTAGAGTGGTAATAAGAACCACAAAGTTGGTCCTGAGGATACCTAAGGACTAAACTCCTCTACCACCCACAGAATCTTTCCACAAATGATGCCTACAATACTATGGATGTCTCTATAGGCTTGTATTTCTTTCCCAACTTCTTTAACATTCCATGTTTATTAGAGAACAATTAGCCTTTCAGTTAGTTCACACAAGGAGCATTGCTTTTATGCACTGCTGTCTTCCACATACAGCATCCAGATTCCAGATTTTTGATCATCCCCAAAACAAATACTATTTTTTTCACACTTCAAGTCATAGTGAGGTTACAACAATTTCCCCAAGATACCCAAATTTAACTGTTAATCTCTTTCACTACAGAGAGCAGCAACTACAGAACTGATTCTTGGCTGATTCTTGTCAGAAAGAGATGATGCTTGTAGTTACAGAAATAGGATTTGGCCCTCCACTTTCACAATATGACATTTTTAATATAATTTTGCATCTAAAGAACCAATAGCAGTGTGAGCAGAGAAGATAATACAGCCTCAGTGGAAGACCAAACATGGAAAAGAATATAAGAACGTTAACAAGGAAGAAAAAAAACGGGATGAAATATTTGAGAAAGCAGTCAATATACTCGTGTTTTGACTGTATTTACTGCAGTGAATAGCAGTATAGCCTGCTAGTCTTAAAAATGCTTGTTTCCATACATTAAATGTTTGCTTGTGTGTTTTACTATAACCATTGTTTGTAACATTATCAAAATCAAATCAATATAGTATTTACAAACATGGTGTCCTCCCAGGATAAAGTTCATCCCTACTTTCTGCCTTTGGAGCTCCAATGAAACTACTTATACTGCCAGAGAGTATTACTGTATTCTGTCACTGGACATGAACCACGATGAGGGAAGAGTAGAAAACAGAGACACTAGTTTCTCCATGCCCAGAAAGAGAACTTCCTCTCATAAGGAAGTTTTGTATAAAATGTGGAGTGCCTGCATAAGGATGCTACTAAAAAATTTCAAGTACCTAATTCACTCCTAGGAACATTTAGCTCTACACAGCACTTTAACACCTCAAAAATATATTAGAGATGGTTCTTGTGTGTTATAAATTATTAACCCTGTGTAAATGCATATAACAGCTTAATAAACTGTTGTGCACTGACACATAGTAAATCAGTAGGGGATCTAGAAGTAACACTGAGCAAGTTGTTGGGTTCTTGGATAAATCAAGCTTCCAGGCTTGGCTTCAAAGATCAAAATGCCTGTTTGTGTATTTTATAAATTAATTAACAATCCCCAAAGAATCCTGGCACTCCTCTGTTTACAAATTTCTTCCTAATCTGGAGGATGATGTGCTCTGGGAGAAGAGTACTCAGGAGAAGCACATCTAACTTGACACCAGTGAGGCTGACACTAACACCAGAAAGACAATCTTGCCAAGGAATAACCAACAAGGCTGCACATGGGTTGTAACACAGCAACAGTCCTCCTAGTTCTGTGCTTCTAAGTAAAACTACATTCAGCAGCTGACGTATGGAGAGCCCACATATTTTCTTCTACTGAAAGGAACTAATATTTTTCCATAATCAGTAAGGCATGCACATAATGTAGCAGTGAAGTGGAAGAGGCAAAAAAAAATATAGTAGATTTTCTTAGCTGTATTATTTATAGTAATGCCAAAAAAAATGATCACATAACATTTATTTGCCCCTTTCAGGGTTGACTGCTTTGTTCTAGCACTGCATAAAGGCTTTGTGCACTGTAAAACAACTGGTTTTAGCTTCAAATGTATAGTTCATGCATCTTTGCGTGCAATGTGATTCTTAAACATGTTTACAAGCTGCAAAACAAAACAGAGTTAGAAAGGTTGCTAAAAATAGTCTTTTTCAAGCATGTGCAAAATTTGCAAGATGTAATAAGTGTCAGTTTTGCCTCTGGGAACATACAAGGCAATTCAAACAAACAAAAAACAATCCTCAAATGAATAAAACAATTGCAATAGCTCGTTAAGGTTACATCTCTTGGTGCCTTACCTTACTCAGGAATGTCAAGCAGCTCCTGGTAGATTCGAAGTCAAAGCCAGCGGAAGGCTCTATAAGTGACACAGTAAGTACCACTTGCCTTGATATTTAAAGACCTCTTCTTTGCCTCATGCCCTCTAAGCATTGAGGTGAATACGGACAGCCCTAGGACACTCTTTGGTTCTTTCCACACTATCATGCACCTGATAAGTGTGGTGGCCATGTCAAGATTTTTACTCTTCTATCTGATTTTATCTTTTACCTGCTGTTCATTTAGCTTCCTTTGTATCTCCTCAGAGTTGCAAGTTTCATAGACGATAGGTTTGGACAGCTCTGACTCAATGTGGGATAGCCAAGATTTCAGGCTATTCATATTCTTCTCCATCTGTTGCACTGCAACCAGGGTCTCCTTCAACTTCTTCACCCTGTAAGAAAAAGAAATAGGATCATAAGTAACCATGAAGGATAATTTCTATATGTGTTTCAGGAAGATTGACACTAGAGACAGAACCTAGACTGCAGGCTGTGGTCTAAAGTCTTCCTTTAATAAATAATGAAAGTATGTTATATCTAGATACATATAAATACTGCTGCATTCATAGGTTCTAGTTAACAAATATTATCAGCACACTTATACTCAAAGTTTTCAAGACTTCTGCACTTTTATCAGTTGAATTAGATATTTATTACAGAAAAATTAAAGTAAATTCACACACAAAAATCCTCCAAACAATCTAAATAATTTAGTTATTTGACCAACAGAAGGTAAAAGACCTTCCTACACCAGAAAAAAAATCACAAGTCACAATTAACCAGTATTGACTGTAGACGGGATGAACTGGGTTTTCTTATCCTGGTGAGACACTGAACTATTGTAATAGTGAACTGTAAGAGTAAGTTTTGTCCTTGAAGTTTTAGTGAAAGAACTTGAATGAAGAATTTAGTGAAAACCTCTGTATTCCAAGGGTTGCTTTAAGCTGCCGGTCTTAAAGGCCATTAGATTTAAACAGATGAGACTGAAATGTAACTTCATAGTGATTTCTAAATAGCATATTCCTTGTGACTCTAACATGTAATAGCAATGGTCAGTGTTTAATTCCATGGAATGTTAGATAAGAGAGTGGGGTAAATCTGACTAAACTTTCACCCAACGCCCAATATTTTTTCCAGCTTGTCGCAACAGTAAAAACATCTTGCAGTAATTTTCTTCTTTCTACCACTACATTACACAAAATACACTGGTGCATTTTGAAATTATTTCTAATCTTTCTTTCTTCTTTTATGTACCACAAACAATTTTGAGTAATATTCCCCTTCATGCTTCTATTGTTCTCCCACACAAGTGTTTTGATATAAGAAAGCTTTAGGAGTTGAGTGCAGCTGGAAATTCACCAGTGAAACGGGATTGAGAAATAACAGATTGATGGATTTGTCCAATAAAGCACCACCTTTCTAACCCATATTTAAGCAAAGCAATGTGCATTTTTTCATAATACTAAATGACAAATTTATCAAATATTTGCAAACTCAATGCAGCAATTGCAGCTGGGCATTAAGAACTTAATGTGGATATCCTTTCCTCATGAAAGTTAAATGCAGAGATCTTAGTATCAACTTTAAAAATTTTAAGATTGTTAAATCTTTGAATTTTTCATCTCTTTCCAGATCACAGATGGTCAAACTGTAGCTCATAAGCAAACGTGATTAAGAACAGTTCAAATACAGCTTCAATGCCAGAGTCCCATGATCAACAGCTGCAGAGCTGTAATCTGAAAAAAATGTGGGTAATCTGAAAATATGGCTATACCTAAGATACTGTAGTCAACAGAAAGCTTTTCCCATTTCAATTCCCTTTCATCAGCTTATCCTGAAACATAGCCACGGGAAAAATAGCCATGGAAAAATATTTGGTGAGCAATCAGTGCCTGGGACACCACTCTCTTTCACTATGTGCAATACACGTTGTACTGTGTATATCTAATCAATTAAAAGCTGCATAAGACTGGTTTTCTCTCTCCTAGGCCTCAGAGACAGCTTTTCTGTCATTGACATTAAAGGCAGTATGACTAAAACCAAGCCCCTTCTACTCTTAGATTTGCAAGGCTGGATGCTTTGACCTTTTACATGTGTGCCAGAGCCGGAAAAGGAACTATGAGTCACATCAATGCACATGTAACACTACTCCAGCATTTCCAAGCCTGAGCTGTGGACCAGGATTTTCTTGTTTATGGTCGTAAAATCTAGTCTGTGCTGGATTTTAGCAACATTTTGTCCGCAGCACCTATACAACTGCAAATCTGCAGCCTGTCATTTTCAAAATACCCTCCTTGACTCTGCCAGACTGCATGAGAATGCTTCCCTGACAGAGCAAAAAGATGCCTCCAATAGAGCTGTTTTCGGTGTAATTATCTAAGTTAGTCACAGGAAGGAAAAAAAGAAAAAAGAGCACATTAAAAGAAACCTCCAAACGAAACCAAAAATCTGCCCTCCTTGAAAAGGATTGTCGTGATTTGTAATTTTACCTACATCTAAATTTCCAAAGGAGAAAAAAGAAAAAAAAATGACACCATCAATCCTCTTCACACACACGTTTAGGGTTGTCATACTATTCTCTATTTATATAGTCTAGCACAAGAGGTTCCTTGTCCAGAGTAGAAATACAGACAAAAAAAAAAAAAAAAAAAGGCTTCTTGGACTGTGCTGTAGTTACTATTCTGACTCAACAGTGTTGTGCCTCTAGCTACTCTGAAAACATAGCTGCAAACAAATGATACGTCTAATCCATCACCTACGACAGTTTCTTTCTGAGTTTATATATCTCACTGAACATTTTGCCTGCATACAAACAACTGCATAACACATGCGCAGCAAAGATGTATCTTTCCCTTAAGAATACCGCAGCTCAGAATCCCACCTTCCCATGTTAAAGTTAGGACCTGAAAGCTAATGAACTGACACACACTTAGAGACAAAGGGCAAATTATACACCATCCAAGTACATGGGAACCCTAGCCAACCAAAACTGTGACCTTTTGAAATTTCATTTAAAATACTATGTTTAAAAAGTTAAATATTTTGATAATGATCTCATGCCTTTCTTGAAGCATTAAGCGTGATACTGCAGAAGGCTTGAGATAATTCCTCAGCTTGAAAATGAGGATTCCACATTCAAAACAAAATGTTGGACCCATAACATTTTAAAGGACATATACATTTCAGCGTTTCTAAATTTTACAAATACCTCAGACACTAGGCACACTGTACTTGTTGACCATGCTATTGCTTCAGCATGACCTTCCTTAGAAAGGAAAATGCTGCATAATTCAATTGTTTTTCAGTAGTTTACTCAGTAAAATTCATCTGAAATTTTAAATGAGCTTATGATGCTTGCATTTCTACATTGCAATTACCATATTCCAGCTTCCCAAGAAAGTAACATATTTTAAAATGACTGTTTTACACTAGGACAAGGCAGTTGGAGAACATTTTTGAACTGAAACTAAAGTCCAAACTGCTTTAATTCAACCAGTCCTACCTTAAACTGCCTCAGATTCCACTTAAACCTGAACACGAACAGCAGTGTAAATCCATAACAATGTATCATATAGAACACATAGTTACTGCATTTAGCTACTGCAGTCATTTAGACAGCTGGTTACTAATATTAAACTTAGAAAAACAACATCAAAAAAATCAGAAAGAATGTTAGCTATGCCTCTACAAAGTCAGTAGAAAACTGCAAAAATTCTACTTCAAATTTGAGACAGTTTCAAGAAACATTTATCCTATGAAATTGTATCAACTGCACATGCATTTCTTAAATCTAAATAATGTAAAAAAAAATCCATTTCAGGATATTTTATGATTAATAAAAAAATTGTCATGAACAGTACTGCCAGTTACATTTCCTTATTCGATCAGACTGTTTCCCCTTTCAAGGAATAAATTTATAGACTTAGAAATGGCAGAAGCAGAAAACTAGAAAGGCAATGTGAAGAGGGAAAAACAGAATTTGAATTAAAAACCCAAGAATTAAAAATCCAAGATCACAGCTAAAATGTTACATGTAGTTACAAAATATTAATTAAAATATAGAGGACAGTCCAGCCTCTGTTTGTCAAGCCTGAAATACTTTCTATACGGTATCTCTCCTCTGCCTTTTGCTTGTAGCCATGCCCCTTTGATGACACAAACAGTGAGCAGACAAATACAAAGTCTGCTTTCTCTCATGCGTGTACATGTTCTTGCATTTAAAAACAACTGTAAAACCAGTCTAGAGCTTCTTTCAGATGGTTAAGAGATTTTATTAGTCTGTGTCAATTGTGAAAAGTTATTCCAGGATCCAAAAGGGCTATAGCTGTAAAACAAAGTAGGCTGTTATCACTCTCCACTATTTTTAAAACTGAGCAGAGAAGAGTCATTTTTAGTTAAGGTAGTGGTCTCTACATATCAGTATTTCAATTAATTTCCAAGCAAGCCAAAACTTCATCAATAACTGTATCAATGACAAGGAAAGAAAAGGAGCTGCCTGCCTTGTGATATCACAATTACAGTCTGGGAGGTCTGAGTCCTCACTGCCGTCCTCCGCCATCCGCACGGTGCAAAAGTCCTCCGCCACCACCATGAAATTTTCCAGCATTAAAAAGAAGAACTTGCACTCCAAAAGCCTGCAAAGACTATGCTTTGGGCAGGGGGGAGGGAAGGGGATAAACTTCTCTTTGCTGGTGAGTACTGTACTGAAAATGTTCACACGCCAAACAAATGCTAGCAGACGTTGCTTGATAACATGAGACTGAATGGTGACAAGTGGTCATGTTTCTAAATAAAACCTGCATTCATCGACATGTGCCAGGCCTCATCTCCAGGAATGTGGACCGTGAGTGCTACGGGAAGAGAGAAAAAGCCTACAACAAAGCCTCATTTGCAAAGCTCAAGCAGTTGCAGCTGTTTGCTGGCTGTAAACATCTGCAGTTTTTATTTATTTATTTTCTTTTTTGAAGCTGGTCTGCGTATCTGACTATTTCATCTGAAGTTTCATCTGAATGGAGGAAAATCTTTTTAAGAGGACTGAAACAGAAAACATCTCTCATGCAAGATAAAATAACCTTCCTGTAGCTGTCTTTTTTTTGCAGACCTTATAATGGAAAGGCAAGTAAGAAAATGTGGGTAAGGAAACAGAATGTGAGAAAGAAAGGAGCCTGTGCGGGTGAGTGGAATAATTCCAAAGAACATAAAATTAGCACTTAGGGATTTAGATTGGAAACATTGGAAACTTTTGATCAGTTCACAGCTGTAGGAAACATTTTTTTACAAAAAACAGGCCAGGCAAAGGATGGCTGTAGCTTTACAGAAAAATGCACTGGCTATAATTTATTAAACCTGCCAGGGATTCAGAATATGGAAAGGTGTGTTTTATTCTCAACACCATTTACTAGCTGAATGCAGCCAAAATTCATGTTATATGATACACTGCAAACTTAAGCCCAAAATGTCAAAATAGGAACATACCCAGATATCCAACATCACATACTGCAGAGCCTCTTGGGGCTTTTAAAAATTATCTTGGGGGATGCAAATATTTTTGTCCAGTGGGAATCAGACTTCCACTACAAGCACTCTGCGCATGTTAATTAACAACTGCAAACTTTACTGCCTAAGCTACAAACAAACCAGCAAAATTTCCATAAACTAGTATCAAGTCTAGTATCAAGCCTCTCCAGTGTTTGTTCCTGCAGCTTCAGCAATGTAACACTGAAACCTGACAGAGAGGCATGGGTTTGGGGTGTTTTTTGTTTTGCTTTGCTTCAGTAAGATCTGGCATGTAAGACTTATCCTTTTAATTGTGTACAACAATCCTGAGCATTCTAGCAAGTAGTCCAACTAGTTAGCAGAAGCGATCTGGGAATAAGAGTAAATTAGTACAACCTGCTTCATGGAAACTGAATAGAACGCTTAAGTAGTGGATAGTATTTCCATTTATACCTTCTTTCCCCCATAACCTCAACAATGCTTGCAGAATCCAGAAGTCCAGCTTGTCTCACAGAGAGTACTGATTGCACAGGCCATACAGATTTTTTAAAATGTATTTGGCATTTGTGTATGTCATTACTTTTCACTAGAAACTTATTTAAGGTTTGATTTAAACATAAAGAAAGTATACTTTGTCTGAGAACAAGAAATTTAGACAGATATTTCAAATGACGTATGCCAAATACTTGTTATGTTTAACAAACAGCAATATATCACATCCTCTGCAACCAGCAGGCTCCTCATCTATAGTGCCCCACTTCCTGACTTAAATGTTCTCTAAGAATTATGCAGCTTCCATTGCTTCAAAATGAGCCACTATAAAAGGAGTTGGAGTCAAGAGAATGCTTCTGCTTACATAAAATTTACTGCTTTCATGCCTACAGATTGCAGAGCAAGAATGCAGTAAATCAAACGGAAAAGAAAGCTGCTCACTGGATGAGAAAACAAAGTAAATCTTTTTGCTGCAAATTTGATTGAATTATTATTATATTACATCCACATGTTTTTTAAATCTCAGACGTGTAAAGTATTTGGTACATGTACCCTATATGAAGTTGTGCATATATATGAATGCAACAAAATTCTTATCTGTAAGTGTAGCATAACTCACTGAAAAAAGTGTCTAAATGTAAATAAATCAGTATCTTCGTATATCAAGCAATGAGTCTGCTATTCTTTAAGTAATAAAACTTTTTCTATTTTTGACCCTGACTAAAAGGAATCTTTAGGCCTTTTTGCATGTGTATACATCTACCTACCATTACTCTTCCCTATCAGTCAAAAATAAGCACGCAGAAAAATAAAGATTTAGTTTTGAAACAGTTTTTTTGACAATCCAGAGTCAAACAATAAATGCACTTTTGCTAAGATTTAAAAATTGCATTTCTACTTAGTTTTAAGCATGCAAGTGAAGCTAAACAGACTATTTGATCACGATTCACTAAATCTGACTGTAACCAATTCTTCCTTCTAACTGGTTCATGTTTTGAACTGAATCTTGAACAAGGAAAATATCACTAAAATAGGATGAGAAGAAACTCATTAATAGTTAACATGAAAAGGTGGACAAGACAAAAAATTTAAAATTAGCAGTATCCAGTTCCATTAATTTGTCCTGTATAACACTTAAAATCAAATCTATAGTTTTACCTGGCTGCAATGAGATCTAGAAGATGCTGCCATCTGTCATTGATCTTGCCAAGTTTGTATTCAATTTCTGATGCTTTGCTCTCATGACTAGCTTTAGCAAGTCGCTCTCCCATTTTCTGGAGCTGGATTTTATTCTCTTTTGCTACAGCAATTTCTTCTTGATAATCCTGGTCAGCAAAGAGCAATCAAGGGTGAGGATTCCACAAAAATACAAGCAAATTTTAATATGCTTTTGTTTTTCTGGTGTTTAATATAATGGAGAGATATGGTCTTAAATATATAATCAGTTATTCACATGATCATGAACAACTGTATCAGAAGAATGAAAGAAACTGTTCTTTAAATATGCATACTATAGCTAAGACTATAGCTGTGCTCTTCACAGGCAACTCTGATTAGACATTTACTAAAGGAATTGATGGCCTTTGACCTGGCACTCACTCAGACAACTTTCTAAAATCCTGAAAGATCCCACCTTAAGAAAGAAAGGAGAGAAAAGAGAAGAACACAAACAAGTAGCATTTATTGGAATGTATAAACATCCAGGTAAGGTAACATCTCCATTTCTGTTAATTCTACTAACTTCTGCTGTACCCACCGTGCAACACAAACCAAGCAAGCAGTAAAAGCATAATATGGAAGTGCACACTACACCTTTTTAAGTTTATCAATCATTTCTTCTATGAGGAAGTCTCCATTTTGAGAAACTTTACTTTCCATTTGTGTCAGCCATTCACAGAGCTCCTTGTTCTTCTCACTGAAGACAGCCCACTCATTCAATCTCTCACTTACTTGCTGCCGACGTAGAGAGACCTTAAAACATTTTCAGGGGAAAAAAAACCCAACAAATTAATACATGCATTTAAGGGATGGTTGAAGCACTTAATGTCTCAAGATCAATTCTTCTAGTTCTGCAAATGTATTCTTACCACTTACCTGCTTTTAAAGCAAACTGTTCCTGCAAGACCCTGTGAGTAAGGTAATGTTAATCTCTGGATTTCTGTTAGCTAGATCCTGCTGCATAAAAGGAGATACCCAAGCTAGGCTCAGAATCTCGTGAATATATTCTTTTTGTTAGTATCTCCCCAAAATTTCATTAAGGCAAACAAGTTTCCTTATGATTTTTGCTCACTTGTAGATGCTACAAAGTATATTAATTTTTTTTCTTTCATCAGAGACATTAGAGAAAAAAGGAAGATACAAATGCTTGATCAAAGCACAGACTAACTATATGCAGGGCAATATCTAACACGGAAAAACACTCTAAAAGATTGCACAATTTGTGCATGAGTATTATTTGTAAGCAGAGTTAAATGAAACGTATATTGTATTTTTCAAAAGCAAATTTCTCATGCAGTTCTCATATACACATTTCATATATGACAAATCCTGGCATGACAACCCCAGAGATTCCAAAGAAATAAGGTATGATACAACACAAAGGAATAGGCATAAAATGTCAGTTAAAACATATGAAGCTGTGGTTAATGCAGGAAGAAGAAAAACACTGTTCTGTTAGGAAATTGCCAAAGACATGGTACCATCTCACAGTGAGATTAATAAAACGGGGATGGAAACTGAAATCAAGAGAGTTACAGAAGGTTAGCACAAAGTCATCTCTCTGGTTTCTGGCATTTGTACAAGTACTTACTTCATCTCCATTGCAATCCAAGTTGTTTCTGACTTTTTATCAGAGTCTCAACTGAGAAGATGAAGACTACATTTTCATAATAAAAACGATCACCGTATTCTTTAACTACAATGTTAGATTTAACAGGAGCATAAACACGGCCTCACATTTCCTTTCTGTGGTTCTAAACTTGACGGCAGCTCTCCGGAAATAAGCAACGGTTGAACGACGTGCAGCACTTCATTAGGTTACCGCCTGAAACACTCAGTGTGCACAAATCTAGGATAAACTTTCTGTATTTGACTCCTTCCTTTACCATAAATATATACATGCAGTGACTACACTGTAGCTTGAAAGTATCCAAGTGAACTCACTCAGATGCAGCTCATAACAAGCTCTGAGCCATTACCTTTTAAATATTTTCCCTTCTTTTAGAGTTTTTTTGCAGCCTTCCCAAGTATCTTACATGAAGTAACTATGTCCAAGTTTGTCCATGTATGTCAGTACTGCAATCTCTACTGTATCACAGAAATGAGGAGAGTCTGAAAAGCAGGATAAGGGAGAGTCCATTATCTGGTTCTCTAAGTGCAACAGGAGGCAAGAAGTGCACTGAAAATCATATGGTACTGCTAAGCGCAGTTTGCAGCCACGTATATCACCCTCAATTAAGGGAAGTGCAAATGCTCGTGTCTGAAAAAACAGAAGCTACAAGCAGTGCAGAAGTTCTGATGAAGCAAAGGTGGGGAGGGCACATCCTTCCTGCCTGCCGCTCCTCCCACAAAGTGCCCTGAGCTGCTCTCATTCTGCTCTCCCGCAGCCAGTCAGGCCACTGTCCCACATGGTGAAGTACAACTTTTTGGCCATTTTCTCAAGTCTGCTATGACCTCAAGGTTGTGACAAAGTTCAAGAGATGCAGAAACACAAGTGGTAACTGCAGCAAATCCTTCAGTGAAAGTTAACTTGATCCAGTAAGAACAATGTTTCTTAAAGGAAATTTATTTTTCATAATAGAGTGCATGTCTGTGTGTAGGAGAAGTGCAAAGGGCAAGAGAGGTTAGGCATACTTCCCTCCATGCATTAGGTAAACCAGGTAGTTAGTCATCCAGGATTCCCTCTGCTGTGGGAAAGACCAGGGAGGTCTGTGTGAGAGGAGGCTCCTGCTCTGAATCACCCTGGAGAAGCCTCTTTCACCCCCTTGGGCTCCCAAAGAATCTTTTAGCAGCTACAGCAGGGCTAACAGAGGATGCACCTGCCCACACACCAACTCCCAGGCTAGAGTGCTAGACTCCCTGGTTAAACAGAAAATGCAGTGTGGCTCACCTCGTCCTATAGCTAGTTGTGAAGCTGACTGACCGTGCATAGAATTAATCTCACCCAGATGAGAGTTTCGTAAGGATGACTTGGTGAGACAAGTACTTGTTTTAAATAATTATGCAGATTGTAACATTTCCAGAGTATAAAGAGTGTATTAAAAAAGAAAGAAAAAAAAAGTACCACATACACATTACGCATACATATCACACACACATAATTACTGTGTTATTCCCAGCATCCTTCCAGAAATTAGATTCTTGACTATCACTCCACTTGTTGGGGACTCTTCATTGTTTTCCCAAGTTTGAAGTCAAGCAAAAAGTCATTTTTAAAGGTTTATTTTCTCTCTCTCTCTTTTTTTTTTTTTTTTTTAATTTTTGGCCAACATACTTTGTAAACTTTGCATACATCATTCTAAAAAACTCATTTGATACATCTTGATATACATTAAATTTGAAATGCCAGATGTAGTTTCCCCAGCTCCACTATTACCAATGACAGTAGTAAGCTCCCTACAAACAGGTAGGCTAACTTTTAATTTGAATGGTATCTTTCTCTACATAGATCTTCTCCTATCGCTGTCACTTGCATTCAGTTTTGACTCCAACACTTTTTTTACCTTTTACCTTGCAGGAGTAAATACATCAAGGCTCAGTGCTATACTTGCCTGGTGGCACAGCTCCTCCCATTGTCTCTGCAGAAGCTCTATGCGCTCATTGAGGATTGATATATCATCTGCGCTGATATAAGTAGACAGCGAATCCTTTAGTAGAGAGAGGTGTTCAAGATCATCTGTCCATCCTTCAACAGCATTCTCCAATTCCTGATTACAAGAAGCGCACAAAAAAAGGGATCAGTTTGCTAAGACACAAAAATTGAATGGGTTCGAGAAGCAGGCAGAAAACATTTCTATCCCATTGTTGTATCTGTTGTATCCCAGAAGTTCTGTCTTGCAACAGAGTATTGCAAAGGATTATTTCAGTCTTTTTAAAAACCAAACACCAAGCCTGTGTGTTAGCATTTTCGAGTTAGAAGAGAGGTACCTTCTCAACCGAG
Organism: Crypturellus undulatus; assembly: GCA_013389825.1. Taxonomy (NCBI): domain Eukaryota; kingdom Metazoa; phylum Chordata; class Aves; order Tinamiformes; family Tinamidae; genus Crypturellus; species Crypturellus undulatus. The sequence continues at coordinate 331,245 of VWPW01000726.1, forward strand.
AATGATACATCAGACTACTAACAAGCCATCACAAACTAAAGTACCACTCAAACATCTCCAAATTTGGAAGGCATTTGAGCCTTGAAAACATTGGTTTGGATTTTCCTGTAGAAGGAGTGTTTTAAAGTTCCACTATGTTTCTAAATTGCAGCCTTAAAGTAGTATCTGAATAAATTGGGTTTAGATACCAGGTGCTTATTTTTCCCACTTGGAGGAAGCTTTATTCCTTGAAGAAATAAACACGCCAGTACTGAATACTTTCACAGTGCTTTTCAGACCCTATTCTGATCTCATTTTGATCATTTTTTTTCTTTATCCTGCAGGATTTACACTGTATTGAGGCTGGCCTTGTTCACTGCCCAGTTGCTCTACGGGTTGTTTCTTAGGTTGTCATAGTGATGGCTTGCTGGTTTGGCTAGACAGTAATTTAAAACCTGCTAAAAGTGGAAGATGTTGTATATAAAGTATGCAAAGACAATGGACAAGTGTTTTACCTTGCAACGAATTTGTTCTGTATGCAACTCATCGTGGTGTTCTGGCAACGGCTGAGAAACCTTTTTCTTGAATGATCTTAGCTTCTCCATGGAGTCTCCTATGTTCTTTTCACATTTCTCCCAGTCCTGAAGGCAGAATAATTATTATTAGACTTTAATTCAGATCTCTATTATATTCATGTCACTCGATTTGACTAATTAATCACTAAATACCCAAAATTTTTGCATAATAATAGCATGACCTGAAATTCTCCTCTACATAATAGTATCAGAGCTTGTATCTGGTTGTATATATACAACCATGGCAAATTGTCTTTTGTGTAGAGCTCTACTAGTAGAAACACACAGATGGAAGTCTACCATGACAGTGTTGTCTAGATCTTCTCAGCAAAGCCTCTTGAAACAATTTTCCACTTCCTCTCTTGAATGCCTGGGTTAAACAAGCCATTTTACTTTCACAAAAGCTCTATTCAGATGCATCATGCTCCAAAAGAAAATGGCTAGCTAGGGATAATGCAAATTCAGGTCAGACTGATATACCTGCAGTGCCTTTCTAAATTATGTTCAGGCAGTTCAATGTTTGCATGCTTTCCAAAATTTTAAATAAGTAATCACAACTTACCAACAGTCACCAGACAGAACTATTTTAACTGTCTTACCTGTGTACTAAAGCTTATTAAAAGAGTACTCAGAGAGAAAAAAATCTGTTACAAGACAGTCAACCTATAACAAATGACAACTGTGTGATACCACCAGACATGGGAACTGGGTTTTAGTTTTCTGTTTCAGTGCTACTTTCCTTCTACCACTGCCTTTCTATTTCTCCCCTTCCATTTTTCCCAGTCCACACAGATATTTCATGGTCCTTGTCAGGATGTGGAATTACAAACAACAAGTCTTAAAAAAACTTCTCATTAGCATCTTTTCTCTCTTTAATGGTCTTATATGATTGTAGTATGTGATTTCCTTAATGACAAAATATATTGTTTTAGAATGCACTGCTTGTGCTTCTCATTTGGTCAGAAGATCACTAAAAAGTCACATATTTTAGGTCAAGACAATATCACGTAAAAAAGGAGTGATATTCATGAGGCCACTTGTACACATTGCATGGTAATTTCCTTTCTTATTCTTTTTCTCCTTCAAGTATCAAGTTTTATATATTACTTGAACAAAGTAGCACAAAATACCACAGTCTTCCTAGATTATAGCATTCAAGACAAAAAGTGTGTAACTTAATTCCTGTCAGAAGTCCAACTAGAAGTTGAGATAGAAGGAACACAGCTTGAAAGAGAAAGAATGACCTATGCATTTGAACTTTTCTGAAATAATACTTCATTTTCTTGCACTGTTTTGCTTCTTGCTATTTACAAACAAAATTGTTTCTGTAACCTGCCCTGCTTAAACATGCATAATTTTTTCATTGTTCTCTCTAGAATTATTAAAAGGGAGGAAAACACAGGCAAAAGTTAAATTTTACCTATCATCTTGAGCGTTTACAGTAAGGTTAGCAGACACTTTGGACATTGCTTTCATTAAGCTAAAGCTCAAGGCTTCCTCCTCCAAGATTACAGAAATTTACCTAAAATGGCAAATACTGAAGATACTGAAACAAATCACAGACTAGTTGATGGCTAGATAGATCTTGACATTGGCACATAGAGACAATAAGATCTTATTTTCAGTACAGTATGTAATACTGCATAACCAGCATGCTGCAAAATAAAATATACTTTTGCTATGTGTTGAAAATGGGACTTGCAGGAATTCTTAAGCCACATGAGTTTGGTAGTATCATTTGCTGGCAATGCTGTAGAATAATTAAAGTATCAACTAGCACTTAGGCCGACTATGAAGAAATACCATTTCTTCATTACAGAAATGTCAAGTTCATGCAATTCCTGTATTTGCTCTCATCACTTGAGAATACTTCATCCAGATTCACTATGCAAAACTCTGATCTTGCTGAAAGAATAAGCATAGAAGAAACCACACACTTACTTTCAGTAGTAAAGCAAACTGTTTCTTTTGCTCGTCAAGACTGATGCTAGTTGTCTTCCAGTGATCCTGAATTTCGGTAAGTTCTGTTTGCAGGGCTGCCTCTGCTCCAGTGTCAGCACAGAGCAGTAATTGCTTCCCTGCTTCCACAGTAAGGATATAGCTCCCTTGCTGCCGTAGGAGAACTTTCTCTTTAAGCTGCAAAGATCAATGACTTACTTTCAGGTTTTCCTTTTTAACTGAAGTTAACAACGCAGTGTAATTCATCCTAAAGCTCACATTTTACAAATTAACTTTAAACTACTAGACAGAATATCTTGACTTAAGCATTGGCTACAGCCCAAATGCTTTATCCTTTACACAATCCCTTATTGCAGCACACTGTTAGGGTTTTTTTCCAAAGAGATAAAGACTTCACTCCTTCCTCATCCGTATCAGTACCTCAATCACACTTCAAGAGGAACACTGCCTCTGGAACCTGTTATGCTCATGAGTTTTATTATAATATAGTATCTTCTAGCTAAAATGCTTTAAGACACCACGCTGCTAAATAGATACTGTTAAATGGATGCATTAAGATGAACAACAAATATTCAAAAGTGTCCTTTTTCCTAGCTGGAATTCATCTTCAAAATAGTGCATTTTTTTTTTGTGCATTCTTTCAAATAAAGCTTCATTGGGAAGTCACTTATAAGCAAAAGAGGAACAAGCAAGGCTGCAAAGAGAGCTCCTAAATTCTATACTGCATAATCTGTTATGAATTTCAAGTTCTTTTCCATCAAAGGGCTGCTCCTGAGGCTATGCCAACTCCAAAGAATGACCAACATCCAGTATTGCTTTCTACAAAGCAGACAATCTGTATCCAATGCACTTTTAAAATCGTCAGATCTACAGAATGAAGTATGAAGGCTATAAAAAGGATTTTTTTTTTCTTTTCTCTTTTTTAAACACACTAGACATACCAGTACTTCATCCAGTAAAGCTCTGGCTTGCTGCAGTGGGATAGGAGCATTGCCCAGCCTGCTCACTGGCTCACAGGACATTTCCACCAGCCACTTGCGCAGTTTTTCTGCCATCTCCCTATAGCGCTGCCACTGGTGGATCTGGCTGTCAATGATTCCCCTTCTCTGCTGTGCCCGTCGAATTACTCCCTGCCATTGGTTACTTAGAAGTGTCAGCTTCAAATAAAACTCATCCCTGCTTAAAAAAAAAAAAAAAAAAAAGAACCACAAACACATAGTAACCTTAGTAACCTTCACATTTTGATCCATTATCCATTTCTTCAATGAAATAAAACCGGAGGGAAAGAGAATATGTTTTCTGGCTGCTGACTACGAAGCACATGGAGAAAAATAATGAATTCGCATAAAAGTTGACTGAAGTTGAGAACCCCACGTTTCATATATATGCTCTAATTATCAAGACTAAAAAAAATCCCTCAAATCCTTCACACATGTAACACTGCCTCCTTCCCTACAGAAGTACACGAAGCTCCCCTAACATCTCAATAAGCACTTTGTCTTAGATGAGGACCATGATACCCTTAGCAAAACCAATGCATATATATGTTTGAAACCATTTGATTTTCATTCATTTGATCATAAGTGTTTAAAATAAATTCTCTGAGACATGAATGACTTTTTCTTCCATCACATTTGTGCTGTAACTGATCTGAAGTGCCAGCACAGAATCCTCTTGGGACAGGTAAATGTCCAAATGAATTAAGTCAAGTGCAGCTCACTGCAAATCTGTCACTTTATGCTTGTTTGTAAAAATCACATTTTGGTAGTACATACAGAAGTGTATTATTTATGAAGATTCAAGACCAGTCTTTGTCAGAAACGCAACCCGAAGGCTGCAGTTTTTCCAAATACATTCAAGTAATCAACCCACAGTATCCTAAGGAATGTTGTCTTAAAGCAGACCTGACAAATCAGTAGCTTAATCGCATCAATAATAACTTCTACCTCAGAGGAGCATCATCTGAGAAGTGATATGCCATCTTCTCAGTTTAAAAGTCACTCACTAGTTTAAGTATTATTTCACACAACCAAGAGCAGCAACAACACAGAAACCTGTACCTGTCATCCACCTGTCCTTGTTCTAGGAGGTGCTGCCCATCAGAGATAATTGAATGCAAAATTTGCTGGCGGCTGAACATCTCTGCCTGGAACAGCTGTTATTCAGGAGACAAGAATGTTAAAGCAAGATCTTACATTTTCACTCCATGTGTTTGTACTAGCAAAGATGAATTTTCACTTATTTAATCATATTCCAAATGGATTTAATGGGAGTTTTGTAATGAACTTAAAAAGGAATATATTTAATAATTTTGGTGCTGGACTTACTTACTGCATTTAGTAATTTTCTCAGAAATTTTTTTAGGCACTAAAGAGAGGCAAAGTATGATGTTTCTTTGAGTACAAATTAGCGATCAGAACTACAAAAACAATCTAGGTTGTGTGTTTACTGCAGGAACAGCAAGGGATTTTTTTTTTCTCTGACATGTTTAAGAATATTATAGTCTTTTGCCTTTTTATATTGAATTTATGCCTGCAGTTTGTATGAGAAAGTGTTATTAAAACTTTCAATGCAATATAACACTCCCAGCAGAGCCTATTTAAAGCAAAGAAAACTGCTAGAATGGGAATGTGGAAATTAATTAGCCAGTTTATTTTTTCCACTGGTCTCTACCATTTCTGTAATACCTTTAAAAGCCTTGAATATTTTAAATATTTAAAAAATATTTAATTATTATCTAAATTATGATAAAAAAAACCCTAAACACTACTTAAATAGGCATCACAATATATATACATCATTTAAATATGTTCTTAAAAACATATTTTCCCTTAGTAAGAAATTTCTGTTCCTATCACCTCTATTTCTAGTAAGAGGCCTCTAGTAAGAGGCAATGAATGGAGTAGTATCAATGATTAGAGGTAGTATCTATCAGTATTACTGACAGACTGAGACTAAACATAGTTCAACTGTGACCCTTTTTTGAAAGAGGACAAATGAAACAAAAGCTTATTAGGCATGAGGATATCCCTAACACAGATAGACTTAATCCCTACCCAAAATGAGTGATATTTCTGTCAACCCCAACTTGCTTGTGCATGCACATTAACCATCTCTGCGCATAAAAGGGATAATCCATTACGTGGGACCACTTGCCATTCCAATTTCTTCCTATATGCAGATTACTAAGAAATACAGACACAGAGACCAAAGGACGCAAGCAGTGCACAATACCAACATACTTGAAAAAAACTCAGTAATTGAGTTCACAAGCAATGCGTCCCAAATGCCAGCACTTTCTCAAATGCTTATCCTGGTGTATTCCCACTGTGATGGAATCTTGTGCAATGTTCTAGCAAGCAAGTGAATATCTGGAGAAGTGAGAGAATGTCTTGAAGACTTCCCTGACAGACAGGGTTTTCTGATGCAGATGTCAATATCACTGAATTATATTTAGAAAAGGCATCATCACCTCCATGTTGCTGGTTTGCAAGCTTCAGAGGGAAGCTCGTTCTAGGTAAGGCCAATGAGGTTATGTTTGAATAAACATCAGCCATGTTATGAGTCAGCACTGGAAAGCTGATAACAGAGCTGGATGCATCCCAATATCTATTCTGGGAATGTGCGTAGAAACAACCAATTTTCTCATTATCTTCCAAAATACAAAACAAAACAATCTAGAGAATCATTTCAAGAAGTTCAGACTTGACCTTTCTCTTTCAGCTGTGAAAGCGGAAAGCAACTTCGTGGTTATTAGGAGGCATTGTAAAGAACATTGAGTGCTAGATGTAATGTAAAATACAAAATTATCTGTGAGTAGAAAAATTTGCAATTTACAACATTTTGTTCAGATGGAAGAGTCAGAAATTCATTCTCTAAATTACAAGACAGGACTTCATAATTTTAGGGAAGAAAGCTTCCATTAGCACCTCAACAACATGCAATTATCTGCTCAGATCAGGTTCAAGAGAAATAATATTAAGACATGCACGATTTTGATATTCAAAAAGATCCCCCTTAACCCTGTGAGAAAAAGCAAAGCACAACCATAATACAAATACATTCATTTAGATAATGATGAGTTCTGGACATATAAAACTCTCTCAAAAAACTGAGATTTCTCAGATTTCAAAGACATGCTGTCCTGTCAAGGCTGGCAGCACTGAGTGGAAATGAAATAGACGATATTTGTGAAAGCAAATGTTGCTAAATGCTAAAGCAAATATATGCTAATATAAGCTTTAATGATTATAAACTACTTTCTGATACCAGAATTTCATTCAAACACTATGCTGTGAGATGCAAGATGAGAAGGGGGAAGGACATGACTTCCCCTCTCATCTGACCTAGAAGATCTGGCCTGAGTCTATGGGTGGGTCAGCTAACATCTGAAAAAGTTGTGGGAACTAAAACTACTGTATCCACATGGGAGCTTTGGTATGAAAATTGGCTTGTCTTTCTTGATCTTTACGAGGATTCTTGGCAGTAACAACATATTGGCGGAGAAAAAAATGTGCATAAAAGAATCATAAGGCCATCTTTCAGTAAAAATTGAATCAATTTGTCCTTGTAGGAAAAGCTGGTCTTCTTGTTTACTGTAAACAGGTTTATAGACAAATGACTGCAGCACAGAATGAAGATATAATCAGTTAGTTCTCCAAGAAAACATTACCAAAGGGAACACAAATGGTCACTCCATGATGAGTTGTACAACTTAGACTTTCATAGAAAAGTACTCTTTTAACATGCTCTTTAGATGCTGTTCACTCTGTCAGTTTGACAAGTGAGCAAAAACAGATTAACAAAAAAAAAAAAAACTACAGAGACTAAAGTGTATTCTGCAGTTAGGACTGAAGACAAAGGGCCAAAGTGCATGAGGACAGTTAGGCTTTGGGACAGTTAGGCTTTGTGGTAAGAACAATACAACCCCTCAGCCCTCACTAGCACTCCTTGATTCCCCTGGTAATAACCTGAAGTGTACTAAATGTAGGTACACACACACACTTAGAAATACAGATGAAGGCTTCATACACAAAATGCAAGACATATACTCAAACCCTTCCCTAAATTGGGTATCACTGATATTTTTGCATGCTGCTGTTTTTAAGTTAACATATATTCACAGAGTATAACTCATTTCAAAGCATGCTATTACACTACTCCACAAAAGAGTGTGCATTCCTTTTAAGTATAAATAGTATGTGTTGTAGTTATGTATAAATACACATTATGACTTGCCTCGTGTGCCTTCTGTTGCTCTAAAAGGTCCTGGTAGTTTCCAGAAATCTCTGCAGCCAGCTTTTGCTCAGTCTGTACTAAGAAGTCCATCCAAGTCTCACATTTCTCCAAGAAGGTCTGCTGCTGCAGCAAGAAAGACTGCAGCTTACTGAAAGAAAGTTAGATTCAGTTAAGGTTTCCTGCACTTACAAGAAGTATTAAGAGAGTTCTGCAGTAAGTTTTCCACCAGAAAACCAAATCAGACAGTATTTCTTCTCCTATTGAGCTGCCTTGCTCTATTTATTTACTTTTCACTTTGAAATATATCAGCTTTCCACCTTTCAAATTCTACTCACTTGTCACAAAATCACCATCTCAGCACTGAGACAGTAGTTCATTATTTTAAGTGTACTAATAAGAAGAGTCTTGTTTAATGAAATGTCTGTAACATAGAAAGCTTTCCCTATTCTGCAGAAGGTATACTTAATATATAATAATATATATGCAACCCAAGAAAATTATGCAATGTCTTTTAGCTGTCCTCACCTGAATCTCTCTGTAGTCTGAGATGAGATCAGAGACCAGTGTCTGTTCAGATTCTGCATTCTTTTGATTTCTTTGTCATTCAGTGGAAGTCTGTAACCTAGCTCATTAAGGCGGTCCAAATCTGGTGCCATACTGCTAAACTTCAACATCTGAATCTGCAACAAACAATAAAAGGGATAAATACAGAGTTCCATAATAATATCACTATAGCCTGCAAAATTATGAGCCAACACTCAATTAAATTTGGAATGGCCTTGGTTGCCACCAAGTGGTAATCAAATCCTCTGCCAGGGAAGTATTCCATTCTAGTTTTGAGCCTCTTTGGTCCCAGTCCAGAAAAGATTTAAGCATAAGCTTAACCATGCATACAGAAGTACTTAAATTGCACTTGCTTAAAGTGTTTTGCTGAACTGGGGATTTATTTCCCAGAGCTGCAAAAGCAGGCTACTATTTGGAGCTGTATGTCTATATTGCCAAAAAGCTGAGTCTTTTCCCTTGGTTGATAATCTGAATGCAGGGTTGGCAAATCTACCCTGCTCGCACAGACCTTGGGTTTTTGTTTTGATGTGTAGACTTAATTGGCTCACTAAATAAACAAATGCCCTATGTTTGTTAGCCTGCCAGAAGGGGTTATCAAGTATATAGTTAATTCTGCTAGAAAAATAATGGAAGATTAAAAAGCCTAAATGGCAAGGTTTATCAACTTCTTATCAGGCTCCCTAAAAGGGGAGAAAAAAACTGACAAAAACTAAGAGCAGAAGAGTGCAGATATATATTACATTGTACGTGGTATGAATGCCCACAGTACCCAGTCTCACTACTGTAAATCAAAATATCCAAAATGAGTAGCTGACTTGGTTCCTAAACTGCATATTACTGACACAAAAATTGCAATTTCAAAAAAGTAAAGATAAAACAAGATGATGGAAATCTCCCAGAACTTCTAAAATTGATTTCCAGTCACATTCTGATTTAATAATCATTTTAACTAATTTGCTTTTTTATTTTCTCTTTTGTGTTACTCTTTGATTGTCATTAGACTTTGAATTTCTCAGTCCTATACTTTGCATGAATAATAGGCTTTTAACATACACCAAACGAATGTATTTTTGTGGAAATATGGTACTACAAGTTAAATAGGTCATCATCAAAAATGAATGTTTTCTATAGTTATTGCTCACTTTGAGCTCCTCCATCCGATTCTTAATTGCTGAGGGATCAGATGAGTGACTCGGATCCTGTGCTTTCAGTACTACTTCTGCATCCGTTATCCAAGCCTCGAGCACTTCCAGGTTCTTGGCAAAGGTTTGATAGTCCAGTACTCCGGCCTTAAATAGAAAAGGACCCACAAGTGAACAATTTGGCATCACAGCTCTTGTTGTCCATATTGTCATTATGCTCCTTGTTACCCTTATTCTAAATGTGAGAACGGTTGTTTAAGAGGATTTGTTAATGCTGATTAAACAGTGAAATTAGGGTTTTGTCACTATAAGGGCGCTGCTACGTCTCTGCAGTAAAGGTTGCCTTAGAACCCAGCACTTTGAAGTGCTTCCTATGTATGAAATCAGGACTTAATCATAACCAAGACGCAGTACTTCAACAAAGGACATTAGGATCTCCTGGCTTTGAGATAGCTAATCTTCTCTAATCTCATTCTGTGAAACTAAAGTCCTCTGTTTAATTTGCTTATTAACAGGGAGAACTACTCACTTCAGTTACTGAAATCTGAAACGCAAACTCTCTCTTATGATTTGTAAATACTGATGACATTCCTCCTTTTTTCGTTCATTAGTCTCCCATGAAACTAGCAATTAGCAACACATACAGTTCAGACTTGGAAGAAAATAGTATTTGTCAGTATGATCACTGACATTAACAGGAACCATTCAAATCAATGCTTCATAATTGCTATGCATCTCTGCCCCCTTTGTTTCACCACTAATAAACTATCTAGGAGGAGAGATTATTTCCTTATTTCCTGAGTGAGCAGCAGCTGTGGATCAAGCTGGGAGCACGATTCTTGCCTGTAGAAGTAACATCCCACTTGGCATTTGAGGATGGACATGTTCGGCCTCTCCCATTCCCTATGAGATTTGCTATCCTCTTTCCTGACATTTTTTTCTCTCAGATTTGGCTGCAAACTCCAAGGAAATTTACAAGATGCTGATGAACAAATAATATCACCCTCTTTTCTCATTGAATTTTGACTAATCTACATGCTTTCAGGTACAATGGGATGATCAGGAGCAAGGACTGAAAACACTGCACATACCTGAAGTACAGCCTGTTGCTTGAGGAGAGTCTGTTCTAGGGTTGACAGATTCTGCTTCAGAGATAGTTGATCAGACTCTATAGTTGCTGCTGCTGAAGCTTCCACTTGACTTTTTAGCTCCTCTGCCAGTTCTTGAAGGAGAACTAGTGACTCCTGAGCTGTCTTCAAATCTTTAAGTAGATCCTGTGGCAACACATTGAATAAAAATATAAACATTTACCCTGGCCAGCTCTGGCAAGACCATCTTCCCTTGGTCTAAAGGAAGAATGAAATGAGTGAACCACACTACTGTGTACAGAATTTATATTCGTTACCATATTTGAATGCTAGTGTCCACTAACACTCTGTATAAAAATGAAATGATATGCAGAATAAAAACTATGCTGAAGTGTTTATGTGCAGAAGAACAGACAGAAGAACAGACTGCTCATCCTCTTTGAGCAAGTCTGAATTACTGATGAGGCGATTCTTGTCGAAAGACTCATTTTGCATCTACTGGCATGCTGCTCCTATGCAGTGGAATCCTTCACTGGGGATTCATGTGGATCTGACTAGACTTCCCTCTTTTTCTTCTGTCATGAGTTCTTAAGTTGGGGGAAAAATTATCTTCTAATATAACGGCAAAAGAATATGATGCCAAGATGTGAAGAAATCATTCTGACTAAATGATTTTGGTTGCCAATCCAACAGACTATGGCAACAAATGCTTACAAAGCTCACCAATGTGTTTATTCTTCCTCTGCAATTGTTTTTCTATTCTAAGACAATTACCATTTTCCTTTTCCTATCAATGACATTTAAAATAAACTCAAAAGCCACCAAAATCTAACCATGAACAGAAGATAAATTCGCCTGCTGCCTTGAGACTCAGTCCAAAAAAGGAAGAATCTCAAGGTTTTGCAGTTAGTGGTGTCCTTCTGCAATGAAGGATAAAGAAACTCATAATGCTGCACATATGCAGCCTCTTTTCAGAGAAAATGTGCATACTTCACTGGTGCAGATACAGTCTAAAGATCATATATTTCCTTCTAATGTAAGGAAGTCAATGGACTTTATGGAAATTTTTGCCCGAGCTAGCATCTCTTGGATAGGCAGGAACTTAAAACTGAATCAATGGATATAATTTACTTATCTCCTGCAGAGATGACTTTTGGTAAAACTTCTGAAATAACAAATCAACAAGAAAATAAATGATGTGATAAATCTAAGAAACTCATGAGGTTTAGGTAACAGATGTGAAGGTCTCTCTCTTGTGCCCAAAGATCCTCCAGCAAACAGAAATATGTTTATTAAGTTCTAATACATGAAGTATGCAGCTTAGTCTTGGAGAGCATGTTGCTGTTTTAGCCCATGAATCATAGAATCACAGAATGCCTAAGGTTGGAAGGGACCTCTAGAGGTCATCTAGTCCAACCCCCCTGCACACACAGGGCCACCTAGAGCACGTGGCACAGGGCTGCATCCAAGCGGGTCTTGAAGATCTCCAGAGAAGGAGACTCCACAATCAATCTGGGCAGCCTGTTCCAGGGCTCTGTCACCCTCACTGTCAGGAAATTTTTCCTAAAGTTCCTGTGGAACTTTTTGTGCTTCAATTTGTGACCATTTCCTCTTGTTCTGTCAGTGGCCACCACTGAAAAGAGGCCAGCCCCATCCTCCTCACTGTCTCCCTTGAGGTATTTGTACACACTGCAACAGCACAGAACTTAACTGAACATACATTGCAATCCTGAATCCAAACGGTAACTTCATCATCGGCAAAGTCTTTGCTGGTGGTAGACTTCAAGAGTTCATTGGCCTGCTCTTCACGCTTCTGGACTGTTGAAGAACACTGGTTGTAATAGTCCTTGTATCTCTGCCAAAGTTGAAGGAGACCCTTAATGGCACGTAGCTGCTCTGCAATCTCTTGCAGAAGGTTGTTCCACCTGGTAAAGAAATTGGATGAATGATCAAAGCCTATGAGTTCACAAGCACAATCCCAGCCGCTCTTCCTCATTGCTATTTCCCATGGACTTCTGGCTTTTTAAAAATTTGGTAAAAAACATGATCCAGATATGCAGAGGGGACAAAATGCAACCCAAATAACAGTTTCACAGCTACTTGAAGTGTCACATCAGGTGAGATCTGTGGTCCCTCTTGGGTATTAGTGTTTGGACTCCGAGCTGTAGTGCATTTCATTTGCCATCTGATGGTAAACAAGGACACTTTCAGAAAACTCTCCAGACAGTTCATCTATCCCTATTTGGGTAGCCCTTCCTGACAGAAAATTAAAACAGCTGACAGAAAAATACAAAACTACAAATGAAATAAAGTTCCAAAAACAAACAAACAAATCCCCAAAATACAGGCTTTCTACCTCATATTCACTTCATTCAAAGTGTTACTAAGTGTTTCAGTCACTGGAGGGTGACATTCTTTCAACAACTGATTGGTCACTGAGCCAAATTTCTGTAAGCTATTTTCTTGTTTTTCCAGTTCATCTTGTAGATTCTAAAACAGAGCAAAAAGATACATAATTTTTTACTATTGCACTAGGTAAAAACATAGTATATATTAATTATATCACACAGGTTACAAGTGTAAAACTTGATTTCATGTGTTTTTCACTTAAATACAGGGTTGTAAATGTAAACAATAATGTTAGGCCAAATTGATTCAATATTCAGGTATACTTTTACATACCATCTTCCTGAAATATCTTGCAAAACAAATGATTCTAAGCAAATACTTTTGCATAGGAATTACAAACTGCAGGACTTCAGTGCTTGCAAAGCTTCAGAACTAAGAAGTTAATTGACTGAAGAGAACAAATAAATATAATTACATGCATATTTTTCCTGGTTTGAATGAGATGAAAAAAAGAAAACAGTATCAAAAATTCTATTCTGCAAACAAAGTTTTTGCTCCTTTGTTTATCAGTCTGAAGTAACTTTGGCAGTGAAAACCTTATTTTCATTTTTAGCCTTAATTTCTTTCATTTATATCACTACAGTTTGAACAGCCTCGTAAATCACAACCTGGTTAAAAAGTAAAGATTTAAAAAAAAAGGCATTTACAACACTTATTGTTTTACTGACTCTGCTTCCTGATATACAAAAAAATGAAAACATGGGAGACCGTAAAATGCATTAATGGATGCTCTCTAAATCTTGGTTTGGAAACTGCAGTCATATCTGTCTGATATGACACCAATCGCACCAAATATTTAAACGATACTGTTAAATTATGCTTGCTGGCAAATATTTGCAAACAACCTGTCACTTTAAGTACCTGGAAAGGTCTGCCTAATTATTTTTAATTCCAAAGACAACAGCCCTTTCAAAGCTAAAGATTATTCTGTGCAAATAATGTTCTCATATATAATTTTGTAAGAAGAGACTCACTCTATTTTATGATTCTCTTACAGTACCAACCTGGAAAAAGACTTAACTATACGACTCAGCTCTGGGTGACATTTCTTCCTCAACATACTGCAACCACAGATTTGCAAAGAAACCTTTTAAAATATGATCTCAACATGTACCAGTATCTAAGAAGTCTGCAAGTGCAGAAAAAAAAAGCTTTATCTTTAATAGTCACCTACATACTTTTAAATACTTGGCAGTATAGTTAAAAATTTAAACAACAGCATCAAAAACCTAGAAAGAAAACAACAATAAAAATTCATTTAATTTTTTAACAATATGAAAGATGCAACAGCTATCTGAGCTTGATAAAGTTTTCTTTCAATGTCAAATGATTTTCATGTGCCAGTGGGTCCCTATTTCCATTCCTCATGAAATCTCTAAAAATCTATAGCTAGCTCTTAAGGACAAATTTCCTTTTTAAATTTATCTTTAGTAGGTCAAGTGGCATGGTATTTCTTTTCACCTGAAGGTTATCAACTTGGACTTTCACAGCTTCCAAAGAACCAGTAAGAAGATGAAAACGAGACAAAGAGTATCTGGCTTCCATCAGGTAACTATTCAGTTCTTCATATGCCACTTTGTAAATGCTCCACTGATCAAGAACAGATTGCAACTGTGTCTTCAGCAGGCTAACCTAGTAAGAGGGAGGGACCAAAAAAAAAAAAAAAAAGTGAAAAAACATTCAAGAGACATTTGCTTTTTGTTTATATTGCTTCCTCCTTTTTGATGTTACATATTATTTTTAACACATGGCTAACCTCAAAGCTGCTAGGGAAAGGAAATGCATGACTGTTTCCAGGGCTTACCCTGCAGAATGCTCTGTTTAATTTGATAAACCTATAGAAGAGCAGGATGGAGGGCACTGAGAAGATATACAGCCTGTTCTACTTCGCTGCAAAGCACAATCAAGAGAAATTTCATAAGACTATGCACCACATGTCACTAGTGCAGAAAAGACAGCCTATAAAGTGCAGGAGAGAGGCTTGCATCATCACACATTGCATTCTTCCTGAGATGAGAGACAGATTGCATTCAGATTTGGACACTGACAAGCAGTACTGATCTCTTCCTTACCTCATATATAAGACTAATATGTGTGCTTGAGAAGGGAATTCTTCACAGAATATTTTATGTCTTTCAACTAACCATGAGAAGGCATCTTAAAAACTTTTGCAACAACTTCCCTTGAAATAGGGATTATTAGGCCCATTTTATGTGTTCACACTAATTTGGGAGTGAATGGAAACAGGGACGCTATTCAGATTCTCTTCCCCTGCAATCCACCAGCTGCATATTGGTAACATCCCCTCCTCCCTCCATGCCCTAGACCTGGACCTACAGTTTGCCCCTTGATGAATCTTTTACCATGCGATCCAAGTTGGCCCATGAGGAGCTAATTTCTTTCAGTGTTTTCATTACAGCAGAAGAGACTTCTTCTTTCTTGCCTTTTATCAAAGAAAGACCAAGCTTTTCTACACGTTCTACTTCTTTTTCCTTTTCTTTAACAGATCCTTCTAATGCCTGAAAAAAAAAGAAAGAAAAAAGAAAATGAGGTATTTATATTTGTTTGTTTGTTTGGATATATAATACCTTGAGATAGAAGAGATGCCCATAAACTTTTGTACAATGTTAAAAAATAAGAAAGACATGCTTGTATGCTCTGTCTTTTTAGTCACAAGAGAATTATAACTGATCAGTAATTTTATTGAATATTTTATGTTTTCTTTAAAGCACAGCTGCTTGTCTTTAATGTAAAGGACATGCTTCTATTTAAATTAAACCTCTGTGAAATAAGTCTGCTCTCAAGTCCAAAAATCACTAAAAATAGGATAACAGTTTGAATACATGTGAAACTGTTATGTTTCTTAGTTTGTCCTAGGCAGTGAAAGAGATTTTTAATTAGTCCAAAGCTGGCTCAAAGTTCTGGGAAAAAAATGAAAGAAAAAAAGAATTTTGCCACCCAAGGAAAAAGGACAAAATAAGTTCCTAAGGCAAGATGTCAGATTGCCATGCCTCCTCCCATAAAGAGGAGTCTTTATTCCCTTGCCAGGTCCAAGGAAACCCTTTGCCCCAGGACAGCAAGCCTTCCCCTTTACTAGATGACAGACTCTTTGGCCTTCAGCCAAACACAACAATAAAGGGACTGCAGGAATTTTCCTTATTGCCTCCCCAAGGTCTCATATTGTCAGGAAGCATTAATGAGCTCAACAGCATTTTGAATTCAGCATTCCCACACCCGAACCTAAGTAACCTGGAAGACAGTTAGTGGTTGGTGTAAAAGCAGGTGATGAACACAGGGCTCAGTGTGTAACTGCTAAGACTATGAAAGAGTCAGTGTTGCCTCAGGCAGGTGCTGAGAAGACCCCAGCTTTGTTCCTAGGTTTTTTTTTTTTTTCATCCCCTATCAAAAAATGAAGTCCTGAAGCTCTGATAGGTAACATTCACTAGCCACAGAGCCTGTAATTCTCCTCGCACCTCAGTAGCACGTGAATGAAGTTACAGACTGAAGTAGTGAGGATGAAAGGGCTTGGTGTGGCACTGCTATTCCAAGAGCACGCTCCACTGAACAGGTTCCCAGCCATGGACCGATGAACGTGGGTTCACAGCAAGGAAGTACAGCAGTGCTCTTGCTTGTACAGAAGCTGTGCAGAAGTCTCGGTTAGTGCAAGGGCTGAGTCTGGCCAGCACGACTTTATGTTTACCTGTCTGGAGATACACTTTTCAAGACTAAGTCACTATGACATGAAAAGTAGGCTGTGAGGAGCTGGGAATGTTGCATTATTTAATTAGCATATCTTGGGTTCTAGGGTTACATTTTTAACTTTGTCTACATTCTCCAAGCCATACCTATTGACAGAACTTAGTCATTAGAGAAAGAAAACAAACCAGCAAAACTCAAGGCAAATTGAAAACCCGTGTTCAGCAAATTACTCTCCCTAAGAATCAATCAATTGATCAATCAATAAATGAACCAATGCCATAAAAAGGTTTTAGATACCAGGGAGAGTATTTGAAATCAAATTCTGCCCTGCAACACTTTCTATTAACAGATTTTACCTCTGCACACATACAACAAATTTTTGTCTGCACATATAGTAAATCATAAATGCAAAAGCAATTTTGCTGTACTGTGTATTCTTAACTTTTCCCTCTGTATTGTTTCAAATTTCCTAACTTCTAGCCATGACCTTGTTCCAGATTACAGCCTTGGAATAATACATCTTTTTCTAACACATGACACCAAAACAAACACTTTTTAGCTGCACAGAGCAAATTTGACTTTTCAAGCATTGGACTATAACAGTAAAAACATAGCTGGTACAAAGTTGTTTCAAAATTCAAAATGTGAAGTGGGCAAACACCTAAAACACTAAGAATTGCTATTATTTCTGACTCTGTGAAAGGAGTTTTAAATATTATTTTAATCCAATAACTAAATTCAAGAGACATCAATGCTTCTGATCTGTGATGGAAAAACATAGTTGCCTTCACTTACTAATTAATATGACACGAGGCAGCTACTAGCATTGGTTAATAAGTAAGCTGCAGCTTTTGTAGTTGAACCGGATACCTGGGAGTGTCTGATGCAGTTATTTCTTAAACTATTTGTTTCTCTACTGATCAAAGACTTGCCATTCATAACCAACTCCTCAAGTGTATTTGCTAACTTTTTTGACCAAAGGAAACCATGAACGTGATAGATCAGATTGAGCTTTGAACCCCAGCCAAACAGTCTACCAATTATGTCAAGCTATGCTAACTACAGTTGGTTCTGTGATATGGGTTTATTGTGTTGAAATCATAGAGATACTTGAACTATAGGTATTTGATACAGTTTGAAATTTTTTGAATTAAGAACTTGAAAAAAAACCAACTTCTCATACTTGGCTTTACCAATTCTTTGCCTCTACAGAATCAAAGATGGATAAGAGATATTGATAAATATAGCTTTAATTCTCTTAACATATTTCAATGGAATAAAATTGTTCTGTTTGTGAAGACACAGCTATAGCTGGATCATATTCATCCTCTTCACTAAATGCATGAGGGAAAGGCACCCACACCCACACCCAGACAAGCTTCCCAATGCTTTTTTAAGGGGATGAGCACACCAAGAAGTATATATCAAGTTTGTAGACATGCAGTTGTCCCGAGGAGTTTAATTAAACATTTGCTCTGGTGTGAAATTTATTATTTGGTCTCTGTTAAAGAAAAAAACTTTTAAACAAAAATCATCTGCATCCAGAAAGCATATAGAGGCTTTGTTTATGAACTCAGAACATGTGAATTTTCCCTATAGATCTATAAGCTTGAAGTTTCACAACCTCAGAAGCAAACTTCTGAATACTTAAATATGTGCTATTCCTAGTAAGATATTCAGTTACCTGTAATTCCCTATTCACTGCTGTGTAGTCCTTGCATGAATTTTACATGAAAAATTAAAGAAGTTACAATCAAGACTCTTACACGTAGCTAAGCTTTTCCTTTTTTTGCCATCCTAATCATGATTCTCTTTTTTCCTTTTGTAAGGGAAAGGGACTTCAACTCTACTTGCTTCTCCAGACTATTTGAATATTCTCTAGAATATTTGAATCAATTTGGTTCCTTACACACTTTTAACAAGAATTTTAAAACTCCTTGCATTCTGGTATCTTTTCCTGAGTGATTCCAAAGAAAGGAGAATATTGGAGATGGGGCTGGAAAAATGGAGGGAAAAAGAAAGAAGGGGAAGAGAGAATAAAGTAGTAATGAGACAAAAGAAAACTTCAAGTCTCTGAGTAGTCGAGAGTGCTGCTCGTGATATCAAGTTCCATGAAACGGGCCAAGAAGTTTTACTTACCACCTATATAGCTCAGCATGGCTAGCATGTCTGGGAGCATCTACACTTTAACACTGAATGCATAAAGAATAATGGATTGGGATGCTTTTGAGTGCTTTTATTCCTTGCATTTTAGCAATGAAATGTCTTTGTCATTGAAGTCATTGCCATTGAAGTAAAGGGGCATTATTATATTTATTTCACTCAGATTTTATGTGTCTTAAAACCTGTTTTTACTGCTGGAAAGAGCATTTACAGAATATTCTTATTTATAAGGTGACATTACCTGAGAGTCTTTTAAAGCATTCTGCACTGAAGCCTGGTCTCCAATTTTCTGCTGCTTCTTCAGCTTCTCCTCTTGAGTTTTAAACCAGTTTTTTAGGCACTGTACACTATTTTCATATTGTGTCCAGGATTCCTGCAGACTTTCCAACAGCTGGATCTGTAAAGAAATATGAGTATACATTAGTCATACAATTATGTCTAATGTCAGGCCAGTTAATTAATCAGCAAAACAGCATTGACCACTGCCTTCTCGGATAAAACTCAGATCTTTCAAAATTTAAAAATAATATATGCATTCAAGTGGAATGTATATGCAAGTGGAATGTATTAGCTACTTGTAAAAGAGTACATAATAAGAACCCTGCTCCATCTGAGAGTAATGCTATTCAGACAGTATCTTCAGATATTAATGGCTTCACTGATTTATTTAGGATGTACATATACATTCTATTACCTTTGCTTATGAATTGTGATAAAGCAGATGAATATTTTTATTATGTCTTCTTTCATCAACTGACCACTTTACAGTTATCTAGATTTTCCGATTGCTCCAGATACTGCTCAGTGGAAAAACAGATAGCACCAGGGTGCTACAGCAAGGGAAATTCTTATTGGACAGAAGGGAAAAAACTGTTTGCTGCAAAAATGTTTAAGGATGTGAAAAGGCTGCCCACAGATGTTGTGGAATCTCCATCCCTGGAGATTTTAAAACTTCAGCAGAGAAAGTCCCTGTGCAGTCTGATTAAAGTTTTTTTAGAGCAAAATATTGAACTATTGAACTCGGAGGCTTCCAATCATTTTTATGGCATATTTCTTTTTATCTTCAATGTTCTCTGCAGAACAGCTAGCATTTTGTTTACCTTTCCTGTTATCAGGCCTTGCAGAATCTGCCAACGTCGGTTCATTGCTCCAAGCTGTTCTGCGAAGTCAGTTTTGTCGCTGCGTTTACTTTCAACATCTTGGCTGCTAATTTGTAGCACCGATTGGTTCACAAAGTCTACCATAAGTTGTTTGCAATTTAAATCTATCTTAAAGCCCTAATAGAAAAGAAGGAAATAAAACAAAATTTTGTATCATCATTTCTCACCTTTCTGCAGAAGAGAGGATAAAAATATTAAAAAATTATAACTCCACACAATTTAGTTAGAAGTATTTCTAGTATTTAAGCAGCTTTTGAGAGCATTGTTAGTCTTCTATAAATACTGAGAACAAAAATAGCAGTTCACCACTCCTGCAATAAACTAAATGTTTTCTCCCAAGGGGAAAAAACACCAGTAAACAGCAATCTCAAGAATCAGATTCAAGAAGAGCTGAACATCATTGACTACTTTGTTTGTTTTAGTCTTAAATTTTCTTTCTACAGCAACAGTTAATACAGAAAGTATTGTTAGATACAGATAAGAATAACAAGAAACAAAGCCTTTTTTTCAGGAGACTAATAAGAACTGAACATGAAATATCTATCTTTTGTTTAACAAATACCAATACCTAGAATTACCCTAAATAATAGTCTTCTAGAGAGTAAAAATGATTCTGACACTGAGGAGAATAATCAGTGTTACAAGCATATGACCAATCCAATACCAACAAAAGCATCACTTATTAAGTGAGCATTAGCAATTTAATTACTGAACTGAAATTTTGTTTTATGTCTTCTCAATATTTACCTGAAAACACAGCATACTTAGTTTTTGTTTCAGTTTTGTTTTTTGTTTCAGACACAGATCAAAACTGCCTTGATCTATAAACCATCTTCCATTCATAAATAGACCACACTTTGAACAAAGATGTACAGAATTCAAAAACCAAGTGCTTTGTGCATTTGGATGAAAGTCAGTCCTAATAAAGTTTAATCACATGATATTGCTTTGGATTTATCTGGAAATTAAGGTAAGCATACTAAAAATATATCCCTGTCATACATAAACAGCAGAACTAAAGTAATTTTGGCTTTTCTTCTATCTTATCAAATATTAACTACCCACTTTAACAAGTATATAATTTTAATCTATTTTAAATTATTTTAATTTAAATATTTTAAAATTAGTATATATTTTTATTATATTTTACAGATATATAATATTTGAGTACACATATATCTGTAAAATAAAACAGAAATATATATATTTATACACACACACACACACACACATATAAATCTATGTAGATTTTAATGGGTAGTCAGAAATCTGTAAAAATTCCAGCATATACCTTGTACTTTTGGACATAATCCTGAATGGCTTTCTGCCCTACTACATTTTTTATATTCTCTTCATCCTGCTGAATAACATTTTCCATCAGAGAAATCCAGCTCATAACTTTGGTGATGGCATGGCGGGAAGGAAGTTTGTCCATCTGGAGCTGTAGAGAAAAAAGACTTTAAATGCGCATCGTGAAGAGAATGGATGAGAATTCCTTGCTTTGTGTTCCATAGTTCTTTCCAGGATTGTATTATCATGTTATTCTGCGTTCTTAACAGATCATTGTCTACTTTTCTGGAATTTTGTACAATAAAGAAGTAAAAAAAGCATGCATATTACAGGAGATATACTGTATCTTAATAATATTGTAAATATACCAAATTTAGTTTAGTTTAAAATGTTTTCTCTGACAGTATCTTTAGGAAGTAATATGCATTACGTTTCAGAGAAATGCTGAATTACATTATTTCTAACTAACATAGTAAGCACAGTTAAAACTTGCGTCCTTTCTCTCTCCCCTTATATCTGGATGATATTACTAACTCTGGGAGCATTCCAAATTGGAAATTGAAATAACTATACAGAATGCTAATCCCCTAGTAACAGAAGGCTAAACCAATCTCTAGACCAATACAAATCCTTAATACCAGTATTATAGCATTAAAAAAATGAAACCACATAACCCAAACCTTCCTGCTCCTACATACCCTAGCAGAAACCAAGTATTGTGATTTTTAGATTAGTTCTGTCTTTCACAGATTTGAACAGATTTTTCATTTTATCTTTTTTATTTTTTTTTTAAAGTACACCAAAATGATAAAAAAAAAAAAAAAAGTGCTCATCTGTTTGCTAGGTAAAATTCAACACGTATAACTGTGAAAGTTTGTGAAATTAGCACTAGTTGACTCTAGACAATATGGAGAGAGAGGATTGGAACATAACAACGTAAGGTTTTCCACACAAAACTGCAAACACTTTGTTCCTATCTTGTCCCACATAGGGAAAGATCAAAAGGTAGCAACCATCTCTAAAAGATATTGAGAATGTATGAATAGTAGGAAGCCATGCAGTTGTTTGTGATAAGACTTTAGGGAGAACAATACATATTTTAAATCTTTAGAAAGCAACTGTTCTATACTGTTGCAGGTGAAACATGTAATCAGTATGCTTGAACTTTCTGGAATTTTAAAGGCTACCACTGCACTAGATCATACCTGATGCAGTTTCTCTTGCACTGCTGGGATTTGTACGAGCAACTCTGTCCATTGACTGTCAATCTGGGACAATCCTGCATGCAGTGCTGCTGTATCTACTGTCTTCAGCCTGAGTAGTTGGTTCCCAGTACTCAGGACAGACGATATCTGTGATGATTTAGCATCCACTTCTTTTGAAAACTCCTGTAAACAATGTTATTTTCATGAAAATAAAAAATTACTTGCCAGTGCCACCAGCTACACTTCAGACTGAGTGAAAACAAAAGTTGTTTTCAGTCATTAAACCATTTTTTTGTTTTTAGAAACATCAAGCTTTGCAATCATTATGCACAGCAACATGGTGCTGAATGTGCAAACATATCAGCTTTTTCAAGACAGCTCATCTACAGAAGCAGATTCTTTTTTCCATAATCACTGTAATCACTGCTTCAATGTTGAGGTAATGCATCCCATTTGATTGCTCAATTATTTGTAGTTGGACAGAAAATGTGTCCAAGGCTAACAAACTCTCTTACCAGGAAGGAATTCAGGTGGTCTTGGACTGTTTCCAAGTTGTGAGGAACTGTCACTGACTGCTGGCTCCAGAACTTGAGTCGTTCCTTTGCAGATTGTAACCAATGTGTCAGTTCGGTTGATTTACTCTGATACCTGTGAAGATGTTTATAGAAAGCTTGAAAACAAAATCTAATGAAGGACTGACAACTAGGAGTAACACTAAGTTACCATAACTATTTGGGCATGCTGTTCCTCCCACATACATTTCTTTAACTTTCCATTACAGGGCTCAATCTTTTAAAAACTAGAGCACAAGGAAACTCAGAAATCTAATGTTTTTTAGAAACTACTGTCCTGTCATTCCCTACCCAACACAACTAATCACATGTCAAAATGAGATGTTGAAGACTTCTCCATAAACTTTATACATACACTCCCTTTATGCATCTCATTTGGAAAGGCAAGCGAACCAACAAATCAGGGACATTCATTCATATTGTTAATGTATGTAAATAATACAGACCTTGTACATTACTCAGATAATGCTACTTTAAAAGCAGCATACAGTCATTGCTAAGACAGCAAAATGCTGTCTCGCCTATATGCCATGGCACAGAGCTGTTAGAATATGCTCCGAATATGCTGAGGGTACTTATGTTATCTAGCAAAGTGCTCATCATCTCCCATCACCCGGTATGGACACTTCCAACACTTCCGATTTAGTAATCTAATTTAGGTACTAGCTAACTTTTTCCCACCAGTCCTTGTCTGCTGCACTTTTTATTCCAAAATAGTAGGGTGAAATGGCACTTTCACGGAACAGAAGTAAAATAGTGTAAAGAGGCTCAAGTCAAAACATCACACGCATTTGCAGTATTTTCTTTCTTTTAAATGTGGAATCTAATAGTTTGGGGATCAGAATGAGTCCTATTTCAACAGCGCAGGCAAGTAAGGTTATTGAGCTCATTACACTAGCACTACCTTGTCCAGTGTTTCAGTATCGTTTCCAGTCTGTGAAGCTCCTTGGTCACTTTACTGGTGTTATTTAGCCAGTGCTCGCCTAGTTGGTTCAGTTGACTTTCAAGATCTGAGCAGCTAACAGAAAAAAGAAGTCTCTTCCCATCATCTAGCACCTGGTATAATTTGGGCTGGTATTCAGTCAGGTTAGATTTCAGATGCTGTAATGACAAGGAACAGAAAGTTAGATAGCTCTGCAACTGTCTACAAACCTGCTTTCTCAATATCCCCTCAGGATGTGATGTGTTTCACCTGGTACCCACTATAATTAACCCATTTTGAACAAGGCAAACTACAGTGTTGGGCTTCATTAGGAGGAGTGTGGACAGTAGAATAAAGTTGCTCTTGGTGCTGTTTGGTGCTGATGAAACCACAATTAGTGCACCTTATTTTGTTCTCTGTCCATCTCCTATGCAGTTCAAGAGGGTTTTCAAAGAACTGCTTAAGAGTCAGAGAAGAGCTATCAAAAATGGTCAGGACCATGCATCACAAACTGGGGAAGATGCGCTTCTTTTGGGTCTGGTAAACAGGACTAAGGACTAGTCTAACAGTCTACAACTATATCAAGAAGAACCAAAAAGATGATGGAGGTACTACTTTCCTCAGTGGTGCCAAGCAATAGAAAAAGAACAGTGGCCACAAGTTGCATCCTGGAAGGTTTGGTTTTAGTTTCTTTTCAGTAGCAGGTTGTGCAGAACTGCAACAGGTCCCAGTGCTGCTGTGGGATCTCCATCCTTGTAGGTTTGGAAAGCCATGGCCCATGAAAACAGTCCTGAGAGTAGGGTACTGGACTAGATGACCTACAGAGGTGTTTTCCAACCAACTTTTCTATAACAAATGACTAGAAAGCACCAACCTGAAACAGTGTAATCCTGTCTGTAAGCCTGTCCTCAGTTTCTTCTACCAAACCAACAGTGGGAATGCTACTTTCAACAGATTCCAGCCGTCTGGTAAGCTCCTGATAATTGTCATCAAGGGATATCCAGGTCTGCAAGGATAATTTATCCATGAATATAGTGAAAATTGGGTTTGCTGTTTAGATATTTTATTCCTGAATAATTTTAAATATACTACTTGTTTTCTGTATCTGCAACTGCACTATTATGAATGTACAGAAATAGCAATACAAATGCCCTGACAACTGACAGCATCAACTCTGTGTTGATCTCAACTTTTGGTTAGAATGCAGAGTTGACTTGTGACTAGATAAAGCTATCCCTTGACAGCTAAAGCTTAGCAGCTCTTTCAGGTTTACATAACCACAATTTGTATTTCCAAGTACAGTACTGTCTAGGAACTAAAGTTCCCAATATAAAAACAGGAAAGATTACACATCATCCATCAGTCTCTATCGGATATTATAAAACGGATTGATGTCTCTGAGTTCTCCCCAGAAAATACAGGGATGCTCCTTGTTCATCACAATGGCTGTATAGAAAAAAAAAGCACAGAAATTCTCACCTCTAGAATGTATTCCAGCTCCACACCTCTTTTATGGGCCTGCTTTAACACAGCTGAAGCTTGTGTCATTAGCTCTGAATGTGCCTGAGTTTCTGTCAAGAAGGCAAAGCTCCTCATCTTTCTAAAGAGTGTTTCTGTCAGGATCGTGTGAGCCTCCAGCCCCTGAAAATACTCCTGAGAAGTTTTTGAGGAGTGGAAGGGTGGAGACAAAAGAAAAGAAGTACAATACTTAACTCATTACCATTACACAATATTAAAATTTACCATTGAAATATGACAGCAGTACATTCACGCAAGTATATGCAGACATGGAACTTTTCCCTCCACCAACATTTAAAGAAATCCACCGTTATAAAAAACAGACTGTCCTTCATATAAAAATTGGTTCCTAACTTGCACTTCATGGTTTAAATCAGATAAACACCATCACAAAATTCTTCCTAATAATAAGATGTGTGTCATTATATACTGTGGCTGTTATTTGAAAACTTAAATTGCCAATGGAAAAAGAATATTGATGTGTATCAAATTGTTCTGTGACACAGCAGCACAAGAACAGGAGACTTGTTATTAGAATGTGGAAGCAAATACGATCCTTTACAGAGTTCACCTGTAGTGGAGCCACTCAATCAGCACAATTTGTTGACTCCACTTTCAACTACAGTAATTTTTAACGCATCTTGATTTAGCACCGACCAACTATTCAGAAAAGCTCCTGAACTTTCAGCAATGAAAAGTTATAAATACACTGTGTGCAAGCTTACAGTCATGACTAGTCTTGAAATACATCATGAGTTCCTACCTTATGTTTGTCAAGTAGCAATCGGACCTCTTCTTTAGAAGCAACAAATATTTTCTGGTCCCCAGCCATCTTTTCTTGGCCTGTTTCTACCAGGTCAGCCAGGTCCTGCAAAGCCCGCTCATATTGCCCCTTAAGAGCCAGATTCTGGTTCAGGTCACTCCGTCTGGATCCAACGATCATCACCAGTTCATCATACATATCCTTCGGGGTAAAAAGCAGTTACGATTATCCATACCTCACACCTCACATGTCTGCCTAGATGCCAACTTGTTGCCTCTGTGTTCCTTTCTGAATATTTGCAGAATAACTTCAACTCTCAGCTCAGAGAGACAGCAGATATACTAACTTAACTGATAAATTAACAACATTGAAAGAAAGAAAAAATAAACAGCATCCTGCAAGTCTTCCTACTGTCTGTGTTCAGGAACAAAGCTAGCAGGGCTTACTTTATGTAGCAAAGGAGCAAGGTGGCAGGACTTAAATCATAAATAAAACAGATTACACCTTCTCTTATGTAGATC
The DNA here is from genome assembly GCA_013389825.1 of Crypturellus undulatus. NCBI lineage: Eukaryota > Metazoa > Chordata > Aves > Tinamiformes > Tinamidae > Crypturellus > Crypturellus undulatus. The sequence continues at coordinate 358,012 of VWPW01000726.1, forward strand.
TTACGCCTGTACAGGATTAACCTGAAAGCTTTGCATCAATGTGCATCTCTGCACACTGGAAGGGACAAACTGCAAGCATGACTAGGCAGTCAGTAACACAAGCACTTCCAGGGGTTCCTGAGCACTGCAGACATGATTTACATTTTGTTCCTATAATTTAGGCAGGTTGGATTGACTCCATTATGGTTCAAGCCTATAGCATCTCAAGGCCAACTTTGTTTCTATCAGTCCCGTCCAAGCACAGGAAGTGATCTGTATCACAGTTACTTACTTTTTTAGCAAGCAAGATGCACAACCTATGCATCTTGCTTGCTAAAGGTTGTGGCCCCATGCCAACACCCAATTTTACATTGAAAAAAGGTACTTTTATGTTCTATATTTGTACATTTTACTGAGTGTGTCCTTATCGTAAATTTATACCTTAACTGTTCCTGTGTTCTCTTTCTCATTTTATATACCCCAACCATAAAAATAAGAACAACAGAGAAGCTTTTCTTTACTTAAACAGGATTATTTCCTTCCTGCTTTGGTTTTGAGAATTTGAGAATTCTGTTCTCAGATGTGCCTGACTGAGGCTAAGCATAGCCTCATAACATGCTAATAAGCATTGGTAAAAACAAAAGTAACATCCAGAAAGCAAAACTAAAAGCCTGCTCAGAAAAGACAGAGCTACAGCAAAATAATCACCCTCTGACTGCAGTTGGTTCTCCCAAATTAAAATACACAATTGTGAGTAGCACAACTGTAAAAAAAAAAAAAACAAAAAAACAAAAAAACAACGAACAAACCAACCAAAAAACAGAGGAAAAGCTTCTTTAAAAAATAAAGTCAAGGAGAAGGGGAAATCTGCAAATAATAATAGCAGGAGTCTATAGGGATGCAAGCACAAGGAACATATTAATACCCTGAATGAGATGTATGAGCCATACCTGCAGCTTAGATAGCTCTTGCAAAGAAGGTTGGTCAATTTGCAGCTTGTCTCCACGCTTCTTTAATTCATTTATTCCAGCATCTAGTTCCTTCAAGCCTTCTTCTGCCTGCAGTATCATCTGTATTAGCAAATTACAACACTTAGCTTAAAGTTTTCATAGCAGCACTATAGCTGCTATACATTATATATTTTTCTTTTAATGCCTGAAATTTTCAGTCCTCTCATTTTTATAATGAATTTAATCTATAGTGAATAACTATGAAGAAACATAAAAATTAAAGAAATATAGAAAAAAAATTAAAGTTGCTTGTTTTTAAAGACAGTGTGGTATATTTTGCCACAAACTGCTTTAGTATTATATGTTGGTTTATACAAAACTTTGCTGTAAAGTTCTGTGCTACTAATTATAGTACCACCACCAAAAGACTACTGGTTGTTTTGCCATCTTTTAAAGCATTCCTTGTATTAGCTCACAGTAGCTTTTATCCAAGCACTAGGCAAAGAACTATGACAGCAGAAAACATGACAGCAAAACAGCTTCTCTTTTGCATGTTTACAGGGTTGTTTAGAGGCCAGGATGCGGCCAAAATTATTGCCAAGGAGAAAGAATTTGTAAATTCCCTTTTGTATATTGAAAACATCAGCTTAAACATACAGGTTGGTATTTGCAAGTTTATGTTTTTTTCCAATAAAAATATCAAGCATCTAAAGCTCAATATTTCTGTTTAGCTGAAAGATCTGTCATTTTGGCAATAACAGAAGCAAGAAACTAAGATATATTTTGTCTCTCTAATTAATTTTAAAGTTAATTGTTCACCAGGCATTTCTTGATAAACAATTATTTTACTTAAAATGAGTAAGAGTAAAGATTTTACTAAAAATCAGTGCTTTTGCTTTTGAATGAAATCAACACAGCCAAAGAACTAGCTTTAGACATCTGATAAAGGTCTATTTCTTTTAAATAGTGCCCACTTTGTGTATAACCAGGTGAAGGGCAAATAAAGACAGACATGTTTCTTTTAATTTATAGATAGCTACAGTGCATTTTTAGAAGTAGTCATTTTATTTTCACATACCTTACAGGAGTATATACACTCTTACAAACAAAGCAACTGTCCTTTATAATCTTTCCCTCAATTTTGCCGTCCAATAATAGACAAAAAATACCTGAACTTGTTCTGTTTCTGGTCTCTCAACTGCCTGTGACAGTTTCTGTAGAATTAAATATTTGTTATCACTCAGTGATGTAAACAGGAGTTTCAGATCATTCTATAGGAGACAACAACAACAAAAAACATGTTATTAATATGATTTATTACTTACAGAATTTATAAAGACAAATTGTAAATTGGCCTTTTCTCCTTTGAAAATCATAGTCAACAACTTCCACTTACTATAATACTAATAGGTAGAAGTTATGAATTAACGATGACTTCTACAACATGTAAGAATTGTACAAATCTTCTAACAGTGAGTTTAGATTTTGGATAATGATTAGGATGACAAGTTTTGGACAGCTTAAGAAAAGGATTTATTCTCAATGAGGAAATGTCTAAAAATTAAGAAAAGTTCTGTCGGAGGAAAATCTTTCATATCTCCATTCATCACGCACCCTCATTAATTCCTTCAAATGAACAACACACCTTGAAAGTAACTATTTGCTGGAGCCTTTCCTTCATCTGATGGCATCTCTGGTTTACTACTGACTCCAGTAAGGTCAGTCTTCCGAGAAGACAATCCAAAGTGTCTTCTATAACATCTCTATTATCACCATTCTCAGGAAATGTCTTAGTAAATAAATTCTTGTTCTTATCCATTTCTTCTGTTATCTCTTTGATTTCTTTGGCAAGAAACTGATTTTGTGGAAAGCAAAACAGAGTGACAATTAGACACTACAGAAAATGTATTTTCATAACAAACACCCATTTTGCAACAAGGTATTGACTTTTTTTACACTGCTGATCTACACACATTAAAGAAGGCTTTGCAGCTACAGAATTTCTAACAGTAAAAATAATTGTTTTAAAAAAAAACACATGCTGAAACAAAATTAATCTCTGTAAATGAACTTTTACCCTGAATAAAGATTTTGGGATATATAAATGTATGCCTTATGTTTTCTCTTTCTCAATTCCATTTCACGACAATGAATTTGTACTGTTTCTATACCCCAGAGATTTTCTCTGTTGTTCACTTAACTTCAATTTTAACAGGGCGATGTCTGTTAATACTGAGAAAAGAAATGAAGCAGGAGAGTCTTCCAAACACTATTTTCAATTCTCTTCTGCTTAGGCAAAATTTGGGTCAGACACTTTTTGAAGTATTATTTATGCAGGCAATAAAGTTACTTATGCAAACATCAGCAGGCAGCAAGTACATAGAGATTATGACAGCGACAGGTCATTTATACAAGATTTTAAAATTTCCCTGCTGTAGTACTAGGTAAAACGCAACCTTCAGCAGTTTGAAAAATATTCTATTCAGAGATTTCTTACTTCTTGCTTGTAGAGGTATGTTTCGGTTTCCTCTGGCAGCAGAGCTGTGGCAACAAACATGTTTTCTTCTACACCATCTAACCACAAAGAGGTAGCTGAGATGCCATCATACAACTTCTGTTCCAGACGCAGACTCTCCTTCTCTGCATGTCCAGCCTGGGCAAAAACAAGGAAAAGAGGTTCAGAGCAGAAGTACTCTCTAAAATCTAATATATGGGAAATGCTAGGGGAGCTTTTGATGAAAATGTACATTGCATATGATTTGCTTCAAGACAGGTGTAAATACAAATAAAATGTTACCTCAGATGACACATCTTCAAAGGCCTGATTCAATTCAACCAGCACTGGGGAAACTAATGATTTATCTTGATCCTGTCCTCCTCCTTTATGCAAAGCTACTCCAGAGATCAGTCTGCTTGGTCTGTTATAAAGCTGTTGAGAAAGAAGTTAACAATGTTTCTATCATAAACAGAACACATTATTCAACCATACAGATTTTGCTACCTAATGAGGATACCACCAAATAATGCTGTGGCCCTTCCACAACTGTTCCGTATTTGTGTTGTATAAAAGATTGTATGACAGGAGGTTCATCACAAGTAAAGAATAAATAGCTGTGGCAAAAATTAGTAACGATCTGTTTTACTGAAATAATAACTCTTGAATTAATACAAGATATTTTGATCTTTGGAAGATGCTTTCAAGATTGTATTTTGAAAAAAAAAGATTGGTCTTATTTTAATAAATATAAAACAGACGTTGCATTTAAATATAGATCTTGGATTGTCCCAGATTTAGCTGAGAAATTAGGAACATTCAGAGACTGAGATCACTCAGTTCTTTGCCACATACTCACTAAGACCAGGAATTTAATGAATAGTCTTAGACACAGAATCCCAGAGTACTAGTCAATTCAGAAGCACAGTTTGTTGCAGAATTACCCTGGAGTAGATGCAATCAGAATTTTTGTCCAATATTTTTTTTCCTTTGCAGTTTATTCACATGAATGGAAGCGTGCAATTCAAATGACTTTGAATAAGAGCAATAGTGGTGCCAATACTTAATATTTTATAAAGATGTCACAAAAATAAATTATTCTTTAATCTGTGTATTAACTTAATGCATTTGCATAAACATACAGTTCCTTGTGTTGCGATGCAGAGAAAAACCGCAGAGAAATTAAAAATAGCTACCAGCTGTTCTTGTTCCAAAGCTTTATGGAGGAGTTTCTGCTTAGTACTGAATTCCTGATTCAGGTTTTCCCATTTCACCTTCATCTGTTCTTCAGCCGATGGCTTCTCACCTTCCAAGCCTAATTCCTCAGAGAGTGTATCAGGCTTCTCACTGTAATGAAGAAAATCCATAAAAGGTTTAACAAATGCAAAAGTTACAAAAGCGTAAGAAATTTCCTTCCTCCTTCAGTTAGGAAATTCTAGCATTTAAACTAAATCTTTCACTTGTTCTTTCGGGTAGTGCAATGGGAACTGGTTTATAACAAGGAGAACTATTTGACTGTGAGACAAAATGTCCTGGTAAGCAACTGTTTGGAGTTACCAACATGCAGATCAACTCAGTTTTATCTATTTAGGGTTCTGAGTTGATCTGCATATTGGCAACTCCAAAGGCTAAGTTTCAGTGTAGTAAAAATTTTATCTATTTAGGGTTCTTTTACTACACTGAAACATAACCTTTACACAAGTCTTACTTCAAAGTTTGATAAAAAACAATTTGATCCTACTTCTTCTTCCTTGACCTCCCAGACACATTCTGATATTTTAATGTAGGTCTAGCATATGACCAAAATATAATTTTGGTAAACAGTAAAATAAATTTGTCATTTTTATTTTGTTGTTGTTGTTTCTATAATGTAGCATCATGTGCACAGAGATGCTCACTTACTAATATATGTCGACAAAGTACTTTAACAGAAGGGTTAACTAATCCTTGCTTCTAAAGCTGGTCACCCTGTTCCCCGTCCAGACCTTGCCCTTTCCACTCTCTCAAGGGCTGCATGGGCAGGATGCAGCTTTTTTCTTCTGCTTTATATACAGCACAACTCTCTCCCAGACAGATTTGAGGCTTTTCAAGCTATCTACTTCCCCGAAACAGGCAAGAGTACAAGAAGCTCCAGATCACAACTGAAATTTAGAACTCTTGAGCTCCAAAAATAAAAATACTCACTAACTGCAGGAAAAATACAATCATGCAATGAGCATCTCAGCTGGGAAGACGCTTTAAATAGTGATTAGCCACGATTCACATCACCAGATTAGATGGTTATATGTGAGAGGGGGATGTAAATTTGACAAAGCATACCATTGCAGAAATTTACTTCACAGAAGAACACATCAAAACATACCTTAGGCCTTCTGGAACACCTTGCTGTGTTAGGATTTCTTCTCCACGGCTTGCTACAGATCGAAGCAGATTCTTCTGCTCCTCTAACTCTTGCTCCAGCTCCTAACACAGCAAGTTATAAAATAAATCAAAACACAGAACAGAACAAACCTTAAGCAGTTAGTTTTTGCCATGAAAGAACATGCCTACATTGCATAACTGTCAAGTAGAGATAGCTGAGCTATTGCTGATATGGCCTCTTTGAACACCAAAAGCAGTGAAAGTCTCCACTTAGGCACACATAAAAGGCACACAAACTGAGAAAAATTGTTGGACACTGCAGGCATTTTATGGAACCTAATTAGTGATGATGTGAACGTATCATACCCTGTGACACACTTATCTTTTACTTCTGTAAAGTAGTAATAACTACTTACTTAGTAATCACTAATAAATATTAGTGATATTTATTCAAAAGTAAGGATCATCTCCCATATGAGCTTTGAGAGATGATTCAGTTTAATTTTACTGGTGGGAAACAGTAGTACAAAGCTGGTAAGTGGCTTAGCAACAGCCACCCAGGAAGTCTAGTCTACTTCACTGTCACAGACACAAAACAGGGACCTGAAGTTCATCATTACAAGAGCACTGCATAAGGAACAGTGTAAAAATGAAGATTTGAGTGGAAATATTAATAAGAATGGCTCAACTACAGCGTTAAATGTAACATAAAGATAAAAGAAATGCAAAACAACTACTTTTTGCTGCTGCAGGCTGCTCTGCTGCTGCTGTGAGCGAGTTGTTCTTGCCTGTGCCAGCCATTCTTGGACACTAGGAGTTTGTGAGGAAACCAAGTCTAGAGCAGTCTCCTCCTTCTCTTGTAAAAATCCCTGTGTTAAAAGAAAGAAACAAAGACCATCATTTCATAAAATCTCTTATACTGCCAGAGAGTTGACAACTGCAACCGCTCAACTGAAAATCACATGCAGTACAGTTTTCCATCTCAAGCTACTGGCTCACACAAATTCTGAAGACAGCTAAGACTTAAGGTTATTGATGTTTATTGGTCTTTTGTTGCTAGAAAGAAACAGATAGAAATGAATGCACACACAGCACCACGCTTAGCAAAAATCAGAGACCCCAGAGGGATGAATTCCTGAGGACCGCTCTGCCACTCCAAAAAAACAGCATCACTCTGTAATGGAGGGATCAGTGCTAACTGGCAGAGCAGGGAATCAACAGATCACTTCTGTCAGGCTTTTGTCTAGCTGAAAATGGAAACATGTTGCTTGTCATTCTCATCAAATCTTATTTATCATTAAGTACATGACTCACCCTCTGGCTGGCAGGAAAAAAAGGAGATAATAAACAGATACGATAACAAGAAAAATGACAAGACAGACATAAACATAGATATTAGAGCAGCAGTAGCAACAATCTCTTTGCTTTCTACTTCTAGTATTATGCTCTTCCAGTATGACTGATTAGTGTCCTGTGTAAGCAAACTAAAAACCAGTAAATGGCTTAGTAAGTAAAAAAAAAAAAATGTAGCTAACTACTTCTCCACGTTCTGAAATTAATGTTCTTTGTAAGTTTAAATTATTTTAGGGAGAAACACATTTGAAGGTATGCATTTTTAACATAGTAGGCCCAGTGTTAAGGACAGAATTGTAGCTCTGCCTACTTAGATCTACCCATCTCTCTGGATTTATTTAGTGCTACTTGCAGGCACACAGCCAGTTTAAAGATTCCACTTCCTTCTCTAAAGTTCTGGGAGCTGATGCTGGGGTTTAATTCCTCTTCCTCTATGTGTTTCATTTTTTGCAGGATTCATGTATTGACTCTTGTTGTGAGTCCAGTCAGACCACCCAGCAGCTCAGACAAGTGCAGGACTCAGAAGCGGACAGGGTGTCCATGGCCCCCACTGCATTTGCCTCTCGTTAAGGAACCAGTTCAGCCAAAGTGATGACACTAATCCCTCCTGCCCCAACTACTACTCCTTCCTGGAACAGCTCAGCCAATCTCTGCCACAGAGCATAGAAACAACCCGGTTTTGTTCAGATTAGGTGTCAGAATTTGATTCTGGTGCAGCAAGGAGTGTACTGGCATTGAAAGGACTGATGAGTATTAAAGGATATAAAATGTAGGAGGACCGAAACAAACTGAACGGCGCAAAAGGAATGATTAGCCCTTGCTCTGAGACAGCTTTGTTCCTCTCTGAATGAGGTCTGTGAAGATACTTACTTCATGGAACAACTTTCTAGCAAAGCTGATATGTTATTGCAGTGTGAACAGGGGCATTTATGGGATTTGGTTTAATATATGTTAACAGCATTAGCATTAAATATTCCTGGAAAATACCATATTCTTGCTTGTATTTTATAATAACTTTTAAGAAATTTAAAATAATATCTGGAATATTTTCTTTATGAACTGTAGATCTAATGTGAAGGAGAAAAAAGTGACAATTTTAATTTCTATTTTAAAATGAGAAAAAATGCAACCTTTTTTAAGTTGTAAAACCATCTGTTCCATTTTATCTGTAACAATAGTTCAACATGTAGATCCCAGTAGAGAATTATCTTTAGTTTATTTGGATAGGCTGATTGATTTTAGTTAGATTTTTGGTGTCATAGTAATTAAGATAAATAGCGGTCCCTTAGTTCCTACAATAGGAAGGAATTTTAAAGGTTGTGGATGCATTGATGCTATAATAGCAAATATCCTATTGCACAGACTTTTTAGAACAAAAAACTTAGTGATCCAGATTTTATCATTCTCAAATCACAAAATATAAGTCTGAAAAACACATAGGCATTTTCATTGCCATAATCTGAAGGAACTTTATTAATTTTCCTTCAAATAACAGAGAAAACAATGCTTGAAGTTTTCCTTCCTGGCAACATGTAAATCCCTGAAGAAACTGATGATAAAATTGATCTCTTAAAGGAACTCTGAACCTTATAAAACTTATACTAGGGAATGCAACAATGGAACTTTTCAATCAAAATAATGCAACGGCATTATCTTTTTAATGCAAAATGCATTCTAGTTCTTTGCTTCATAAAAAGTCACTCTTATTATGCCTAAGTTAGGGATGGTAGAAGATAACTGTACAAGATAATGTTCTATATACTTCAAAGTACTTGGAAAATGCTATATTTTGTACAGATACAGTTTGGAAATGTCCTTGAGTATCTTGCTCATTATTTTCACTGATTTATTTTATAAATCAAGCAGCTGGTCTCCAAATATTTCACTCTTTTCCAGATCTTTAATGATAGGTACAGTTAGATAGAAAGTTGCCAGAAGGGAGGCAGATAATCTACCACTGGCTCCTAAAAAAGCCTTATACCACAGGGATAACAGATGTGCTGAAAAATTGCTTGAAGGAAAATATAGCAGAGTCTTTACAATGGGAGAATCCTTCTTTTCCTGGGCACAGGTTGCTTTACACTGCTGGGTAATTTCAAGGTTACCAGCACATCTCAAAAGAAGTTTGTTTCTTAACTTATGAGCAAAAAGTGCTTCTGGCATTTTCTGTTTCTCAGGATTAATAATGGTAGAGGTTAATATTCTTCAAGTATATTTTAGGATATCTGATGCTCTGAACATCAGTCTGTAAGAAATACTATATGTCTGATTATTTGGAAAAAGACATTGCAATAAGTGGGACATGATTTCAGAAAGGAAGAAGCTACATTAGATTTTCTAGCTATCTGGAACAGGAAATTATTATAAATTTTAGCAAAATATCCTTTATTGATCTGATGATTGCTTTGAATTTTTAAATAGAAAATGGAGATGTCACATGCCTAAACCTATTTTGCTTCATGAACTGAAAGTGAGTTCAAAAAATACTTGCACTTGGTAAAGACATGTTCACTTCAAAATAAATTTAAATTTTGCATGCCTTTAGTATCTTAACAAGTCATATTCTACATATGGCAATGCTGTTATTTTCGATATCAGAAAAGCATTCCAAAATCTATTTTAAAAGTTTCAGTAAATTAGATAGCATTATCATATTTTAAAACGCAGAATGCAATAATAAGTCTGTCATGTCATTGCACTTTGCACATGATATATCCTGATAGGACATTATATGTCTGCATGTTGTTTATAATACTTTTCACTTACCTAATCATGAAGTTTATTAAACTGAGGTAAACAACTTCTTTTCTCGCCAAATCTGGTATTTTTTCTTGGCCAAAATAGTAACCACACTGGATACTTAGTTGCAATAGTTATAAATACCTGCTACTTTTTCTTTTTTTTTTTTTTTTGGTACATGAAGCTATGTTCTGTTTTACTATGATCACTGAACTAAAAATAGTTCTTAGCATGCTAAGTGACTTTTCATGCTAACCTCTTGGCAGGCTTTAATCTGCATTACAAGCTAGAAATCTTTGAAGCTTATCATGTTTAATTTGCACAGTAAAGCCCAGAGAAGAGGAAAAAGAAAAGAGAAGGTTGGGGGGAATCACAAGAGAACAAGCAAATTCAAAGCAAGTCAGTCACATTACATGGTTGAGTTTCTTGTGTGTATTCAGCTCTCCATATGTTAGTTAGCCTAAAGAATGAACAAAACAACTGCTAACAAAATTAACTAGCGGTAATAAATAAAACAATGATGGCAGGAATCCTTGAGATTAAATCTGTCTTTGTTCATAGAATATTTTGTTTGGTTTAATGATACCACTGCTTATTTGCCATATTTTAAAATGTTATCAATTAGCTATCATTGTGCCTGCCTATATAAGTCATATATATATGACTTATCTTTTTGAGTGGAAGGGTGATCTGTAATAGAATATATCAAACTATGAGTATTGGGAACAGAAATACAGCATATTCAGACCAAGCTGATCATCTCGATCCTTTCAACGAAGACAGTGAGGTGAAGACAGTGTTACCATGAAGTGGTACAGTTAACCTTAAAAGTAGTAAGCTAAGGCTTGCTATGCAATTCAGTATTTTGGAATGCAATTCCATTTATTAATTAAATATGAACAGATTCAATTATAACAGCAAAATATTTTCAATTCCTTTTTTGAACTTGCCCACTATGAAGTCAATTGCAAAGAGACACTTACTTGAATGTTGATCTGTTTGTCGTGAAGCACTTTCTGCAGCTCCAGAAGGCTGCCCTTCAGAGTCCTGAGCTTCGCTGCCAACTGCTCTGCCTCATCCTTGGTGTGAGCTTTGCCCTCCATAAGCAAGTTTTCGTTGTGCACAGACAGCTCAGACAAGGCCACAACCTTCTGCTCTATTTCAACCAGCATGTTCTGCAGCAGCAAAAACAAGGATGCAAATTCATACATTTTCTGTCACACTTTCTGGCAAGGAGACTTTTGGCCTACGTCACCCTCTGCCAAACTAATGACAAGATAGATTTTCATTGCTTTGCTTTCCAGTCCCTTCCAGAGTCGTTAGGAATATGCTTGCAAACCTTTACATTTGTCACCTTTGTCTGCAATGTTTTTCAAGAAAGGAAATTGAAAAGTTGAGCAACTGGAAACAACAGATCTGTTGTAGAGAAGATCCTCTTTATTTGCATGTTAATGGTAACTGTGGCTAAGATGATAGACTGACATCCAAAATGACAAAAAAGAGAGTGCCTAGAGCCTGAGTTCTTTCCTCTTCTTCCGTGTATATTCAGTGAAGTCCTTCCCACCTCTTCCTATGTGCTGCTCTGGCTACATTGATAAGCTTCTCTTCTAACTATTTGCTCTTTCTGATTGGTGCATGATGGACTTAAGGATTTCTGTATAATCCTCTTTAGTCTAAAGAGAGACTTACGTGGCAAATCTCTGGTATGTTTATTTTCAAAAGCTACTGCCTTGATGTTCCATTAATCGCCTGTGTATTACAGACATGAGGCATATTCTCATCTTACAAATTACAAGTTCATATGATTCTTGTTCAGAAACCTGTTCTGTTTTGGTCTCCATAGCATCTGTCAAGTATAAGCATAGAAATGTTGCCCTTTAAAGAATGAGTGTGTGATAAGATGCGTAGAGCCGCTAATAACTGGAAAAAAAATAGTGGATTAAAAAAATAACATAGTAATATTAGGATTTTAAGGACCAGAAAATTAATTGCTTGAACAGCATTAATTACTATTCCTTTTAATATTGAGACTCCTACAGATTATTTAGAAATACTGCTTTATTTCAATTCACAGGGTTTATCTATATGAAACGAACAGTTTTCAAGGACATGAATGAAATAATATTTGAGACTGAACAGAACTTCAATAGTGAAGCACTGTCACAACATGGAAATATAACTAGACTCTATCACATATACTAATATGTAATTTAAATTTACGAACTTGCATGAAATTCTCATTTACACTGAGTTAGTTGAGATACTCTGCACATTTCCCTTGCCTTTTTTTATTTTTGAATTGTGATTATGCATAATTCTAAGTCCCTTTTAAAAGTGGAAGTCTCCCCAGTAACTTGGGAATCTGGATGCTATAGGTGATCTTGTTAATAAAAGTATATGTAGTTACTGCTATTGCTGCAAAATATTTTTCCTCAATTGTCTTGCAATCTGAGTTGATTAATATTAAAATCACAAATATAATAAATTCTGGTTATTAGACTTTACTTTTGAATCTGGCAAGAGACCACTCCTGAAGAAGATATACCACTGTCCCAATCACCACTGCTTAATAGGAGTGTGTACTTTAGCTGGAAAAGGAGGAGTAGAAAAGTTCCATTTGCAGGTGTTCTTATTTGTATAAGAAAGATGTTCAACAACACATCAGCATCTCCAGGCTGGGTGGAATAGAAAGCGTATGAGGGGCACAGGCTGCCTTTAAAACAAAACAAACAGCCACCTTAAAGGTTGTAGAGCTTTGAATATTCACGAAATCAGAGTATCATGTTTTCCTGCTGTTATACTTACCTGTTCTTTGTAAGGCCCTGTTTGTAGACTTTCAATTTCAATTGAAGAATAGGCCTTTATTTCAGTCATTGCTGATTAAGCTACCTGAACACATGTAGGATGCTCAGGAGAGGAGAAACCTCTCTCCCACTAAGAAGCTGGCTCACCCAACTTATTAATATCCTTAGCATTATGTTAATGTTCCATATTTGCTCTATTTTTATCTTTATATTCAGAAAAATCTATGCCTATCCTGTTCATCTAAACACTATGGGATTAACAATTTTACCTGACAGTCTACCAGCTGAGCTTCCATGTCCATAGGTTCCTCAGCAGTGACCAAGGACGCATCCAGCGTAGCTCTGGTGTTGAGTAGCCAACGGTCAAGCTCATCAGCTTCTGAGCAGTATCTTTGAAGGGCCTGCTCTTGCCGCTGTTCTTCCAGCTGTTCATTCAGTTTCTCCTAGAGGTACAAATTATGACATGTTTATTTTTTTAAAGAAATACTCAATAAAACAGTCAGGTTTTTTTTCTCCTATCTCTGCCTCTCATAACTTCTATACAGTACTTTTTATAGTACTGTATATATTAGCCAAAATATACTTCTTCTTTCATAAGCTAGAAAGTTTTACAGAATGTTTTTTCTTCCAGGATAATATTTTTTTTTCTGGCAAGTAGAGTTGAGGTAATTGTGATATTTCTCCTTCAGTAAACCTCTGCTATTATAACCTTCATGAAGTGGGATCTTTTCTGTTCCTTCCTGCAGCTCTTCTTGAGAGTCTGCCCAAAACTTGATTCAAACCAGTCAGATAGCACAAAACTGTTCACTTAGGGAGAAAGAAGCACTGGACAAAGGAGCTGCAAGTGGGCTGCAGGAAAGGGAGAGCAGTGTTGCCTTTTTTGGTGCAGCAAGCTGTCAGCCTCTCTCTTGAGACTTCAGTTTTTGCTATGGCTTCTGTTCACAAACCCACCTTACAGGTAAGAGTTGAGACACACTGCTGGTGAGAGGTTATTAAAATACCTTTTCTATTTAGTTGAGGGAGCCCTGTACATATACAGTGTGCAAATTCAGACCTGTATAAGAAGAATATATCGAAGACACAGGTTTTTGGACGGGTTTTCTGAATGCGTAATTTTAGTGGAAAAATTAAAGGACTGCATGTTAGAGTAGTTTATAATGTTAGCTGTTAAGTGCCACAGCTAAATAATAAAGAATTTAAGAGTATTCAAATTCTCATTATTTGATTTCTTAACAGTGAGGGTGACAGTGCGCTGGAAGAGGTTGTCAAGAGAGGTTGTGGGGTCTCCTTCTCTGGAGATTTTCAAAACCTGCTTGGATACCACCCTGTGCCACATGCTCTAGGTGACTAGATGATCTCTAAAGGTCCCTTCCAAACTCTATGATTTAAGCCTACAGAAGTAAAACACTACTGTTAATCCCTTAACAGGACGATATTTTCATTACCTACTGTAAGGTAAGAGTTTCTGTCAGAAATCTATAAATTTCCGTCAGAATTTCTACATTTACATCCCTGAAGTGTTCTGGAAGATTCTGTCTCCAAGACCAGAAACCACAGCAATATTAAGTATAGGTTAAACTACTTAATATTGCCTATATGTCACACAGGTTTCTTGATATAATGCCAGAATACTGGAGCGGTGATACTTTTACTATTATATCAAAGTAATCTCCAGAATCTTAACCATATTTAAAAGTAGTATTTGACTCAAACTTTCTTTTAAACTTATGACTTACTACTGCTGTCAAGAAGGTTAAGGGGTCCTGCATAACATTACCTTAATATTTGCATGCCATTATTTCTCCTATTGAAGGCAAGGAATACAGGGGAATAAAGAATATATTCAGGAAATTACAATCTCAGTATTTAAAAGATTAAAAGAGTTTAAATATGACTGTTGAGCAGTGCATTTCTAAGTTCCTTCTGTTTACTTACCATCTGGCAATTAGATATGATACTGGCTAAAACTGAAGAATACTATATTTTTAAAAGGGATCACTTATGAGAAATTAGCAGAACCTTAGATTACTTATTTTTATGAGAAGCAAACAAGATAACTGGCTAAGGACTTGCTGAAAGTGGCTCTCAATCTCAAATCTGATTCAAAAATGCACTTCTGTGTTTTTTTCTGTACCTCTAATAGCTGTCGTTTTCCATGTGCTTTCATTCGAATTGTGGCCATCCGCTCTGCTAAGACTGTGAGAGTGGACTGCAAAGCCAGCTGATCAGCGACTTCTGCATCCAATGAATCTGAAATTAGCTCATGAGCTAATGTTTCTTGAAGTTCACCAATTTCTTCTTGTAGCATTATCATTTCATCCATCAAAGCCTATTTCAGAATGAGAGCAGAAAAAAATAGTTGTTTTATTTATTTGTGATAAGGTTTAAAAGAAGCTATATTTGTAATACAAAAGTGAAGATGAGAGTTCTCCAGGGGAGCATAAATAAAACACACAGTGCACCATGTCTGTATCATTAGTGTTTGATAGTCCTAGGATTCAGAAGGCTTGAATTCTGCCTTTGAATACTTGCATGCCCAGATCATACATCTGCTAATTGAAGTATGGATTTCATTATTCATCTTGAATTTCAAACATACCACCAAAATAAATCTGTTAAAATATTATACATACCAGCTTACTCCTCCAATGAGCTTCCCTGTCTTTTCTGGAGGACATTCTCCAGTATATAGCCAGGAGACGTGAGTAGAAAGTATGACAGTGTTTTAGAAACAGAGAGAAAGTTACTAACAGGATGGAGAACATCTGGCAGTATACACAGACATGTGAAGACTAACTGAAAGACAAGTTTCTGTGAAAATTCTTAATCTAGAATTTTCAAAACGGTTTCCAAGACACCTAGGAAAAGCTGTTACATACCCAGTCTCTTAGAACAAATCCTTTCATGACCGTTGCAGGCAGTACATATACATTATATATGACTTCCCACATTGTTACAAAAGTCAACTGTTACTCTTCTCAATACAGGAAGTTCTAAGAACTGGCCCCACCAGATAGCTTCAAGCTTTGATGATTACACCCTGGATCTACATCCAGTAGCAGACTTGGTAACTGCTTTTCAGACAAGCTTGCAGCTGTATTCTGGATCTGAGTCCTGAGTCTAGATTTCCATGTCTGGAGCAAGATAATGGACAGAGCTCTGCTTAAATAATGTCTTTTGTCTGATCATGCTTGAAGCATTTTCCATTACAATGCACTACATCTGGGAGTCTTCTGTGATATGTTTTTTGTTTTTGTTTTGTTTTTGTTGTTGTTAGAAGAATGTGTAGATCAATAGCAAAACCAGCATCTAACATTAAATCTTTAACTTAACTCTTCCTAAATATATTTTGCTGAAAACTGCAAAACATACCAAAGAAAACATCTGAGCCTAAACTTTCTGTTCAAGCATAATGAAAAAGAAACCAAATTAAATCAAGGTGAAAAGCCTATGCCACACTTTTTCCTATTTAATGAAGTGATGATATCAAAACACTTTTGAAATAAAATAATGGCTCACTGTTTCACCTCATGTATAATAATGATGGAGACCTATGGTAGTTGTGTCTTCTCATACACATCTTGTTCATATGGATTACAGAAAGATAGTGTTACCTCTCTGAAATCCTCCCTGTGGGTTCTTCTGAGGATGAATATCTGCTAGTGAAATAATCTATTTTTACTTTAGTGAATGCAAATCCTTTTTTAACTTGAAACTGTGAAAATCCAGGAAAGAAGCCTTGAAAATTGAGTCAGAAATGGAAAAATCATCTTCCTATATTCTAAGGTGATACAGTATATTTAAACCCAATATTCTCCTTTCTTTATTTGTCATAAATATTGATATTAAAAATCTGATGAGGGAAATTTGCTTTTACCATTTTACCATGAATAGATAACACACTACTTTTTCACTAAGTATAGTGAAAAAAATATTCAGGGCATGATTTTGCAAGAGTTTTCTTTGCAGAGTGTTTTATTGTGTATTACAGTTTTGCTTAAGGCAGTGAAGATTGAATTTAGAACCTTCTAGAATGCCTCAGTAGTAGTTATGGTAAATTTGGACACATGAACAATAGTCAGATAAAGGCTGATAGCAATGATGCTGCACAGCATGTCATCCAGCTATTAGTGTAGGTGTCATTGATCAGAAACTTTGACAAAAGATTATGCTGAAAATCTTGATTGGACAAACTACCCTACTAGTTTACCTCTTTAAAATATTCCTCTTTTAAAGGAATTCCTATTATATCAACTCTAAAAGAGCAGGAATTCCAAAAGGAAAGACATACTGTTAAAGAAAAAAGTTCAGATGGCTTTTGCATAACTTTGAGGTATCCAGTGGTAAAGACTGCCTTTCTGTAATAAAAAAGACCAGCGAAGTACTGCAAGCTCTCCCTCTCACACGTGTTAAGTTTTTACCTGATGTTCAGCCATCTGGCTCTCTGGGCTCTTGCCTGGCTCCAGACTCTCATTTAGTTTGATCTCAATGCTCTCCATTTTTGTGGATATAGACTGGAGTGTGTCTTGGTATTTCTGTTGACGTTCAAGAGCTTCATAGAGAGTGCGCTGCTTTTCACTGATCTGAAGAGAAATAGCCATAAAGCCATAAATTCTGTTTTCTGATGCAGGATTTGCTCTTTCTTCTCTCCTTCATACATATCTAGGATTTTGGAACTAAAATCAAAAACTTATAACTTCATTTTTAAAAAGGATAAATTAAAACAGTTGCACTAACAACATTTCTCTGTTTAAAGACCATCAATCAGAATCTAAGTTCCAAGATCAAAAAAAAATCACTTTGGTAAGCAGAGGAAAAAACAAGCACAATCTCACACCTTGTTGTATATACTCACACACATATGTGCATGCATATAATTTGCCAGAGGCACAGTTTCTGATAAAGTAACTATGCAGTAACTCATACTGTGTCTCTGCAAAGAATTACAATTAAGGTCATGAAATCTGAATTTTGGTCATTGTCATACATCACTGAATGATTATGCTGCAGTAATAAACAAAAATGTGTTAAGTCTATCCAGCATTTCCCAGAAAGTGGATCCTTCACTGGTTTTGTCTACTCATCCAGCTGGCGAAACAAAATGATTTGTATGTTTGGCTGTGGAATATGTCTGATAACAGTTAAAATTTTTGAAGGCAACTATCAGAATAAATCATTCTTACTTTCTATTGCTGGGCGCTCATGCTATCCAGACTTTCAAAAAAAAAGGAAGCTCCTGTCATATCATGTTGTAACTGACAAATACTGTTGCCCCCAGAAAACCAAGAAGTGCAAAGAATACTAGTTGAGCATGTTTTTTTCATTTTATTCCTTACTAGCTAGCCAATCATTTTGATCTCTTCTGATGAAGACTTACCACGTTCTTCAGTGTTTCCCAGGAACGCTGCAAATCATCAAGTTTGGCACTAGCAGCTGACTCTAAGCCTGGCTCGTAGAACTCCTGGGTGGTTGAAGTGCTGGGCTGAATTTTAGCAGCTTCTGTCTGCAACTGTTCAGCAGATAAGGCTTGGTAATAAGCAATGTCCTACAAGCATGAAGCACATTATTGCACTTTCAAAATGAAAGACACTACATAAGAATATTCCCCTACACAGTGCTCCATTGCATATATCCATATATACATACATACACACATACATATATACAAGGCTTCGACTATTTTTACTTTCTAGTGCTTTACCAAAAAAAAAAAAAAAAAAAGGACAAAGACACAAATATTTAGAAGTAGTTTAGCCTCAGTATGGTTTGGGTTGAGTATTAGCAGGGAGGTTCAGGGGGCAACTATGGCCAGATATGAAAAGGTTGGTTGGAAGAGCTCAAACTGAGAAGTCCCACCTCTGAATGGGTTAAACCCAACACATCTGGGTTGTATGTTATTATAGGTGGAAAATAATATAGCTGTAATGCCTCTATCAGAGAGAGGGCAAAAGAAGAACCAAAATTAATGATTGGGAAGAGCTAGTTAATGAGGCAAGAAAGAGAATTAAATACTGGCTTATGATAAGTCTGCAAAAAGGGTTTTTGATAGTTTTAAAAGTAAGAGATCAGGTGTGGGAACCAAAAGCAGCTAGGAAAACAGGCCCATAATCAAAATGGTCCTTGAATAAGTTAGTGTGCAAAGTCTTCCTTACCAAATTTGCTTACTTAGTGCATGAAGACAGCGACATAATTAAAGATGTACAGAAATATGATTCCTTAATCATATGCTCAGTGTCTGCATTTAAGATAGAAACTATTAAAAATTGACACTAGGTATGACAGATAACAGGCATGCATTTATTTAAGAGTGATAAATACTGCAAACTAGCTTATCACTCAATTGCCACAATAATAAATGAGACTCTGAATCATATGATGAAGCAGTGAGTGGTTGTCCATGCTCTCTCAATGCTTTTGGATTTGAAAGTGCTCCTGGTGACAGCTTTAGCACAACATTTTGATGCCAATGAATTCCATAAGAATGTCTGAACTTATAGGGAATAGACCTCCTTCCTGACATTGATAACCTTGGCCTAAATTGTAATTTTTGAATCAAAAACATTGTCCTAAATCTACTGCAAAGTGTATTTGCGATCAGGAGAAGCATTGTCCGGTGACTGAAAAATTCTCAAATTTCTTTTTTTCTGACGCCCATAAAACAGGAAGAAAAAATCACCCATGTGACTGAGAAAGAAGAAAGTGTCTTTTCCTTAGCAACTTACATGGAGCTGCACGGCAAATATATGAGATACTGCCCTGTATGTGAGGGAGAGTGGGACAGGAATTTCATGTGTTACCACTGAAGATCTTTTTGTGACCTCTTTATTTCTCATAAGTATTATTTAACAGATAAATCCTAAAAATAATTAAATACAGACGCACATTGTGTGCTCGGTTTGCCATCCTTTGGGGAAGTCATAGCCATTTTAATATATTTTGTTCAGTGCTATTGGTGTTAGTTTTTCTTAGCTCATGAGAATTTTTGGAAGTGAAAATTAGTGTGTTTATTTGAAAATTGTACAGAAAAGCACAAATTGATAAATAAGAGCCTAACAAATAAGTGAGATCTAAAGGAGACAATGTTCACTGTTGCCAAATATGCTTTTTTGTAGTCCTATTAATTTTAAAGAAAACATTTTATTGTAATGGAATACGAATGCAGCTTCCTTCCTTAACACATGTGAGTTCAGACTTCCTGTGAAAGAGGCTTTGCTCATTTTCAGTTTACAAGGCTGTAGCTGGAACTTGGAAAACTAGATTACAGGAAAAATTCATTTCTGAATCTGAAAAGAAGGGTTTAAATGTTTAAGCATTTTGTAAGTAAACCACTTGATTATGGAATATTCTTCCGCTTATTGTTTAGTAAGTGAAGCTCATTTCAACACTAACCACACTGAAGAAACTTTTATCTGTCAGTGTTTTAAATTACTAGCAAGCTTCTTTCTTTCAAATATCTCTAATTGAAAGACACATCTTTTTGTTGAATGTCTGCATAGTAAACCAGAGCTAAAATTGCTTATGGTTTATAAGCAATAAGGTGCAACAGCCTCTTCATTGGATTTTCCTGAAAGTATGCAAGTTAAACTTAAGTCATTAATCTGATTTTTCATTCTTGGAGGAATTTAACGAATCGACCCTACATCAAATTTGTTTATTAGGAAGCAAGTTATTCTTCATTTTTTTAAAAAATTCTTTTAAATCAATTCTTTAATTATTAACAATGTCATAAGATTTTTGTGTGAAACGCGTAGCTGCTTGTCTACTGTAAGTACACTTCACTGGGAAATCGCTGGTTACCTGAAATGACAGGCCATTAGAAACATCTTTTCATTCATTATATAATATTCTATTTTTGCAGTCACGGAAATATGTTGGTTCATGGAAAAGAATCAGTTTATATGTAGAAACTTCTACAGCACCCCATGCATCTTTGGAAAAATTAGCTGGAAGCTTGCCAGAATTTCTCTAATCCTACTCAGTCATGTAAAACTCCACCACCATACTTTTTAAGTCTGCAGTGCTCAATTTGGTAAACAGCCATAAATGCAAGAACAAATAAACACATCATCCAAATCCCAGCAACATGAAGAACTCAGCAAAGTGGTGGCTGCTCATAAGTCCAATTTCTAAACTTCAGCACATTGTAGGTATCCCTTTACGTGCACAATGCTCGCAGTGCTGGTTTATTGCTCACAGCTTCCCTGATCTGTACCATTACCTCTTAAAATAGAGCATCATTGAAAGTAAGGAACGAACACTGTTCTTGCACAATATATGAAAGTTAATACATATAATGGTATTAAGTGGAAGTCATCATACTGTGGCTTTAATGCTACCATGATGATGATGATATAAGATACACACACATTGACAAAAAGCAGTGTTTTGTTATGGAGACTCCAAAATTGCCTTTTTTTCTCAGGATGCATGATGTCACTGAGTATTACTATGAAATTGGAAATTAGACTATAAATAGAACAGACTAGTGACATGGAAGACTTTTGTAATGGTCATTTTAAACTTATTTTTAAAAATAGTGAAGAGCTTTCTTGGTGCGAAATTTACACATTTCAGACACATTACCCTGTACTTGTATTGACTCTGAATTAGAACCTGAGGATTCAGTAAGGCTGAAGCTTAAGCCTCAGTTTCTTGGAGCTGCAGATAAATATTATTTCAAAGGATGAAATAAACCCCATTTGGAATGGAGCCATGCATGTCTCTGAGAAAAAAAAGCTGACAATGCCAAGAGGAAGGTACCTGGTTAAGGGAAGCATCTGCAGTAGCCACAGGTGAAGGGGAGCGACAGGCAGGTGGAGAAGAAATTTCACTGTTGGTTCCCTCCTCCCCAGACTCCTCAGTGACAGGGGAGAGCAGTGTGTGACAGCGACCAGCAGTCATCTGCCACAGGAAAAGCAACACCAGAGCACAGGAAGATCAGTCAGTTACCTCATTTCTCAGGTTGGACTTAGATTGAAATCAACTGAAAAAATTAACACATGGCCACCTGATATTATTTAGTCATTCTTCATGCTCTTTTATTTAATAGGTTAAAAACCTGATGAATTAATAGTTATATTTCCTTGTCATACTTCAGTATGATCACTCTGATACTCCTATGAATACTCCTGTATCCTAAGGAATTAAAAAGAAAATATATAGGTGGCAACTCAATAATAATAAGTTAGAGTTGGCTTAAATGTCACCTGGTACAAACTGCATGTAAAAATATTCTGAATATTTCTGTCCAAAAGGTTAAAAAGACAAAGATAGAATAAAAGAATAAATCAAACATAAGGCCTAGGTCAGTGCTTTTGCAGCCTTCATTCCCACATACAGTGTACACTGTCAATTATTATATCAACTTTTAATAAAGTTTTAAAAAGATGGTCTGTACATCCTGTTTACGGCAACATATTATGAAATAATAAAATAAAAATTTTGTTTTTCTCTTACTCCTGCCACTCAGTAGTTTCTCGGTGTTTGTTCTGGTTTATCTAGGGGTAAAAAAAAAACAACAACAACAAAAAAAAACACACACACAGGTAACATCAGCATGTGTGCTGACATCTGCATGCAAAAGAACTGCATTTGCATCTTATTATAGGCAACTTCGATGAGTATTTGTTAGATAACTTCATCTTATACCATTGAGCCCTGAAAAGCCATATAAAACAAAATACTACAGGAAGGGGAAGCTGTAGCTTCTTTGGTTTGCCACACTCGAGCCATTTCAAAAGTAAAATATAAATGCAATCTGTGTGGCAACTCACTGCACAGGAGTGTTGCAAGGATGCAGAAGAAAGCAGTTCAGATGAAGAACACTGAGAGCAATTTCACACTTACCATGACCACTGAGGGGTGAGCAGGGTGTGTAGGGAGGAGCTCTGAATCCAGCTCCTCCATTCCTTCCGAAAGCCCTTCTACTTCAGTCACCGTCAGCAGCATCGTGGCGTGTTTTGCTTTCATTGTTAGCATCTTGCACTTTGAATTCAAAGAAGCAATTTGCTCCTGGTATCCTTTGATCTTCTGTGCCAGCTCCTGAGGAAACATTTTTTTTTCCTACTGCAGAGGTAGCAAATAAAGGCCATCAGGCTAGTGGCATTTCAGCCTCCGTGGAAAAGCAAGCTCTCTCCTCCAAGACCAGCCAATAAAATCATTGCACTGCGTCTCGGAAACGCTACACATGCTGCAGCGCGAGCTGAAAAGCAGGATGTTGATTGTGGAAGGAACAGGTCAGGCTGCATCTCACTGCACAGCGAAACCACAGAGCATTGAAATGAAACCGGAAAAGTGCTGTGAAAGCCTCCATATGACTATCACAGCAGAGAGAAATATATTCTTGCATTCAAGCCTGAACCTAATACAAATTCTATAAACTCCAGATTACAGCAGAGGGGAACGTCTCTGGCTCTTTTTCCTTCTCTTTTGGTCTTTTTTCCATTTATCTAAGAAAGACGAAACTCACCCAGATGGTGCATGCCATAAAAATGAGGTCATGTGATTATCAGAACTGTGAAAAAAGCATCATTCAGCTCTCACCACACAGAACACAATGAACAGTTCACAGTGGTTTAATAAAGACAAATGTAATATAGACAATAACTCACATAAAAGAATAAACACAGACTGGATTGCTCTTTGCAAGTATTTGCATAGTTTTAAAAGTCTCCAGAGTTAAAAGTGTTAAAATTCTCCAGAGTCGAAACTGGATAAAGTATTGTCACTTCTTCAAAAAGAGCCGGCAAATATGCACAAAAGCAGATAGATTTTAAAATACTTTTTTATGATTAAGAAATGGAAATGGTCTATCTACTTGGATTAGGGTTCTACTTGGAGAAGCACTGTCATCAATTTAAGTTTAGTCAGAACAGAAATAGAAAAACTAAATTATTTTAGAAACTTTTTTTATTCTCAAATACTCTGTGCTGCTGCCTAGTTTAGCAACCAGCTTCCAAGCAACAAATTGATAGACTGAAAAAAAAAAAAAAAAGGAAAGCAGTGGGAAGCTTTCACATTTCTGATGGGACTATTTTTTCCTGTCCTCCTGGAGATTCAGTACTAGGATAGCTTTTGATTTACGAAGTAAAAATAGTATTTGTAGAAGCATGCCTGTCAAGTCAGTGACTATTCATTCAAATGTGTATTCTACTTTATTTCTGCTTTATTTTTTCTTCAAAATGCTAGTTTTCAAAGAAACAGAAAAAAATAGTCATCCACTACTTCTCAATGAATGATAATTCTCGAGGGCTAAATGGGAAATCAATCATCATTCAATATAATCTCTTAACTCCATCAATATTACTGAGATCTAATGTTAACTCCACCGACTATATAACATTCTTCTCTCAAGTGAAAAAAAAGAAAAGAAAGAAAAGAAAGAAAAAAAAGGCAAAAACAATACAGGTAGAAAAAATAAATCAAGTTAAAAAAGAAATATAAGCTGACAACACAGTCTATGGTTACATAGACATTTTCTAATTAGTGTATGTTCATTAAAATTATATAGACGCATAGAAATAGTTGACTACCTTCTCACATGAAAGTGCAAAGACACAGGTTTCTGTAAACACAATTCCAGATACTACGTGCTGTTATGTACACACAGGGTACTACAAGATTTCTGCAAATCAGAGTGTACTTTCCTCCCTTCTTCCTCCTACCTTCATTCTAAGCATAGGTACTATATATATCCCTTAAAGTTCATGTGGGCTTCAGCAAAGAAACTGGTAACATCTTTTCTTTAATTTAAAACACACTTAATAAGCATTTTGACAGACTTGCTTTTAAAAGATGTAACAATGTAGGGCCTCTTTATACACTTTGTGACCTTTTCTACAATTATTCAGCAAAAAAATATAGGTCAAAAATATGTATATCTGAGTCTTTACACTCAGTATTTTGAAATAGGTTCCATATGGAAGATTAATTGTACACTACCTAATGCCATATTGAATTCATGCTTCCCTCACCAACTCCTGTGTAATTTTTTTTCTGATAGAAAACTAAATGCTGCTGAGGAAAATTAACTCCTTATCCCTAAATGTGGGAAGCTTGCAAGTAGGAAACCCTGTCACTCTATGGATCATGCCATCACGTGTAATAGAACAAAGCTGCAGTCTTCCTACAGATCTTTTGGAGGACTACTAACTATTGGACTCATTCAGATGTGGAGGAAGCCTTAGAATGCCCCATTTTTAACTCCTTCCTCTATGCAGCATTCTCACTATGTATTGCTGAAGCAACTTCCCTGCATTAGGTGCTCCAGGACATTTGTCAGGAGAATTCTTTCAATTCCATACTAAAAAGACAGAAGTGTTTTTAAGATACCTGCTCTGCACTTGTATGGCGTACCTTTTGTAAAAACTAGGTAGACAATGAGCATCATAATACTAGGAGTAAACTGTTAGGTTATATTATATAATGTAATATCTAAGCTTGTGTATCAAAGGTAAAGAAATGGTGCCACCTGGTGTCAGAACGGTACACCAGCCATATATTTTTGATCCCAAGGCATATGACAACAGACAGTGTGAAGGGGAAAAGGACTCTTGTGCTCCAGCGTCAGCACAGCAGAGGAGGCTTCATGGAGGGGATCCCAACTCACAGGAGCTCTGGAGATCCATGAGTCTGAGGGCAGGACAGGAAAAAAATCTTCCCAGCAATGATTTGGCAAGTCTTTGGAGTCATCCCTGCAGAATTTCCTGCCAATCTACTCTAGCTTTCCTGTGATTTAATCCCTTGGTATTTTCTAACAGAACACTAATGAAAAGGAAATAAGGACTTTGAGATGTATCTATGAATCACTAAATTGACAGCGAACACTTGATCAATTGTTCAGTGTTATCATTTGGGACAGTTCCTGGTCTGAGGTAAAAGATATAAAAATTATATCCAGTTATATCCATATTTTTTCTAGCTCTCCATTAGTTATATACTGATTTAGTTTGTAAAGGTATTGACTACAGATTGGAATATGTTTAACTGAGTGCAGAAAAGAATACTTTGAACTGTACTAATAGTATGAGTTTCCTTTAAGATATTTGTTCATCTACTCAGCAAGCCTTGGAAAACACCTGAAAACTGCTCAGCAAGCTTCTGAGACTTGCTGACATGAAACTTCTTGGGGTAATGAGCTGCCAAAGAGTCCATGTTGTTGCATAGTGGTTCTCCTACCTCATGGTGTGAAATCTGGTCCTGGAGTTCCTGGATGTTACTGGTTGCTATTGGCTTGTCTTGGATCTCACGATGGGCACTCTCTATCATTTGCTGTAAATGTTTCATCTCTTGCTCATACTGCTCATACTGAACCACTGCTTCCTATAATAAATTAATTAATTAATTAATTAAAAAAAAAAAAAACATAGTTCAGACATCATTGACCCTTCTGAAGGGTCGCAAACTTTCACTCAGTGAACGTGCACGTGCCTGCATGATGTTGCACTGCTGAATAGCTGTGTGCTGCAAGCGGCTGGCCTCCTCCTGCAACCTGAGGGCGCTGTGACATATTGGCAGGCTGGTGACCACTTCTTCAGGAATCCTCAAGGCACTCTGGCAGACCTGTACTGCATGGACTTTCGGCTTTAATACCTCCATTTCGGACAAGAGATGCTAGAAATGAAGTCAATGCCACAGTAAATCAGTTTTGAAGAACTCACAAAACATTCAGTGTAGCAAATGATAAATAAACAAGAGTTCAAGCACTAAAGCAAACAAAGAATTTGATTATTTGGCTGTTAAATGGAATGCAATCAAGACGCTCTCTGGAGTCCCTAATATATTCTTAAGTAAACACTATCTTACAGTACTGGTTAAGCAAAAGGGCTACATAATAGTAATAAATTTTGCTTGGATGCAGTCCTGTGCCACATGCTCTAGGTGGCCCTACGTGTGCAGGGGGCTGGACTAGATGACCTCTAGAGGTCCCTTCCAACCTCAACCATTCTATGATTCTATGATTCTATGAAATTCATAAAAAACATAGTAAATCTACAATGTTACTAAGCATCTAAGCATGAAGATATTTCTGTTAATTTATTTAAAAAATCTTAAAAATCCACACAAAGCCATGTAGAAGTCACTTATGAACACTAGCTTGGATTTTAGTATTAAAATACATATGTTCATGTATCCCTGCTGAGACACAGACGCATTCTCAAAACAGCACATGAATACTTTGTGTTCAACAGTAATTTTGGAAATGCAAACCTTTGGAAATGTAAACCACGTTTGAAAATGTTATTTAAAATTCAAAAGGCAATCAAATGGAACAAAACACAACTACACAGAACTCTTTCTCCTTGAATAATCATGCACTAGGTGCCATTGTTAATAATCTCTATCTTTTTCACAACATTCATTCAAGCGGTTTGTTCTTATGCATGAGAGAGGTAAATACGGAATGACTAGAGAATAGATGGGATCAGTGATCCTTTTATCTTCAGTGGGGAGTTTAATGTATTCACAGGTAGAGGAAGGAAAGTAAGAAAAGAAAAAGGAAGGTTGAAAGGAAGGACCTCAGAACACTAGAAAAAGCTTTTAAGTTCAAAAGAGTTAAATCATCTAGACAACACACATGCCAAAAAAGGATGAAGAGCCCAGCTGTCTCCCTTCTGCTATATCATATTCAGAAAAGTACCTCAGTGTGTCTGAAGTGTATGCTGATGAGAGGATTAGGGTTTGCTCTTTATTTCTGAGCCCCTATGAAATACGGTGGATCATCTAAACAGAGACTGGATATAACAGATATAATGATCTATTCTTTGGAGGCATCACTACTGAGTTTCTCCTCTCCTCCTCTCCTCTCCTCTGAGAGGCCCCATACTCTGGGGAAAAAAGTGCTTATCATGGAACAGACATTTGGCTGAATGTCAAGCCTGGAGCCAGAAGGTCTCGAAGGCCTCCTCTCTGGTGAAAGAGATGGGTCGGGGTACAGCCCCTTTCCATTTGCACAACGATAGTGATGCTCACAGAGACAAGATAAAGATGATACAGCAACAGTAATTTCTAATTCATATTCAGTTACTGTCTGTATGGGTGCTGTGTTTCACCTATATTCTTCAGTGCCATGTACAGAGATTTGGCTGCAAGTCCCAAGCAGTACAAACACTCCATCTTAATCAAGAGGCAAAGCTATGTATGTTGGCCTTTTACCTACACTTTTTTTTTCAGATTTTCATCTGCTCCAAGGACAAAGTGGACATGTTGATATTTAGCTTGTACTAGAAAACTAGGGCAGTTAAGGTTATATATTAGCTTGCTGTGAGAAACTCAGAAAGCTCTGACTTAGGTTATTTTTTCTTTTCAGACTGACACCAAAAATAACAAATTAACAAATCTCTATAGTAGGCCAGGTTCAACACACAAAGTAGCAATATTTTATGCAGCTAATTCAACTAAACAAAAAATACTGAGCTTAAGGAAATCTGAGTCTTTTTCTTATCTTTCCATTCGACTGTTGGTAGACCTAGCAAGCCACAATCTCTTGCATGTTTATCTGTAAAATGGTGAAAATAATCTATACTTCTTTTTAAAGTGCTATGAGAAACTGCTGCCAAATGCACTGGGTAAGAACTGGTCTGTATTATGAGTATCTATATGTTATTTCATAATAGATTATTTTATTAGCAAAATACAGGATAGGTAATTGTATTAATATAACATCATTATATAATAATTATATAATAATTATGTATTATTTAATATAAAATAAACTAAGCTAAGCTTATGAATAGGGATTAGTGTTTGTTTGGAGGCACAAATCTCAGAAAAACTAGACAATCATTACTAAATCACCATAATAACAGACCCATAAAAGATTACGTTTCAAACATTTCCCTGACAGAATCATTTATCCCATTCCATCCGTCATTCCCTCGGCAGTAACTTGTGGTTAGAGTCAGATATACTGAATCACCTTAAGAAACACCTGCAACAGTCACACTAGCATTCGTTATTCTGTGTACGCTCACACTGCTCACTGTTCTAACTTTGAGGTCTTGCCCTTTTACCTGTCTGTGAGAAAGCTGCTCTTTCAAACTCAGCCGCCCAAGCTCTGGAGAGGTCATGGTAGCTTGGGCTTGCTCCAGAGCAGCCTGCAGGGCTCGCAGTTCAACTTCAAATTTCTTCATATCCTGTAATAGATTTGATCCAGAGATGAAAATGCAAAAAAATAAAGTAGTATAAATGTATTCATCCAGGTGTTATAATTGTATCCTTTAGGCCAAGGACAAAAAACTAGTCAACATTTTTTAACAATGAAAAAGTAAATGTTTAAAAATATTGGAAAATTAATATTATCAGTCATAAAAGTATCTGAAAAAAAGAGGTCTTCAAGCCAGTTACTATTCTAAGTGCCTCCTCCAATTCAAATACAGCATATACTTAATAAAATAATTTTATAGAACCATAGGCCTAGAAAGGACCTAAAGATGTCCTCTGTCTTCTCATCGTGTAAAAAAACTGGACATAACTATCTGTCTTATCTTTAGAGTGCATTCTTAGAGACTGCAAGCAATGGAGCCTCCCTTATCTTATATTACATTGTTTCAGTATTCTTTGTTGATTTTTTTTTTTTGGTAGTCTAACCTGAACCTATCTTTTGTTGCAATGTAAATGCTCTACATCCTAACCCACTAACAGCAGACATGAAGGACAAATTCACACATTAGAATAATCCTGTTTAGCATCTTTTCTTGTTAATTTAAACTCACATCAATATTATCACTATCCTCTGATTTTTATTTCCCCCCTGTACCCCTTCCCCCTCCAGTTTGGCCCACATCTTTCTTCAAGTGCGATGCTGGCTACAACTGTAATCTTGAAACTACTGCATATAGGCTAAAAGCATATACTTTTATTTATTCCTAGCATGTTTTTTTTTTTCCAACAATGCCACATTGTTCTTTCATTTTACTATGATGAGAATGACTAAATTCACATCCTTTCTACCAAGTGCCTCTGGTCAGTAGATTCTCATCTAGATGTAGATGGTTGTTCCGTCTAAATGTAACAATTTGTCCTTGTACCTATTGAACATCAGTCCCTTAGCTGTCAGTCAGCACCAAAAAAAAGAGTTTTTTCCACACCTTGGCAGCATCTTGGAGATTTGGCAGCCTCACTTTGATAACTTGCTGTAACTCCTCTGCCCGCCGCCCCAGTTCCAACACTTGCTGAGACATTCCCTCAGTGCAGTAGACACTTGTCAGATACTCAATCCTTTTGCTCATGGCCTCAAGATCACCATGAATCTCTCCGGACTCTTCAAGCATGGCCTAGACAGATAGGAATATAATTAAATGCCACTGCTAAGGTTCAAAATAAGTTCATTTTTACGTAAATTTTGTTCAGCAAATGCTTCAATTTGTACACATTTGTTAACATGTGATTGAGTTCTGCTGATTTCCCATAAGGCTTAAGCAATATACTTAATAATCGGTGTATGCTGAAGTGCTTCAGCTTACAGAGATATGGAATAATCATGAAGCTTTGGCAGCTGCATTCTTCAACACATCTAGTGGTTTGCTGTATCTCCTTGCCTGTAGCATTATAATCTACACAGTTTACAGATGATATGAGGGACAACAGTCATTAATACTGTCTAAAAAGTGGCTAGCAAAGTATTCTTTGCGACAGCATTGTCTAGGTCCATCTGTTATCAGTTCTTTAAGTCAGGGAAAAGCTGTAGCAAGAACAGAAATGCAACCAAAGCAATCCCCAAATTTCCTCAGGATAAATCTCCTGGAGGGTCCTGCTCAGAAGAAAGTGGGATATATCATCCTGTCCCAATATAAATGAATAAAGTTGACACATAATAAAAATATGTGTGTGTGTGTGTGTGTGTGTGTGTGTGTATATATATCTCAAACACATAATTCATGGCATTTTATTTTGGCATTAGTGAGACATGAGCTTTCTTTCATTTAATGTCAAAGAAAGATATCAGATGAAAACAAAAACTATTCTAACTTTAACTTAAATCCCAAAATTACTTAGGGAAAAAAAAATAACCCTGAAAATTGTGTTTGCTCAAAATTGAATTTATAATCTAATATTGAATAGGGATCATTAAGTGCCAGGAAAAAGAATTACTATGACCTTTTTCTAGAGCAGTACTAGCTGCAATGAGGTACTCAGCATCATGCTATCCAATCAGATCACACTATTGAAAAGTTCCTCCGAAGCCAGTGAATTTGAGTAAGCATGGAGATTAAGCTTGAATCACATAATTTTAGTCAATAATGCATTGTAATTTCAGATATCAAAACAAAAGCCTAAAGCAAATTAATCATTTCTAAGACGTGGAATACAGTAACACAGTCACAGAAACCTATTTTTTTTTAGACTTTTGTTTTCTCCATTCAAGGAAATGGAACAAAAAAAAAAGAAAAAAAGAAAGTATAGAAAATAAGTTCAGGAAGTACTTTGCTCCTTGATTTTTGCAGCTTGTATAATCACCTGGTAGGCCTTAAACTGATCGCGAAGCTGAGAGGCGGAATTCCATGTTATATTACCATGCACTAGGATATTTGCTTTCTCAATCCATTTCAGTATGAACTCCAGCATCTCATTGTACTCTTCCAAATGTGAAGTAGCCTAGATAGAAAAGAGGATGTAATCCTTAAATGTAGGATGGAATTCTGTACATTTCTCAAGAGTATGACAAAATTACTTTTATTTCCTTTATTGCTTTCATTTTTGGGGATCATGTTAATACCTTATTGTTGAATTTAGTCTAATCAATTCTGAATTTATGAAGTTAAAATACATTTGTTTCCAATAAATAAACACAACTATTTCAGGGGAAAAAAGACATCAAAAGAATGCAGCTCATACTGGGAGAGTGCACTGGTGCTCCTTCACTTCCTGCAGGTATCTGAGCCTTGCACAAGTTCCAAATACCTTCTTCTCAAACTCTAGCTCCCTGGAAACCCCCTTTTTTTAATGTCACTCCTTATGTGTATTTGTATCTTGTTATGTCATTCACCATATAACTTTCATTTATAACTTGCTTTGTATCCTACGCCTATTATTTTTTCCAAAAGGAAGACTTTTTTTTTTTTTTTTTTTGAAACACAGCTCAAAAGAATGCTCAGCTTTTTGATTAATCCAGTTTCTAGTTAGCAAGTACCTATTAGCTCCAACTCTCTTCTCACTTTCCAGGAGAAACTTCACTGATTTTCCTTAGTCTTTCCTATGACTGGTGGATCAAATCCTAGAGTTCAGTGTCTGTATGCAGTGTTTGCCCTGACTTTACATCTTTTATGACAGGAAGGGTGTTTCTTAGTGCTGAACAAAAAAGTCCTGATGGTTAAATCCCTTCAAACAAGCACCTTTGAACTGAACTCTGAACTGAACTGATTTTAATGGTTATTTTTTATTCATCTCTGATAATAATTTTTCAGAGGGAACTGAAACTGAAAAGAATATAATGAAATAATTATATTTTCAAAGTCTCATAGAAGCTTCTTTATGCACGTAGAAAAGAGAACTCATGATTTACCAGGCTACTGATGGCAGAACCATAGCAAATACCTTTTCTTGCTTTCAGCTAGACTGTTTTTGAACAGAAACAATTAGCAAAATACTTAAGGAAAGGTTTCAGAGACTTACAGCCTCAAAAACAGCAGGAAAACATCCTTATGCTGCAATATTATGTTCTAGTCTTGCATAATGACACACAGTATTGCAAGGCTACTATTTTCAGGCCTTTCTACTGAATATACAAAATATATTTACTCTAGTTAGTGACTAGAGTAAAACAAACTTTTTCTTTCACATAAAGCTGAAAATATACCTAACTATAATAAGACAGAGACCTGGAAAAGCATAATGAGATTGATTTCCTGTCATACAACTTTTGGAAGGCAGGTCTGAAACCTGTTCAGGGCACCAGTGGAACAACAAGGCAGGTGCTTCATGGAAGAGCACACTAAATCAGTGTATCCCAGAACCAGAGTTACACCATCCTCCTTATTTGACTCAGTCTGTGCCTCTCTCTGAGGTTCCCTGGCTATGAATATGAATACTCATATATGAATATGAATAGGCAGATATGTCAAGGAATGTCCCTTCTTGCATAACTGTTCAGAAAACAGAAAGTTTTCATGTTCCTTCTGCTCCTGAAATGAAACAACAAAGAGGATTTGGGACTGTACCTGACTGAGCTTGGCTGCTCTGTACTCAGCCTGCCGCACGGTCTGCTGCTGCAGAGCAGTGAGATTCCCTATTTTGTTACTCAGCTGCTTAGCCAGAGGGACATTCTGCTCTGCGAAGTCCTGGACCGATGCATCTAATTCCAGCAACTTAACATTGCAGCTGTCCAATTCTTCACCCAGCATCTAGATGGAAAACAAGAAAATCAGTGAGTCAGATGTGTCAGCCTTCTGGTTGACTATTTCTATTCTGATCTACAACTTCTAAAACCTGTCCAAAGTCTCCAGAGTTTATTCCATTTTTTATTTTGTCTGTAAACCAACACTATTTGTTTAAGCAGGAAGGTAGAACAGCAGGATGTTGGTCATCTCTTAAATGTGTACCATTACATTTTCTTTTCAGACTTCCTGGTTGAAATGAATAACATTTTCCCTATTATACCAAAAGATTGAGTCACTTCAGAGTGATATTAACTGCTCTTGCCCATCTTTCTGTTTGTCTTCAAACTGAATGGTTAAAACACA
Organism: Crypturellus undulatus; assembly: GCA_013389825.1. Classification (NCBI taxonomy): domain Eukaryota; kingdom Metazoa; phylum Chordata; class Aves; order Tinamiformes; family Tinamidae; genus Crypturellus; species Crypturellus undulatus. The sequence goes on from VWPW01000726.1 coordinate 391,370, forward strand.
TTTCCATGACAAGAATTTTTGTTTATTTGAAAGGTTCTCCTTCCTTTTTTCTTTTTGTTTTTGCTTTTTTTTCTTAGTAAAATACAACTTTACTAACTGAAAACTGCCTAATTACCTATGAATGCATTACAAAATGCATTTTCACAGCTCAGTTTGGACACAAGAACAATCTGAATGATGCTAGATTGTTTCAATGGAAACAGATTTTTTTTAACATATTTACAAAAAGTTTTTTTAAAAAAAATCTAAAAAGATTAGTATTAGACTGATAACACATTTAATGACTACAATTTCTTGGACCAATGATTTAGGATTTGGGTTTTTTTTTCTAGATCCAAGGTAAATATCCATTGGTTTTGTAATATAAATGAAAGAAACTTCATCAAACACTTAAGACTAAGAATATACATAAATGCAGTTGAGGAAGCTTTACTAAATTTTGAGTGACAGGGGCACTTTTTGGCAAAAATCAACATTTGCAGCGTACTTTTAGTAAATTATGAAAATAAATTGCTTTTTTTGACATACATGACATATCTATGTCTTTTCCTACTTGGTATACTTTGCTTACTTTAAAACAGTAACCAGGTCAAGTTTGTCTTTGACTAGTAGAAAAATCTCCTACCTTCATATGATAAATGGTCATATGATGACCTGATTTGGCCATCATGCCTCTGTACAGACAAGTATTTCAGAGTATGGTAAACAGAGTGTGGTAAATAGGTTCAAAAACCCCACAAAAATATCAAGAGAACATCTGCATTACCTTTAATCACACTAGTAATGTTTCTTTACTATTGCATCAAATGATATTAGAAAATTGACTAAGCAAAATTATATTTATCACAAGTATAGCTGGATTCTAAAGAATGGTCTTTTCAGTACAGACTGAAACAAGAGTTTGGAAGCCTCTCTCCCCCATACTGCAATCAGAGTCATTATTTAGAGAGAACAGCATACTTTTGGCCATGTGACTTGCTTTTGTTCTCAGCTCCTCTCTCCATGCTCAGTTATGGGCCTACGCACAATGAATATGACTCTAAAAATCTCAGCCAACCCTTATTTTTACCCATTCTTCTATAACCCTACATTGAAAACACATGTCATCACATTTTGCCTCATGTGACAAATACATCTTTGGTATGATGGCAAAGCCCTTGTTCAGAAGAGTTTATGGTGTAATCAAATAAAGAAAGCCTTTTCTTACCTTCTGCTCAAGTCTGGCTTGTGCTATATCATTAGTTTTCTTTTTCAGTTTGGAAAGTATAGAATTTAGTTCATTAGCTATCCCCTGGATTTTCTGACCAAAATCTTCATTTAATTTTTTGATCTGTTGAGTTTCTTTCTCTTTGCTTTGAATCTGTCAACAATAAGAATCAAATTCAGTAATAAGAAATATTGGTCCTGATAGGAAATTAACTTAATTTTTCATTTAACTCACTTCAAACTTTCTTTGTTAGCTAAAGTAGGTATTAAGACTACTGTACATAGTCATAGTTCAACCACAATTCGACATTCAGTTTCACTAGGTTATGAAGTCTAAGAAGTACCATAGATTTGTGATGCATTCATTTTCTATCTTTTACCTGATCTTGTATAGTTACAAGGGCCAGCCCAACTTCTGCTAAGTGAAGAGAGAGTTCAGAAGGCAAAATGGTATAAAGACCCAAATACTTATTCTGTTGTTGTTCAGCCATTTTTTCAACAGCCTGGCGATGAAGAGTTACTGCATCAAGAAGAGACTAAATGACAGAAAAACAATATTGTTAAGAAACAAGGGGGAAAATGTTACATCTGTGTAAAGTTAACAAAAGAAGACATAGATCACAGCTTGCAACAATGCTAACTGCTTTCACATTTCCATTTAATAAGTTCTTCAAAAGAGATTATATCTTGAGGTTGCCTGGATTCTCATTTAAGGGTATCTGTCCAGTTCTCTGTATTGCTATGTGACCACATGCGTACGGAAAATGTTGATTTTTCAGCACCTCCATTTAAAGGCATTTTAGTTTTTTATTTTATTTATTTATTTTGTCCAGAAGGATTGAGACAAAGATGTCACAAAGCACAGATCCTCATATTTTAGATGGGGAGAAAATTGACTGAGCAGTATGCTAGGTAAGTAAATGCACATAATGAAAGTATTTACACAAACTTTAAATGCATTTAAAATAGGGCTAATATGGTCCATAAATTTACATGTCTAATTTAAATCTGCTGTGGTTTCGAACTGATTAATACTCAGCACTAATCTATCAGATGTATTAGAAACATTATGTTTTGGAAGATAAGAAATTTGATATACCTGCAATTCCTGCAGTTGTGTATCCACTTCTACATCAGAATTTAACAAATATTCTTTTGTTTCCTGAATCCAGGACTTCACGGTATTAATCTCTATTTCAACCTCCTCACGTTCCTTTAGCTCCTGTTTCACCAGTTTAATACCTTTTTTCACTTTTTGTTGCATACTTCAGAAACAAAAAACAATAACTATTTGTGAAGGATATTCTTCATATTTATTTCTAAAGCTAATGTATTTATTATGACATATATTACTCAATATTTTTCATATTTGTTTCTAAAAACATTTGCCAAAAACTGTTGAATAGTAAAGAGAATGATTAATAGCTACATGTCCAGAGTAATTGCGACATGTCCAGAATGCTGCAGAAGGCCACTAAGGCAGCAGGCATTCTAAGTTTCTCATATTAATTCAGTATACTCCATTTAATTAGCAGCTTTATGCATTTTGATATCTAGTGCACAATTCATCTGAACAAATGCAAATGTTTAAAACATTTACACAACATTTTTTAAACATTTACAAATGTTTAAAACATTAACACATCATTGAGCTCATCACCATAGGCTGTTCTTAATGGAAGGAAAAGACAATTCTAAGGCATGGTTTTGGATGATTTATCATTTTCCTATAAAGAACTTTTACAATATATCAGAAACACTGCAGCTTAGACCTCTTTATTTCCCCACATTTTAATGCAGTTCACGTTCTTACATAAGCTTCTATTTTTAATGCAAGGCAGAATGTTTATGTGCTAAAATACATACTCCTGCTTGAGGTAAATAAAAATAATAGTAAAAATTAATGTTTCCAAATTAATAAATGCTGCTTTAAAATGTAATGGATATTTAAGTATCCTTGTCATTATTAATGATAATAAAAATAATGAATGAACTTTTATTAATGAATTAATTGTAAGATACAATTTTTTAGTGAATTTCTAAATATTGTCTTACTTGTGGCACCGATCTTGCATTGCTTTGATTTCTTGCATGACTGGTAGCTCTTCCTGAGAAGGAGGATGCAATTCTACATCTTGAAGCAAGCTCATAGCATGCTGCTTGACCAGGCCCAAAGATGACAGCTGGTGTTCCACCTTCAGAAGGAAACTGCTGTGGTAATCCAGGAGTTCCAGGAGTTCTGTCTTAGATGCCTTTTCTACTGAACTTTCAGGTAAGCGACCTTGTAGCTCATCTATTGCTATGGTTGCTTTCTGAATCTAAGGAAAGAAATGCAGTCTTGACAAAATTAAACTAAAAATAAGTTAGTACACTGATTCCAAAAATGCTAAATCCAGTTCTGTATATTTAGACTCTGTAAAACAGCTGTGATATAAGGCTGATGCAACAGTTTCTGTAGCCGAAATAACTGAACTTGAATGCTGATAAATGTAGCTAGCTAGCCTCAGAGTAGACTAGAGCACGCTAAGGGAGTATTTTGTTGAGTGATGAACAGCTCAACATAGATGAATAGCTCAACAAAAAATAGAAGGCTATTTTTAGCATTTATTATTTTTATTAACATAGGACCCAGAGTTCTAACCCAGGGCAGACACCTATTTGGCATAAGTCACATCTAACCAAAAGCTTATCTCATTCCCAGAGAGTCTGCAATCAGAGCATGAAATAGCAGACAATGATAGATAAAAACAGACTAATAGGATATAAGGAAAGAACAAGTCGTGATTAGTAAGCAGTGAGACGCAATCATATCAATGCACAAACTTAGAAATAATAACATTGCACTCTTCAGAAAAACAAAAACAGGGATTAATATGCTAAGGAAAGGAAACAAAGATAGTCTCAAGAACTAGTAAGTTCTCAAGTGCAAGCCTTGGAGGCACTAATTCTGAACTAGGATCTTTCTTAGGAGATTGTTTGCGATCTGAGACAAATTACTGTACTTACAATGCTCAGCTTTATCTACCAAAAATGATTAGTAATAAAAATGATTTGTTACAGAAGAATTAGTTATCATATGTACTCAAAGTTTATTGTAGGGTGTGTTAAGTAGTGAGAATTCATGTGCAGTTATAAAAGGAGTTTACAAGACAAAGAGTTACCTTATCATTAAAACCCTTCCATCCCTGCACTGCATCTTCCAAAATTTTTTCTTGTTCTTGGGCTACATTCCGGAGACGGGTCCAGCGTTGCCAAACTGTTGTCATTGATCTGCTTATAGTTGCCTTACTGGCATCATTGCTAACTTTTTCCAGCTGTGAAGCCTTTTCTTCTAGGGCCGTGATCTTCTCATGGAAAGAATTCACCACAGATACAAGGGTCTGAAAAAACAAAAATAAGCACTAACGTTTTTTTTTTTTTTTTTTGTAATACAAATTGTAATTCTTTGATACACTTGTAGGCAGCTAAGCCATTTCCATCCATTTCTGGAAAAAAAAGGAGGCGGCCAGTTGGTTAGATCTCACTTTGCTTTTCACATGCAGTGTACTAGCTACAGCTATCTGAGGGACTTTGTCCAAGAATGCAATTCTCCTAAGCAGTGGTAATGCAGTGCATACATGATTTTCTTTTCCTTGCTATCCATCCCTTTTTCAAAAGAGAAGGAGATGAATATTTAGCAAACTTCTCATAGTAAAGATTCCAATTTATAGGAGTCTGAAAAATTAAGAAGGCCATCCAGATCCTTAAATACATATTTATGACATGTTTTTGTTTAGTGCTTTTTAGATGTCCTAGACTATAAATATGTCCTCCCGACGCTAACGGAGAGGACAATCTTCTTCACAGGGACTTGAAGGACTACAAGTTTCAAAAGTAAGCCTTTTTGATATGAAACAAAAAGAGGCAAAAGTTTCTATGATCTGAATTATGCCTCAGGTAGTCAGAGGACACTAGATTGTTACAAACCTCTTTGCTCCTTTAGTCCTCTACAGTCACAATATACTTTACAAAAATCTGTCCACATCTCTTGATATGCTATGATATATTTAAGAGCAACTTCACATTTCCACAAGTAGGAAGAGAGAAATTTATTTTCATTGATGGCAAAAGGACTTCATATCTTTTTTCAGTATCTTACCTTATGTGTTAACAATTTCTCTTCAGCTTCATGAGAAGAAGCTGCTTTAGCAACTGAGAATTCAGATAATTTTTTCTCAGCTCCATTCATGACTTCAATAACCCTCTGCCTTGCTGTCTGATACTCCTGCCACTCAGAAGCACACCTTAAACAAACGGAATATCAGAAATAATAATTTAATGTTATGCAAAACTATCTGAAATTGGGAACATTGTTTTCAATTTAACCACTTTTGTAATTCTGCTATACAGTATTTTCCAAGAAAAGAAAAGGTTATTAGGAAAGAGCATGCATACAGAAGCTTATCCTGATCACCAAATGTGTCTTAGAAACACATCAGAAACTTCAGTCACAAAGTCAAACTTGGCATTTAATAGCCCTTGATGGACTTTTCTTCAGTGAATTTGTCTAAGCTGCATTCTAAACCCATTTAAAGTTTTGGCATTCAGAATATTCTGAGATAAAAAGTAACATAGTTATGCTGGGTAAAAAGTTGTTTTCTTTTCTTTTAAAATAAATTGCTTCAATTTCCCTTGTTACTCTGTATTTCTTGTACAACATGGAATAATGGACAATCACTGCCTACTAATTTTCTCTGTACTGTTCAAAATTTCATATAACTTTATCATAGGGTCGTTAAGGTCATACGGCTAGTGTCAGCACAGAAAAAGAATCTAAGAATTCTGCATCCCAATATCCACTTCTTTCATCACATTTTACAGAACTCCAACTAGCTGACAAGTCAAATGTTGTAATTTCTTTATTTCATCTCCAAAATGTTTTGAAGGAAAGAGAATGAAATGAAAATCAAAAGTGAGAAAGAAGAAAATACCTTTGCAATTGTTCTTTCTGGGTGTCAGCTTCTTGCTTTGCCCCTTTGCTCTTTTCCTCCAACGCAGCTACATCCTGCACCAGTTGCTCCTTTGCTGCAGCTTGGATAAATGGCTCTATCTCAGACACCAGGCCCTGTAACTCCTTCAAATGATTACTGAATTGCCTTTCTGTGCAGAAAAATTCAATGTGGTTTCTTAGGTTCTCCTCAGAGTTTTCAACATCAAGACCATTCCTTGCTAACTGTAGAAATTCTTGAGCATCCTCAAGCCAATCATTTGCTATCTGCATCACTTGATAGTATCTTTGGCAGAGACTATATAATTTATTCAAGGTAGCCTGAAATAAAAGTAAAAATTATATATAGGATCACAGACATAACAATCCACCACAGCAACAAAAATAACCTCAGCAAAGATTATGGACTTTGCCTATACTTGCATTTTCTTCCCTTTACTAGATCTAAAGTACAAGTCCCGAAAGGTCACATGGAAGCAAGTTTTCCATAACTCTGCATTTCTGCATGCATGTATATATGCATCTTGAGGAACTCTTACTGTCACTACAGCCACCCATGGCAACAAGCTACAACCTAAGATGATTTATATATATATATATATATATATATATAAAATATATATTAAAAAAGGAGAGAGTATTAAGAACAATCTTTTCACAGTAATTATATGTATCAAGCCATAAAGCTATCTTTTTTTTCAGTTTGGTGAGCAAGAAATTAACAACACTGAGGATGCACAAACCTGTCTCAAGTTTATAGCTTCTTGAACTTCACCATCGAGTTCTGTCAGCTCAGCAAGAGTGTTTTCCAGGTCAGCAGGTATAAGCTCTTTGGCTTTCATATATTTCTCTTTCTCTTTACTGCTTAGTGCATTCATTATTCTCAGGCTTGACTGTACTTCTTCCTGATGTATCTGAACCTTTCGGATTTCTTCTTGGATATTTTGCAGTTTGAGGTCCAGACTTAATGTTCCACTAAGTTCTGCTTTCACCCACCTCAACCAGTCAAGTGAGCGACAGATTTCTGTCTGAAAGTCTATACTTTGCACAAGTCTGTTTTCACACTCTGTAACCGTGTCACCAATGCCAGCTTGCAATGACTTTAGTGTCTCTTGCCACAACTGCACCTGGTGATTGGTTGTCTCGCAGGCAGATGGGTCAAGCTGAGGAGAGAGGCCTTCCAGATGTTCAGTTATCCGCTTCAAAAGGATCCCTGAGTCTTGCAAACTGCCTGCCAGAGAGTGGTATATTTTCAACTTTTCCTCTATTGGGAGTGTTTCCTCATTCACCTTAATTTGTTCTTTCTGCACTGTCTCTAGTTGTGTCTTGAACTGCATACACATTTTCTCATGTTCCTGGCATGCCTCTATTGTGTCTTCCAAAAGGTTTATTTTCTGTTCTATTTGCCTTTTCAGCTTGTGATACAGTGTGAAAAGTTTTAGTATCTCATCGGGTTGCCATGGCTGGCCAGTGCTTCGAAAGGCCTCCTTCTTCTGGTTTAGTTCATCCACTGCTGCACCAAGGCTCATCAGTTCACCTAAGACATCTCTGTAAGCCTGCTGGAGTGACACAGCCTCTTTAGCCAGAACAGCAGCTGGAGCTTTGTCCATATTAATAAACTGATCTTCCAGTTCACTCAGAGCTTTTGTGGTCAACTCAATCAAAGAGGCATATTCTTTTCGGGCATAAATTGCTTCCTGAATCTTGTAGAATTTATCTTTTGCCAGAGCAATGACAATATTGAACTGCTGAGGAAGCAGGTTGAGCTTTTCCTCCAGATATGAATAATCCACATCATTAAGTGATGGTAGGATTTCTTGGCCATCTCTTTGCAGCGCAAGGAGCAGATTTTCATATTCTGGAGATTGCTCAAGAATTTGTTGATATTTTGCAAGCTGAGTGTATAGTTCACGGTTACTATTCATTACATTGACTTCTGGGAACGTGACAATATCAGCTTGTTTTAGCCAATGGCAGGCTTTATCCAAATCTTCTTTGAAATATTTCCTGGAAACTATGTTTTTCTCAAGTTCTAACAATCTCTGGTTACACTTTTGTAAAACAGTGTCATATACATTCTGTAGTTCTTGCAGTTTACCTAACACTTCATTCTTTTCTTGTTCAGTTGCTTCCTTCATTAAATCCCTTCCTTGAGCCCACAGACCTGTGAATTCATTCTGACAGGCCTTCAGGTTAGCTTGGACATTCTTACAAGTCCTGATCTGTTTGTTCACATCTTCAGGCAACAGACAGATGTGTTCTGGAAAGGTTACCTTCTTCTCATGTTGGTGAATTTGGTTTGTAGCCTGAAATACTGACATGAAAAACTGAGTCTTTTCAGACAGTGCTTTATTCAGGTGCTTTCTCCTCTGGCCGACCAGATCACTGAGACAATCTACATGGTGCTGCGCATCGGAAAGTGCTTTTTGCAGTTGCTGCCTTTCATTGAGCCCTAAATTGGTCATCACCCTGTCAGCATCCTTCACAAGCGTTTTCAGAGCAAGCTGCTTGGCTTCAAGCTCACTACAAATGGTAAGATGATCCATGAGAAGACTCTGAGCCATATCTGGAGGAGGGCTCTGTTTAAGAGCCTCTGACATAGTAGGTTGCTGCTCCTCTGCCCATTCCATTAACTCCTGAAACTTGGAATGCACCAAACTGAGCTCTTCTAAGGTTGCTACAGAAACATGAATTTTTCTCTTCACAAGGTCTTCCAACTGAGTCCAGCGTTGCTCAAAATGACCAAATTGCTCTTTTACTAATTCTCTGTCATCAAGATTCAAATGTTCTATCATTTTCTGTTTCTGATCTTTCAAATCTTCAAGAGCAAATCTCCTCTCCTGCAATGCCAATGCCAAGTTTTGCAAAGCTTCAAGATGCACATTTGTGCTCTCAGCATCAGATCTGTTATCAAAATACAGAGAAGAAAAAAGAATGACTGAATCCAATCCTACCCCCAGGCCAAAATTTAAATGTGAATTATAAATATATTTTATACTGAAATCAATACAATTTAAATACATAAGGCTTTCAGATTCTTTTGAAAATACCACTGAACATTAATTTAAAAGTCTAACATTTTTATTCCTCTCTCTTTCACCTGCAATAGATGGGTTGACCATCCAAATCAACATGACTCAGATAGTGAATACCAGCTATACAGCCCATATAAGAACAGCAAAAGTACTGAAGTCTAAGAGAATCTTGTCCAATGACTACAATAACAGCCAAAGTAGATTCCAAATTTTTGCACACATAGCCTGTGTGTTTATGCTATATATGAATGGAAAACAATTGCAAAAATTTAGTAGTGGTAACTAAGCTATAAAGGTGTAATAAATAAAACACTGACAATGAACAAAAGTGAAAAGGATCAAGCAAAATGATCTAAGTACTATAAAGAGCAACAAAGGTTATAGTCTGAGATAAGACCAGACAGTATCTGCCTTAAAGTCTGTCTTCTCAAACTCTATTTCATATACTGTAGTTTTGCTATAATTAATAAAGAAGGTTTGCTTTTAATTAAGCACAAAATAAAGGGGCTTTTTAGTTCCAATTTAGAGAGACCCTGTAAACAGCTCTTTCAATGTGTATGTGGCATGTAAGCTTTTGTGTGCTACTCCTTTTTTACCTAGCCAAGTTGTCCCACTCTTTTGTAAACTTTTCCAAGAAAACTTCTACTACATTCATGCGATCATGGTAATCCCCAGTCCTTCGCAGATCCTCCTCCCTCTGTATAAGCAAACTGTGTGCCTGAAGGCAGAGGTCCAGCCACTGGTTGCTAAACTGTCCTATTTCCTTGTGTTCAGGTGATTCCTGGCCTTGCGTTAGTTTGCTCATCTTCTCAGTCACAGCAGTAAGAGCTGACTGTTTAGACTGCAACTTCTGACTGAATTCCTGGAAGAGACAAAAGGCAAAACCTATATGGGGACACATATTTGAAAATACAAGATGGAATTTAAATAACAACTCTGAAACAAATATACAGTATGGGGACTAATTATCTGCTCAGGCTTACGTACCTTCACAAATGTAAATTCTCCCTTTCTCCCCTCCCTGAACTTTCTCTCCAACCTTCTCAGGGCAGAAGGAGGATGTAAAAGCAAACCAGGGCAGTTTTCCTGTGCCGCTGATACAGAGAAAGCACTACCATGTCACATCCTGTTCCTTCGGCTCCTGGACTAGCACAGCTTCCCTCCATATCTCATAGAATGTAGGATAAAGGTCTCATGAGAATTCATTCTACCAAAACTGTCTCTCCTTCACTTTGATTTCTTTTGTAATGGAGATTAAAAATAGAAGCCAGAGCCCATGAGTCAGTCAGCCCACACCCTTGCTCTGTTTTGTTCTTACTCCAATAGAGATCATTATCACTGTAATTACTGAAACAAAGACAATGATTATTCAGGTATGGATGCTATATGAGTTAATAAAACCCAGTAGATAAATGATGTCATCTGCATACAAATTTCTTACTGAAGTCTCAAGGCATCCAAAAATAAATTATACAATGCACTGACAACTAACATTCACCAAATATTTTTTGTATTTACACAATACAGCATAAATATAATTGTTTCTCAACTTCTAGTTCAAACAACTGTAACTTAATAACCATGCCCAGCTCCAGCATTTTGCTGGGATGGCATCATTTTACTGAGGCCTGATAAGAGTTCTAGATGAGAGACATTACTGCATGAGCTATACCTCCTCCCTCTTTGAGACTGCCTCAAAAGGAGCTATCTGAACGTGCAGGGAAAAAAAAATTAGAGGAAAAATACACATTGTGTCACATCTGATGGAACATAAGGTACCTGCCATTCATAATAAACATGACTGGAATAGTGAGGAAACAGACTTCTGCCTATTCAGGAATCCTTTAATGATAGGTCAATGATAACAGGTCTTAGCCCAGCACTGTTCTGATAACTTCAAGGCCTGTGACTATGTTCATAGGCCAGAGCGCGAAAATGAAGAGGAAGTGGTTTGTACCTTTCACTTAACTCCAAGCACAGCAGAAACAAACAAATAAACTAAAAGCAAAGTCCAACCCCAAAAATGTAAAACCAAAGCACTTCTTCGTTTAACAAAGAAATTATTTTTTCTGTTTCTTCTTTACTGGTGTGTCCTAGATACCTTTAGAATGGAATTGGAAATTACCTCTTCTCTAAATGAGCACGAGTAAAAGAAGATCTCACTATTTAAGGCTAATTAGATTAACTTTTTATCATACTTACTCTCCAGTTATTTTCATATTTGCTAGCATCAAATAGTTGCCCAGACTGATTTTGAAATAGATCTAAATAATTTACAAATATTGGAAATGAAAATCTTAGGAAACATACGCGGCAGATCTTCTCTTTAAATCCAGTGCAATAAGCAAGTAGTATATTAAAAGTGAAAGCAAACCAGAATAGTACATGGCAAACTATTCTGTACTAAAAAAACGGAAAAGTATTAACGTAACAAGTTTTACTTTCCTACAGTATCAATATGAAGTCTTACCTTCCTCTGTCTTCTCTGCTCTTGCTCTTACAGAATTAGAACATATTAGTGATTATATGCAATACTTACACACAATGAATACTGCAAAGAAAACAGCTACAGGATGAACTTTGTCTTCTATTCTTAACCCACAGACTCCTTACCTTAACCTGGAGTACCATATTCTGGGCAATATTAATTTCCAGTTCTGCCCGTCTCCTTTTCAAATTCTGTAGCTGCTGGTCTGCATCCTGGAAATATATCCAGAGCTCAGCCTTCATTTGTTTGATCTCTTCCCAGCCTTGCGCCAAATACTGTGAGTGCATTATCTGTTGCTCAATCTAGAAAAATAAAGAAACAGTAATGAGTGGGAATGCTTTAATGTAGCTATTTTTGGAGAATGGAAGATGAATACCATTCTTTCTGAGAGTACGATACTGCACTCACAAGAAATTCCTGTACTAGATTCTGGAGGGGCTAATACTATCCACAAGGAAAAAAAAAAAAACTTTCAAAATCATAAAAATCAGACCTATTCAAGGAAATCTGTGAAAAAAAGAAAGAATTATGACTCACTCTTGAGAGAGGCAAGTATATTTATATTTGTGTGTGTTTCAAAGTGCTCTAAGTTTGTTGTTAAAGATTAAGTTAACTTTATAATTAGTCTATTTCATGCCAAGAATACTACTGGACTGTGCCCTGCATGCCTTCACAATGACCAAATAAAATATACTTTTGCTTAATTTGCCTACAGTGGTTCTTTTGCCTATATATCTTTTGTAAAATGCCAGTGAGAAGAATGCTTACCCGATCTGAGCCCATCAATCACCTTAAACCAGTAATAACAGAGCTTAATTTGCTCCAATTATAGCAGTAGGGTGCCTTTAAGGTTTAGACACTCTAGCAACAGCTTAATACATCTCGGTACTATCCTATTTGTGACTCTCTAATGTTTCACTCCTTCATGTATAAAAGGAAGATCTTGCGCTGATGTTTGGGATGTCATTTAGCTATTCAATACTTGGACTGCATTTTTTTAAGGATTACATTGTTTTGTACAATTTGTTTTTCTGATATGGAGTATGGTTGCCATATGTATTAGAATTTTTACTTTCAGTAGTAGTAGTTTAAAAATATTTGTGTTAAACATTAAAATTTCCATGTTTACAGCAAGGATGCTATTAATATTTTTTTGCTAATATCTCCTATGCTTGTGATTATGTTTCAAAACTCTTGAACTACTTGAAAACTTAAAAAAAAGAGATTCACTTCCATAAATTCATATGCTGAACTAGATGCACTCTGTGAGTAAATTAAATAAGTTTATGAACTGAACCACCATAGCGTACTTTATTATAATGACTGACTATATTAGCATTGCTTAACAGTAACATCGTCCTACTGTTACATAAATACTAACCAGAAAATATGTCTAAACTTTAATAAACAGAAGAATAGGCTGAGTTTTCTTTTGTGTAAACTAGTATGTTGGATCAGGGTTTTCTTCCACACAAACTAATTTTGTGTGGTTTTAGACCATCTCATAACATTACCTAAGTATCTTCATCCTCTGCAACCTTCCTCAGATATCTTTGTATTATTACCAGGATAGTAATGTGTTGATTTAATATAAGTAATAAAAATATAATAAAAATAAACTATTCCTAAATGAAGAACTTAAGATGAAAGTATGAAGACATCCCTTTAAACTGTTACCCAATATGACCTTTTTAAAAAAGGACAGATCAAGGCAATTAAAGCTCTAAATAGGATTAAAGCCTGGTTGTTGTGGTTATCTTGTACCGTTTGTTTTGTTTGTTGAATGTCTGTTGCTGTATTCTTCACCGTGGCATCTGACAGATCACACATGGAGCACAAAAGATCCAAATATGTATTGGCCTGCTCCTGCAGAGCTCGGAAATGCTTCACCTGAGGAAAGACAAACCCAAATAATCTCTGCAACTGTGGAAATTATCTCTTACTGTATTAAAATAATGCATTTTAGTATTTTTATTTTAGCTCATTATTTCCAGAAAAATTGATTTTATTAGATAAGAGTGCTCTGTCATAGTCATGGAAAAAAAAAAAAAAACTAAAAAAATGGATTATTATCATTCAATTATCAAAGCAGTCAGTGTCTTTCCATCACATAGTCTATTTCTTTATAACTAGAAGCTGTATACAGAAAAATACACATTTCAAGAACGTCACTTAGTTTCCCAATGTGAACTGAAGACAGGGTTTATCCCATTATTGAACTGTCACCTTGTCTAGATGCCTTCAATGCTTGAATAAGTCTTGTAAGATCCAGCCCAGTAGCACAACACATTCCCTTTCACACACTCTTTGCAATCCTCCTGATTGTCTCCAGTCTCTAAGATTGTCAATATCTGACAATATCATGCCACTGTGGATGTTTTCCTGCAGCATTGCCAACAGAAATCCATCTGTGATTTTTTCCTACCACAAGAAAATGGGGACACTTGTGTTGACAGGCAGGGTAACCCCCATACATATCCCTTCATGTCTTGGGGAGAAGGGAAAGTGATCCTGTAGTCTGCAAAGCAACTTTCAGGGGGAGCATACTTGAACAAGAACTTGAACGTAAGACAGCAGTGTGTCCTTGTGGCAACTAAGATTTAACTGCAGTAGCGAGGGTGGAGAGCAGGCTGAGGTATTCTCCCCTCTTTCACATTGCTAAGGCTGAGCACTGAGTACTGGGTCCAGTTTTGGGGGACTCTTCCCCACTCCCATTACCAGGGAGATTGGCATGTTGCAATGAGTCCAGGAAAAGGCTGGGGGTGAGGAGTTGTAGTGCAGCATTGGAGGAGGTCTGAAGGAGCTGGATTTGTTCAGCCTGGAGAAGGGAGGCTAATTGCTGTCTCCTACTGCTTAAAAATGTGTGTGGGGGGGGAACAGGGAAAGAGTACAAAGAAGACAGAGCCAAATTCTGCTTAGAAGTAAGCAGAAAAAAAATAATAATGAGAGAAAAAATGTGACAGGCTGCAGCACAGAAATTGCATGTATATGAAGGGAAAAAATTGCTCACAGTTGAGAGCAGCGGAACACCAGAACAAGTCCCTAATTCTTAGAGATCCTCAGATGTGATTTAGCCCTCTAGACTTGGCTGGTGGTCACTGGGCCAGGGCCAGCTTTCGTAAGCCCTGCTCTGCTTGCCCAGCCTCTCTGCCAGCCCCCACAGCTCCATAACACACAGTTTCAAACCTCAAATGAAAAACGTACTAAGCAACCTGATTTAATTTTGAGCTTGACCCTACCTTAAACATGGAGTTGGACTAGATGACCTCCAGAAGTCCCTGCCAACCTAAATTATTGTTTCTGTTCCTCATTAATCCATAAAGCTCTCTATATGAAATCCACTCCATACAGACTTCCTTTAAGCAGACTTTACATCCTCTTCTTCTGTACTTTACTTAGTCAAAACCTGTAGCATTTGAAGGGCTCTATTAAACAACATAGTGGATGAGACAGACCCAAACTTTTTTTTCAGTACTGAAATAGTTTAATTTGAAAACAAGGTAGAAATCTGATTAAAAATACATTAAGTTATTTTAAAATATCAAGAAAAAGGAACCATTATTAACAATTAATGTGGACAGGGGACAATTCAATATTCTTACGATGAAATATACATTAATTGCTGGATAACATGTGTCCATGCTACTGGAGAATCAGGTCTTGTATATGAACATTACTTTATAGACAGATGGGCAATCAGACAATCAGAAAGACAACCTCCCTGCAAGTACATTTGTAGAACAGCTGAGCAGGATTATCTAACCAGCCAACTGTTTTTAAGGAACATATTTCTAAGTATTAAGCAGAGTTACCAAAAGCTCTGTGTGATTTCTGACCTAAAATTATGCTTTGGTCAAAGTATTCATTTTGGAATTGGGAATAAATGGTAAGGCTACAAAGCTCTCAAAGAAGGACACAGAAAGTATCTAATTTTTACAAATAAAAAGCTCTTACCTGGACACCTCATTCAGGACAACTAAGATTTTTGTGAACTAAACTTTTACCTGTTTAACTGCATCTGCCAGGCTGAAAGGTGGCCAAGTACTTGGCTTGAGTTCCAACTCCACTGTAGACAGCCAAGTCTGACACTGTTGTAGGGTATCTTGATGGTTAACATGCTTCTGGAGCTCATGTTCCAAGCTCTGGTATACCTGAAATAAAAATTTTGTAATGTCATTAAATTTTAAAACACCACTACTGATTCTCTTCCTTGAAAACCATCTTTTCCCTTGAAAACTGTGGGAAAAAAAGAAGCAACAACAAATCAAAAATAAACAAAACCCTCACACAACTGTTAATATATAACACAATTTATAATTCAGGATTAACATATGAATATTGTAGATATTTTAGCCCCTGTACATATAGATACCAAGGTAGGAAAGCTCCTTAAGCTCTCACTGTCCCTTGCTCATTCGTAGAGGAGACAGATGATATCTAGTTCACAAAAACAAATATGAAAATACAGATCATTTTTTTCTTATTTCTGTATTCTTATTCATCATTTTGCCACTTATCTAGTTTAAGGCTTTATCTATCTCTATGAATACTGTTGTCTATGAAGTAAATCTTTTCATTATTATTACTACTTTTTTAATTTAGCTGGACTGATCTCTTAATTGGATTAACAGAATGACCCAGCTAGCCCTTCTTAACCGTATATTCTGGTTTTACCAATAGAAATAATATTTCTTAGCACATAATTCAGACTACTGATGTATGTATACAAACTGCTGGCATTAAGTGGGTAATTTTTTCCCCAGATTTTGTACCAGGAATAGTTCTATTTACTTTAACGTTATTGCTCAGAAGCTTGTGTAACATGAAGCCTGACATGAAGTCAAGTAGAAACTTTGGATTTGTTATTCTGGGTGTAAGACAATAGTTAGAAGGGATTCATCCGCAGTACAATGATGATAAAATATTACCTTAATAAACTGCTGGCTCAATTTCAAATGAAACAGTAAGCAGAGTTTTATACCATTTAAAAAAACTACAAGTACTTACAGAAATAATAATGTATATTCCTACATTGTAAAAAAACATTTTTGAACAAGACTTACTCTTTGGGCTGTGCTACATATAGCAGAATAGCTGTCCCTTGTCCCCTGAAGATGGCTTTGTATGTTTTGCTTAAATTTTGCTTGAAGGTGTTCTGTACACTGATTAATCAAATAATCACCTTTACTCTTAAGGTCGTTCAAACGATCTTCAAATCCAGCGATTTCTTCCATGATAGCCTAATAAATACATAAAATACTTCTGAATAAATATTCTAACCTTAAAACAGGATTCATATCACAGCTTCTTAAATAACCTTATGTGTTTAAAGCATTTCTTCTCAAATATTCTTTATCTTCATATTTGGAAAGAAAAAAGACAGCAAAAAACATTTAAAATTATGGTCAAGCTATTAGAAAATACATTTGTATTAAATCAAATGTCTGTTCACAGGTATCCTGCAGAAATATTAGTAGTATTTTCATAATGTGTAAACTCTATATGCTTATGGCCCAGAATAGACTGTTTTTAATCTTTTTTTTTGCTGCATGTTCTCCACAGCTCCATCAACTTCTGTGGTGTCCAGTACTGAGAACCAAATAAAATACTGAATTAAATCTTCTGCCATAAGTTCTTCTATTAAAGACAGATCATTCAATCGGCTGTGGTAGAGGCAGATGTTTACTCAAGAAAGCTACTTAAAGAATAAATCAATTACAGTGAGTTAACAGCTTTCAGTATTTCCTCTTGGAATTTCAGGTTCTGAGAGGGTTGGATTTTGCTTTGCTATTTTCTTTTAAAGCACCAATTACAAACGTAGAGAATGATTATCATTGATAACCATGAACTCATCTCTGAAAGCAATGGAGGAAAGATACAATCTAATAAAGAAAAAAAAAGAATTTAAATTTTATTTATTTTTTATTTTTATTTATTATTTTTTTCCTTAAGAGTATCTGAATCAAAATTGCTTCAGAAGTAAGATAAGAATAATCCACTTCTTGTGGTCTGTTTTCTGGAATACCTCAGCAAAAAGCTAGTGGAGTTCAGACAAACATACAAGTTCTTGTGTTTGTGTAATCCAATCCAAGAAACAGTGCTTCAACAAGGTGTGTTTGTTAACTGCATTACTTACTCATGCTCATTTAGACAGTCAGGTAGCAGAAAAAAAAACAAGTGAATGACAAACAACTCAAGCTCTAAAGTGGAGACAGAAAAGTAGAGAAGAAAAAAATCGACTTTATTAGACAAGAGAAGTTTAGCTAAGCTGCACACCCACCTTGTGGTTGGCTAGTTGCTGAGTAATCATTTCGAGATTATTACTCTCCATGAAGTCAGGGCTGACAATCCTGCTGGACATGTGTAGCAACCATTTCTCCCCTTCTTGCAAGTCACTGTTGTAATCCTCATGTTCTTTTACTCTCAGCTCTAAGGTTTCAACGCATACCTGTAGGTCCACATGAACAAAAATTAAACATTAAGGCAATTATAAGAATAAGAAAATATCATAGAATCACAAAATGCCTAAAGTTGGAAGGGACCTCTAGAGGTCATCTAGTCCAACTCCCCTGCACACGCAGGGATACCTAGAGCACGTGGCACAGGATTGTGTCCAAGCAGGTTTTGAAGATCTCCAGAGAAGGAGACTCCACAACCTCTCTGGGCAGCCTGTTCCAGGGCTCTGTCACCCTCACTGTCAGGAAATTTTTCCTTAAGTTCCTGTGGAACTTTTGATGCTTCCGTTTGTGGTCATTTCCTCTAGTTCTGTCGGTGACCACCAGTGAAAAGAGGCCAGCCCCATCCTCCTCACTGCCTCCCTTGAGGTACTTGCACACACTGATCAGGTCCCCTCTCAGCCTTCTCTTCTCCAGGCTGAACAAGCCCAGCTCCCTTAGCCTCTCCTCATAGGGCAGATGTTCCAGGCCCCTGATCATCCTAGTCGCCCTGCGCTGGACTCTCTCCAGCAGCTCCACATCCCTCTGGTACTGGGGGGCCCAGAACTGGACACAGTTCTCCAGATGTGGCCTCAAAACGGCTGAGTAGAGGGGCAGGATCACCTCCTTCGACCTGCTGGAGACGCTCTTCTTAATGCACTCCACGATGCCATCGGCCTTCTTGGCCATGAGGGCACACTGCTGCCTCATGGTCAACCTGTCATCCACCGTGATGCCCAGGTCCTTCTCTGCAGAGGTGCTCTCCAGTAGGTCAGTCCCCAGCCTGTACTGGTGTCTGGGGTTATGTCTGCCAGGTGCAGGACCTTGCACTTGGCCTTGTTGAACATCATGAGGTTTCTCACCACCCAGTTGTCCAGGTCCCTCTGGATGGCAGCGCAGCCCTCTGGGCTGTCAGCTACTCCTCCCAGCTTCGTATCATCAGCAAACTTGTTGAGGGAGCACTCTGTGCCTTCATCCAGGTCATTGATGAATAAATGGAACAGGACTGGACCAAGGACTGACCCCTGGAGGACACCACTAAGCACAGGCCTCCAGCTAGACTCCATACCGCTGATAATCATAGAATCATAGAATCACAGAATGCCTAAGGTTGGAAGGGACCTCTAGAGGTCATCTAGTCCAACTCCCCTGCACACGCAGGGCCACCTAGAGCACGTGGCACAGGACTGCATCCAAGCGGGTCTTGAAGATCTCCAGAGAAGGAGACTCCACAACCTCTCTGGGCAGCCTGTTCCAGTGCTCTGTCACCCTCAGAGCTCTGCCATCCTCAGAGCTCTGCCATCCAGCCAGTTCCCAATCCACCTCAGTTGGTGGACCACTCATCCATCCCACACCTCCGGAGCTTGTCCAGGAGGATGTTTTGAGGGATGATGTCAAATGCCTTGAACAGCTTTATCAACAGCTTTAAAGACTAGTAAGAGACATATCTTCCAAATTCATATTCCTGTGATTAGATATCAAAGGGATTAAGTGTGGGAAGAAATCTGTTCAGTTGAAGACAGGAAAACAATGAGGAGTCCTTCCTTTAAGAAAAGAAATACTGTGAACTCCACATTAAGTCTATTTAAAAAAAAATCTATCACACAGTCTTTTAGAGACTTAACATTAAATATCAAATACCGTGATTTGGCCACTACTCTTTACAGCTATCGTATATATCACCTATTACCACACATTACCTATGATTCTATTAGGCAAACTAAGGCAAACTCATTACTCATTTCTTAAATAAAAAGATTTCTTCTAATAGTTATCTACATTTAAGTCATCAAAAATACAGCTAGTGCAATGAAAATTCTTTTTTTTTTCATATGAATCAGATCAATATCTATCAATTAAAAGATCATCTACTATTGGTGGATGGATGGCAGTTAAAGGGACTTAAATCAAACATATATACTAACATGATTTTACAAAGCTTTTTCCCTATTAGGAGTGTAAACTTTAAAAAGCTTTAGCTATAGTTATTCTTTAGGATGTATTTAGAAGTATTAGGTTTTTCAAAGAAATATATATATGCTGATTAATGAATCAGTGTTAATATTGTCACTGCTAAAATAAAGTATTTCCTTTGCATTTCAGTTTCTCTACTGACTTTCATTCAATAACAGATTTAGACTAAATAGGTTTTGTGTGAGATTTAGCAAAAACAAGAGACAACACGGCATGACTTAAGGGCATCTGCCCTTATTTATTTAGAAATCTATTCAAAGCAATCAAAAGCATAACAAAAGTACAAACTGGTCAATGATGTATTTCTCCTTGGTTCTACACCTGCCACACTTAAACTTCAATTTCTCTTGTTAGATATACTTAGGTATAAGGTCATTCCATATCAAAGAGGATATTTACCTTTGTTGTGCTGCAGAGTTCCTGGTAACTGCTCTGAAGTTCTTGAATGTTGTTCTTTAGAGCTGCATCATTCACCAGCTCAAAAAGTGCTTCCCCCTTCTCAATCACTGATTTTACTGAAGGCTCATGAGACAGAACCGTCTGTTGTATGGACTACAATGCAAGCAAGAACGGTAAAACATAGACTGAACACAGAAGAGCTTTTTCACTTGCTTCCTTTTGGTCCAAAGCACAGGCTTCCATCATGGTATATATCACCCTTTCCTTTGCCATCACTAGTAGACTGTGTTTCTCAGCCATATCCTGAGACAGTAACTTCTTAGCAATTTAAGAGCAATTGCCGCTTTTGCAAGTCCCTAACAGAATGGCTGATAAACCTGGACATAGTAACGGAAAGGGAGTGTATGTGTGAAGGGGCAAATGCAAGGGTAAAACTTGTTCAGAGGAGCTCTGAACAGATGGGGAATTATGATCAAAGCTACCCCTTTATGACACAATATGTAGTTTAGTGCATACTGCACTCACAAGAGTGAGAAATCTGACTGCTGTTACTTCATTGTTATATTGGTACTTCTGGTATAAGTTAAGGAGTCCTTCAGCTTTCATTACTGCTTCCTGATTATTTAAATATATATATACATATATGTACATATTGTTGTGTCATTGCAACAGATGGCATTGCATCCATGAAAAGACAGTCAGATACCAGGTCCCTGAAGGCACACAGTTTTGACTCATGACTTTGAGTATTTAAGCCGTGTCATCTTCTGAAATATCAGGAAAAGCACTTCACAAAAGCACTGTAATAGACAGGCAACTACTTCTGTTGGAAAGATATAAATTTCTTAAGATCCTAATTAAAAAGGTGAAGACTGTAGTCTCTAACCAACCTGGATGTCAGCTAAGCTGGGACATGGAACTTTAACCAGAAAGCTTGCTAAGCCAATGTAGACAGAAGCAATATTTGCAGTGAAGAAAGACTATGATCAATTGCTACTCTTTCTTAAGCTGCCATTATTGGGTTAATTATCAATGGAATTACTCATATCTGTGCAAATAAGAACAGAATTGGGCTCTATAACAGGAAACTTTCAAATATATAAGCTTTAAGATGTGCATTTCAAATCCACACACTCTCTGATTTGTAGGTGCAGGTATCATGCAGCTTTTCACTCTAATGCTGAATCAGATACGCATAAGGATCTGATGGGTATGGGATGTCTCATAAATTTATTGAGGACTCTTGAAGACACCTGGACTTATTGTGATTCTTCTAGGTCAAAAATCATGTATATAAAGGAATGATATAACAATTTTTACCTTGTATTTGGATAACTGGGCCTTCTTCTCATAGAGCTCACTTTTTGGTTCTACTGGAGTATGCAAGATGTCTTGGTACTCTGTTAGCCACTGAGTTTGTGCTTTGTATTTGTCTGAGAACTCCTTGGCCAGCTGTAGACACTTCTCTGAAGTAATGTGTTCTTTCCTGATCGAGCCAGCTAACTCTTCAAGTTGTTCAACGTAATCACTGATTTCTTTTCTCAACTGGGAAACTTCCTTTTCTTCTATGTACTTTATAGCTCGCTCCGCCTTCTCACGTGCAGATTTCAGTAAACTATGGCCTATGTCCATATCACTCAAAAGGAGCTGCAAAGGAAACATCAATTAACAGAAAATATAAGTAAATTCTTGCTTCTTTCATTTTGATCCTTTGTAGTTCTGTTATTGATGAGATACTAATTATTATTTTGCTAAGTATAGAAATAGAATTGCTAGGGAAACTGAGTGGACTTCCCATTACTAACACACTTGGAGTTTAAGTGTGGAGAACTAAAAGAAAGCATAAAGAGCCAACACTTTTTCAATGGAGCTAGTGCAATGAGAAGAAACAGTTTTTCTTGCTCAGTGTCTACTGTGATGAAGCACATATGATAGGATGACTTGGGAGGGGAACTTATTTTAAATTTTAGGCTAAAACAAAATATGCATAAACATATTTTACTGAAATATAGGATTATATTATTTAGCCAACTCAACAACCAATGACCTAATGTGAGTATGATAGCAAGAAAGAAAAAATATGGTGCTCTTTATACTTTTAACTTCTCTCCGTAAGTTGAACTTGATAAAAGGTGTTATGGATTCTTTTTTTCTGAATAGAAACTGAAGAGAAACTGTAATCCTGCATTCAAGTAGTACCTCTAACTTTTGCATTTTTTTCTCCATTGCTATTTTATCCACGACATCAAACTTGGTGATTACGTTTCTGAAGTTCTTGTTGGTAGCTCCATACCAATTTGTGTAAGCACTGAAAGCTAATTCTGACTCCTCTATACTTCGAATCTCTTCTTCCAGAAACTTTATTTGTTCCTACAAACAAATATGGGGAAAGGGGGAAGAAACAAAACTAATTTGAGATGCTTAATTTTGCTATTATTTACATGCTTAAAATTGCTATTTATTAACAAAAATGATATACAAGATTAAATGCATTGCTTCTGAGTCCTTTCCTATCTAGTGGATAATTCTTACAAGAGTCTTTGAGTCTTACAAAGAGACTTTTCTCTAGATGTCATTTAGTATTCAATAAATTGAATATTGAATTCTGAATTTCTTTCCTGAAAGAGACAGTAACAACATCTGCTTAATACTGAAAATTCTGAAAAGGGCTTTGTCCTGCTAATATTTCTCCAATCCATCTAACCCAGTGAAATCTAGCACATACATAAATATACACATATAAATGTTATAGTATGGCGTCTACAATAATGAATAACCTCTGACATCTAATTAAAGGCTCACTGAATCTTCTCAGTTGACATTTATCATAATGTTAATAATGTTTTTTAATTTTATAATACCAAACTATTTTTCATTACTTACCAACATATGAAGAAGAAGAGTCTGATATCGAGAAGTAAGTTGTGTGGCTTGGCTTCCCATTCTACTTGTAGTGAGATTTTCTTCTAGTATTTGCTGAGCCAATACCCCAACTTCCTCCACATCATCTTTGTAGACTGCAATTTCCTCATGCCACTTCTATAACAAAGCCATCATCCAGTTTATATGATTAGGATATGATTATTAAGCACACTAAGCAAGAAGGCAGAAGAGGAGTGTTACATGGACAGTACAATCAGTGTGATGCAGCCAAAATCAGAGGTGTCCAGCAGGAGCACTGAAGTGGGGAAGTCAACATAAGATATGCTTATAGAGGGTACTCTTTCACCCTCCCAGGAAAACTGCATGCTCGGCTACTTCCCTGAAATGCCTGCACACCAATGCATGCAGCATAGAGAATAAACAGGAGGAACTGGGGATCTGTGTGTGGTCCCACGGTCACGATATCATTGCAATTACAGAGCCATGGTGGGACAGCTCACATGACTGGAGTGCTGTCCTGGAAGGCTCTGTGCTTTTTAGGAAGGACAGGCTGGGAAGGCAAGGTGGTGGAGTTGCTCCACAGGAGAGAGCAACTGGAATGCATGGAGCTCAACCTGGAGGTGGATGATGAGCGAGTTGAGAGCTTGTGGGTAAGGATTAGAGGGCAGACTAACATGGGAGACACCATGGTAGGTGTTTGCTACAGGCCACCTGATCAGGATGAGGAAGTTGATGAGGCCTTCTACAGACAGCTGGAAGTAGTCTCACAGAATAGGCCCTGGTTCTCATGGGGAACTTGAATTTCTCTGATATCAGCTGGAAAGATCACACTGCTAGACACAAACAGTCCTGGAGGTTCCTGAAGAACACTGATGATATAACCTTTTAACACAAGTTGTAGAGGAGCCAATGAGGAATGGTGGGCTACTGGACCTGGTACTAACAAATAGAGAGGGACATGTTGGAGATGTGAAGGTGGCAGGTAGTCTCAGCTGCAGTGATCATGAGTTGATGGGAGTTCGGGATCCGAAGAAGAGGAAGTAGGGCTGTAAGTAGCCTTGCAACTGTGGACTTCAGGAGCGCCAACTTTGGCCTCTTCAGAGACCTGCTTGGAAGAATGCCATGAGCTAGGGCCCTAGAAGGAAAGGGGGCCCAAGAGAGCTGGTCAGTATTCAAGCAGCACTTCCTCCACACCCAGCAACAGTGCATCCCTATGAGAAGTCAGGCAGTGCAGGCAGGAGGCCTGCTTAGATAAGCCAGGGAGCTCCTAGCAAAAAACAAACAGAAGAAGGCAGTATACAGAATGTGGAAAAAAAAGACAGGCGCCTTGAGAGGAATATAGGAATGTTGTCAGGGAATGCAGGGATGAGACAAAGAAGGCTAAGGCGCATTTGGAATTAAATCTGGCAAGGGATGTTAAAAATAACACAAAGAGCTTCTTCAAATATGTATAAATAATACATATATATAATATTTTATATACATATATATAAATATATAATAAGAGTTACTGCATGCCTTCTTTGTTTCAGTGTTTCCCAAGGCATCCCTCTGGAACCCCAGACCATAGAGAAAAGAGAAAAAGCCTGGAGAGAGGAAGAATTGCCCTGGGTAGAAGAAGATTGGGTCAGCGAACTCTTAGGTAAACCTGATACCCACAAATCCATGGGCCCTGATGGGATGCACCCAAGAGTGCTGCGTGAGCTGGCAGATGTTATTGCTAAGCCTCTCTCAATCATCTTTGAAAGGTCCTGGAGAACGGGGGAGGTGCTGGAGGACTTGAAGAAAGCCAATGTCACACCAGCCTTCAAAAATGGCAAGAAGGAGGACCTAGGCAGCTGTAGGCTGGTCAGCATCACCTCCATCCTTGGCGAAGTGACAGAACAGCTCATCCTGGCTGTTGTCTCCAAACATGGAGGATAAGAAGGTGCTCAGGAATAGTCAGCATAGATTCACCAAGGGGAAATAATGCTTGACTAACCTGATAGCCTTCTATGATGGAGTGACCAGCTGGATAGATTAGGGGAAAGCTGTGAATGTCATCTACCTTGACTTCAGCAAGGCTTTTGACACCATCCCTCACAGCATCCTCTTGGACAAACTCCAGAAGTTTGGGTTGGATGAGTGGATGCTGAGGTGGATTGAGAATTGGCTGGATGGCAGAGCTCAGAGGGTGGTGATGAGTGGCGCATAGTCTAGTGGAGGCCTGTAGTTAGCAGCGTCCCCTAGGGGTCAGTCCTCGGTCCAGTCCTGTTCAATTTATTCATCAATGACCTGGATGAAGGCACAGAGTGCTGCCTCAGCAAGTTTGCTGATGATACGGAACTGGGAGGAGTAGCTGATACTCCAGAGGGTTGTGCTGCCAACCAGAGGGACCTGGACAGACTGGACAACTGTGTGATGAGAAACCTCATGGTGTTCAACAAGGGCAGGTGCAAGGTCCTGCACCTGGGTGGGATTAACTGCAGACACAGTACAGGCTGGGGACTGACCTTCTGGAGAGCAGCTCTGCAGAGAAAGACCTGGGTAGTTGTCCCAGTCATCGTGGATGACAAGTTGATCGGAGGCAGCAGTGTGCCCTCGTGGCCAAGAAGGCCAATGGCATCGTGGGGTGCACACGAGCATCTCTAGCAGGTTGAGGGAGGTGATCCTGCCCCAGGGCTCTACTCAGCTGTTTTGAGGCCGCATCTGGAGTACTGTGTCCAGTTCTGGGCCCTGAGAACAAGAGGGATGTGGAGCTGCTGGAGAGAGTCCAGTGCAGGGCTACGATGTTGATCAGGGGCCTCAAGGAAGGGCTGAGAGAGCTGGGCCTGTTCAGCCTGGAAAAGGGAAGGCTGAGAGGGGATCTAATTAGTGTGTACAAGTACCTCAAGGGAGAGAGTGAGGAGGATAGGGCCAGCCTCTTTTCAGTGGTGGCCACCTACAGAACAAGAGGAAATGGCCACAAACTGAAACACCAAAAGTTCCACAGGAACTTAAGGAAAAATTTCTTGCCAGTGAGGGTGACAGAGCCCTGGAACAGGCTGCCCAGAGAGGTTGTGGAGTCTCCTTCTCTGGAGATCTTCAAAACCCACTTGGACACAATCCTGTGCCATGTGCTCTAGGTGACCCTGCATGTACAGCGGGGTTGGACGAAATCTGTAAAGGTTCCTTCCAACCTTAATGATTTCATGATTCAGACATCTTAAACACAACAGGAATATTGTTGCAACTAATTTAGGATTAGAAAGCCAAACAAATACATGATTATAAACATGGAATTACATCAGGGAAACAACAGAATCTAATAATAGTCAATTGACTCAGAATGGAGTAAATGTGATGGATGTTTCATCAGAGAAGCTTGACTTCATGTTATTACAGTAGATGTAATATTTTTTTTTTTCAAAGTAACAGCAGAAATACAAGTTGTGCTTCCTATAGAAGATGTATGTTGTTCAGTTTGAAAAATGACTGTAAAGTGTAATCTTGAATTTTCAGAAATTCGCTTCCTTTATTTTTTCACAATCACATCTATTCTCTGCAGTCTAAGAAAAGTTACTACACTGCAAAGACATCACGACAGAATTGGTCAAATTTTACTCTGCTTACAACACTAACACTTTCCCTCTCTAGGATCAATCTTTGACCTCCGTTACGTCTTCACATTTCATTTCAGCAAATGAATTCCAGATTTCTCTGGGAGATTTCAACATTGATATATCCATACTTTTATCAGTAAAATGAATGTAGGCATTTGATATTAGTAAATGTGTTCTCTGACATACCCTACAGCCTTGGTCCCCAAGTTAGCGGGATTTTCTTCCATCATAAGATGCGTAGAGAAGCAGAGTAGCAACACTAACCTTGTCCTAACTGGAGACTGGAACAGGGCCAAGACATATGCCTGGACTGAGGAGCTAGGAAGCATTCTTGGATCCTCTTTCACAGTATTGCCTCAGAATGATTACTAATGTTTCCTGACAGTTCTACCTGATCAGTTCCACTGATGTAGAAACTTTGTGCAATATTTTAAATAATTCCTTGAAGGATATTGCTTACCTTCATTTGTTGTAGCTGCATCTCCTTTGTTGCTCTACCAGACTGCCTCCCAGTTCTGATAGTAACTTTCTCCTCCAGATCTGTTAGCCAGTCATTTACTTTCTGAATTTTTTTTTCCATTAACCTCAGTCTGCTCACGGTTGCATTTAATTGTGTTCTTGCTTCAGAAAGCCTGTGCTGGTAAACTTGCCAATCCTGCCGTAGGGATTCCAGGGCTCGGTCTTCTATTTGAGGCATGCCCCAAGGAATCACCTCCTCTCTGGCATGGACAGCAGCATTCAGTAATGCCTGTCCTTCCGCACAGTGGACCTGCAACTCCTGTAAATGCAGTTACAGACAAAGATCCCATATTAACAGGTTTTATTCACACACGACAGACTTTATTCAGCTTAGGAAAAAAAGCAGTTAAAAAATTAACTAGATCTTCCCTGTAAGCATTTATGGTTGAATGCACCATACGGTTATGCTACTTTCTGAACACCTTATGCTGACGTGTTCATTTACAAAACGAACATCATACTACTGACCAGTGAATTAGAGGGAATTACTGATGAAATCTGCTTTATATTCCTTCTTCTCCTTCCAAATTTATCAATAACTTCTGAAAGAGTTGCCATTTGAGCTGTCATGGGAACCTGGAATCCATTCAGCACAACCTTAAATTCTGAATTTTCCAGCTATGGCAAACACACTGAAACACTGACTCTAAAGCTGAATCTGTTTAAGACAAACTGAATAACAAGCTGAGACTTGAGATTTACAACTCAGGTTCTTTAATAATAAACATGCCTGTTTATTTCTATGCTTTTCACCCACCTTTACAAAATAATTCTAGATACTCTCTTCTGTGTAAATGTGGCATTTTCACAATTATAGAATTTGCTTTAGGAAGTATGCAGGGAATTAGCTTGATTGGCAAAATACAAACAGGAAATTAACTAACCAACGTACTCTGTGTCTTTTATAGTTGAGGTATATATTCAGATTTTTAAATGGTTTCAGATTTTTAAAAATAAACTCCTATAGAAAGACATATGCAGAATCCCTAGTCACACAAAGGTCTTCACAACACCCTGGAAAAGATATGAGGTACATCATAACTCATGAGCTCAAGTATAGACCTTCTGTGTTACTGCTAGTTTCAAGAACAGGTATGTAAATATTCTAAATTAGCTTAAGATCATAACTGGGAGATTACTGAAGAAGTAAGGGTTCACCCTTCGCTATCACCTGCAGGATTCACTGTGGTCTTCCCAGCTCACCTGAGAGGTGAGATTGGGTGCTGAGAATCTCACAGCTGTCTCATGGAACTGGAATAATTCAAAGAACAACGTATTCCATCAGACACAGCTGTCTAACACAACTGGGAGCTGGTAGTCATTCTCTTCCTTGGTCACAGAAGCCTAGCTTAGGTTACATGTTGTCATTTAGATTCCTGAAGGTAGGTAAGATTCATCTGTACTGTAAGCAGTGAAAGACAAAAACTCAGTGAAAGGATTACTTTTGATTTTCCGTGAAACAGAAAGAAGAGATAGCATCCTCAATATAGACCAAGATCCAAAACAAATTCAGTATTTGCAAGAAAGCTTTACTATGCCTGGAGATTGCACACAAGGCCTGGCCCTTCTTACTTGAAATAAGTGACAATGTTTCAACTGCCTTTACTGGAAGCATTTTTGTGTAGCAAAAGATTTAAATTTCTGTAACTGTTCTAAACTGTTCTCAAGGCCAAAAAGAGATGAAATTTCTGTCCAGCGCTTAATATTACTTTGTTATTTTACAAGTAGTACTTTTTGACTGGAGAGATCACAAATTCTGTACCTGTAGATCTTGGAGTGTTGCTTCCTGTTTCTGGGTATCACCTTCCAGATGTGATAAGCAGTCAAGTTTTTCCTGTTCCTTCTCCAGCCAGACTTCAAAGGCCTTCAAATTTCTTTGGTACTCTTGATGTAAGTTAAGCAATCCTTCGGCTTTAGTTGCTGCCTCCTGTTTATTTAAATATATGCATATATATATATGCATTAATTTTCATCAAACCAAGAAATTCTAAATCTGTATGTGACATCAAGGAAAACACTTGGTTATGAAGCTGACTGTTCCTAAAATTCAAGAATTTGAATCCTGAGGATAGTTTGATCAGTTATAGAGAAACAGGGGTCAACTGTGGGGATACTTACCTAAATTCTGTGGTTTTGGGGATTTGAAGTTTTGATATTGCATCCATTTTAAATAGAATCTTAACGTTTGATGACAAAAGACCTATTTCGCTTTATTTTTAAACCAGTTTAAATTTGTTAACTTAATTGAGGTGATCAACAAGAGGATGACCTTATAAATTAGTTTATTTTGCTTTACGGGATTATTTTTTTACCAATGGAATAATAATCAGCCAAATTTCTATTAACAGTATCCACTATCTTTAATTTTGAAGGCTACCCAAGTAATTTGTGGGCAATTCCTAAAAAATGCAATAAGAACTGGACTGCAAATTTTCTATGTATGTGGGTAAAGAGGTTACAGCAATTTCATAACCAAATACTAAAAATATTACAATATCTTGAGTACAGTTTGAAAGGTGTCATGTATTACCAACAGATCCTTGCCTTTGTAGGTGTGAGAAGAGAATATCACAAGTAAACCACACCTTGGAAGATCTGTTAGGAACAGAGTCCTAATTGAAATGGAGGCAAAACTCTGTGTCTCAGGGCAGGAGATTATACAGACAGAAAAACATTCCCATAAATATTAACCAATAATTTACTGCCCGCTTTACCTAATTTTAAAAATTTTGGGCAATGGGAGGAAAGAAAGAGGAGTATTTTTCATCATTTACATGATCTTCGCACACCCATGAGTGGTAAGAGAAGAACAGACCAGTTTTCTGACAGTAGATGAACGGAGTTGAAGGCCATGGTCTGCTCTGACTTGGGTCAGATCCTCTCAGAAAAAATTGTACTTTCCCTCCTTCCTATTCTTCTCATGGAGCAGATTTCAAGTGACAAATCCAAGCAGTACATTCCAGGAGCTACAAAACAACTGTTTTTTCCCCACTGATTTTGGCCAATCTCTGCTTTCCAGCTATTGGCTTTGAATTTCTTGAAGTTCCCCAGGATCAAATGTAGGCTAATATCATCAACACAGCTGTGAGAAAAAAGGTCACCTGGAATGACTTAGCAGGTGGAAAGGAAAAAAGTGATGCTTCTTGTTACATTAGGGAAACACTACAGGGCTGCTGCCCTAGTGAATTAGATCCCAGTTCTCCCAAATCATGCTGTTGCTCAAGTTGAGGGAATGGAGGCAGCCAATGACACTGCAGATATGTGCAGAAGACAAATATTCAAGCAAAAACAAAGATGAGAGGATCCTCGTGTGATCCACTCACACTTTCCCGGACTCACCTTTCATTTCTCTATCCACCCTGAATTCACTCAAACAAAGGAGGTCCAAATAAAGACAGCTTTGCGCTTATGGAATAGAATACCACACAACAAGAACAAAAAAACACTTATGCATCCCACAAAACTGAACTTTGGCCCTCTCCACAGGACAAGTACATTTCAGAGAACAAAATAACTGTAAAAGACTTTCTCTGCTTCCTTTATGTCAGCAAAATTTGATTGAGCATTCAAGGATCAAGGAAACCATACCCTTGTTTTGTCTTTTAGGAACTTGTATCGCTCCTGAAGGTCCTGCAGTTCGAGTTGGGTTACATAATGTTCTGTCATTCCATTGCCTTTCATTTCAATAGTCCCTAACAGGCTGCTGTGACTCAACACTTCTTCATTGAGTAGCTGAAAACAGAGAGCAGAATGGATTTTCAGATCAGTAACATTAAAATAAGACCAATGATTAATCTTACAGTTATTCAGCCTTTTTCATTTTTTATAAAATAATTTGGGTTTATTGTTGATCTGTTGTAAAGCAAACAAACCTTTGCTTTGCTGAGGGCAGCTGCTTTTTCCCTCAGTTCTGCATACTGCCTTTCGGAAACGTTCATGCTTGCTTCTACTCTATCCATCCAGCTGGAAAACTGGCGAACATCATCCTGGTAACTTGTCCATTTGGAGAGAGCTCCTTCCAGCTGACTGTAATTTAAAAATATGTATTTTTTTTTGTAATAGTGCAGTTTCTCATGCTATTTAAGCAGTCAGGTAAAGTCACATACAATTACTCTACACTCTGATTATAAAACAGATATATTGCAAGTTAAACAACCCCAGACAGAATTGTTAAGACCCCTAAAGGCTGAATAGGACCATGTATGGCTCCTGTAGAGGGATTAAGTTTTCTAAACTTGGAAGGTTTGGAATTTACATAGCTAGCGGATGTGTACTAGCTTTACTAAGCAAAACACAATTGAAAGCATAAGGCCCCAGATTATAAATTTTCTGGCATTTTTCTAGCATTTTCTGGCATTATATTAGTCAGCTCCTGGCTTCTAATGGTTAACTGCCTTGATTGTTTCAAAATGAAATGTTTGCACCATAGAAGGGTATTTTTTTAATTTTAATTTTTAATATAATTTTATTCTATCATTTTGAACAACACTGAAATCATGTTCTTTTATTTATCAGTGCTTTGCTATCAAGCATCATCCTGCAACTCATACCCTTTTTACCTCTTGCACTGGATACAAGCAGACAGAAGAGAAGCCCAGCTATCCTTCAGAGTCTGCAGCTGCTGTTCAATCACTGGCACTCCCTCCAGAGAAGTGTTTTGCAGAACAGACTCTCCTCTTGTCAGAATCATTTTCATTTGGATTTCTTTTTCTTGTTTCACTGCTAGGAGCCCCTAAAAATTGACCAGGTATTCCAGTAAATAGATGATCAGTTTTATCATAAATTGGACATAAATACACATCTAGTTTCAACAGAAAATGAATTGATCAAACCTAGCAATTTGTAGAAAAATTCAATTGGAAAAGGGGAGTGGGGTTCATGGTTTGGTTTCACAAGGAAAAGATATCTTTAAAAAGGTAGCTTTGGACCA
The DNA here is from genome assembly GCA_013389825.1 of Crypturellus undulatus. Taxonomy (NCBI): domain Eukaryota; kingdom Metazoa; phylum Chordata; class Aves; order Tinamiformes; family Tinamidae; genus Crypturellus; species Crypturellus undulatus. The sequence continues at coordinate 423,806 of VWPW01000726.1, forward strand.
TAAATCTTAACAGAGAATTTTTCATTGAATCTACAAGTGCAAGTACTTGTACTGCAACACAGAAGATATTTCTAGGGTGGAAAAGGAGAAAAATTAAAATAATGTCTGAAAATAACATCATTTAGATGGGAAACAGGAATATTTATTTTAAGAAAAAACAAGCTGCGATGAAAAACGAGTTGTTACACCACTACGTGACTCACATAAAGGATGGGATATTTGCATTCATCTTACATATTTTAAAGGAGCTGGTTCTGGAATCTTTTTTTCATACCTCCAGCTTTATCATCCGGCTGTCCAGCACGCTCTTGTCTGCAGTGGGATGACAGTAGGACTCCAGCATGTGAACTGCATCATCTACCCAGTCCTGGAGGTCCTTGACACTGAGAGAGAACTGCTGGTGCTCTGCAACAATCCTGTCCATCCTGGAAACCTTCTCCTGAAATTCATCAGCAATTAGCACTAGCATCTATTCAAACAATCATTTTTCCTCATGACTACTCCCAATGTTAGAACAAGTTTCCTAAATGATACCCACCAATTCTCTTCATAAATTCATTCCATGTTCAAGTAAATGTGTTTGTGACTGTCAGTTTCACATGCGTATGAGTTGTTCAAACACAAAGTATAAATGACAATGTCAGAAGTGTCCACTTTGTTTTCTAAATGCAGTTGCATCTATCGCTGCCTCATTCACTGTAGATGCAAGTTTTCCTTTTATCTTTTTTCCCTATATCTGGCCAATCACACCTAATTAAACATCATAACAATGCTACAAGTGAAGAAAATTTGCAAAACCTACCAATGCAGAAGACAGATATAAGCCTGTTAAACTACACCACTGTAGTAACACTACTTTGCTGATACTTGAGGTAAGAAAGCCTATTTTTCTTCACAGCTACTGCTAGTATATCCATTTTATGGGAAATCAATAATACTGACATGAGAAAGAAAAAAAATGCTCAAGTTTATCACATTTTCCATTGCTATGAGGCCTGAGATTAACAAGAAGCCACAGTGCATTTTACATAGTCACTGAGAATTAAAGCCAATTCAGCGAAACATGCTGGGGAAGTAACAGAGATGAATCTGTCCTTCCATGTCATGAACCTTCCAAGAGCCCAAAGAATCTGGGGACTTCTCACACATATAGGATCATGCATATCCATTGCCTCAGGTGCCATCCTCTCATTCTGACATCTCTTAAAAATTCTGCCCACATAAGCTAATATTACATATCTTTCCTTTTCTCATTTTTAATCATGAAATTTTTTATGGCTACACATACAATAATTTTCAGTAAATCAGACAGTCTCAGGCATGTCTCATAATGAAAAAGATACAATAGAAAAGATAGTAATTAAAAGAAAAGATAGTAATTAAAAGAAAAGATAGTAATTAAAAAACTAGTAATTATTCAAGTATAAATGTTTTATGACTTGAGTTGTTATCCCATAGCACATTTCCAAAATCCTAAAATTATCGTCACAGTAGTAACCATAAACCTGATTCAATACTAAGCCTCCTTCATGACTGACACTTTGGGAAGAGTAACAGAATCCTGATACAAAGACTTTTTAATCTGCTTGCACAACTGAAACAGAAAGAATATCAGCTGGTGAAGCATCCTGTCAAGTATCACTCAGTAGAACAGAGAGAATTAAACCTAACTCCCTCCGTTCCTAGTGTAATGCTGAACCTTCAAAATCAGCGTGATAACATTTTTTTTCCAAAGCGATGTTGAAAACCAATCTACTGATTCTACGCAAGACATGTTATTTGCTTATGAAGCAAATAATAAATTATAATTATAGAATGTCATGAAGCTTCCTTATAAAGCTTAGGTATTTTAAAGAAAAAAACAAAATTCTGAAGTTTTGGAAAATACCTCTTTCAAGTGCCATGATTACTAAATTAGATTATTGTATAACCAGATAATTATTTTAAAATATTTTTCAATCAAAACATATTTAAAAAAAAAACACATTACTGTTTTGTCAACTGCTCATGGAATTACTCCTAATATGGTCCTTACTTCCCACTCTTCATACGCTGTGCAAAAGACAAGATAGTTCAGACACACCACACAGCAGATAAGCAAGATAGCTGCAGTATTTCACATTTCATTTTTTCTCCACATACATCAAACAAACTGCTTAAAAGCACGTATATAGGGTGCATTACCTTTGTCAGGTTGCTTAGAGTAAGGTATTGAGAAGACAGCTGAGACACTCTGCGCATAAAGCTTTTGCTGACAGCTTGCTCTTCCCACAGTTGCTGAGCTTTCTCTTTTAGCCTGTTGAGCTGATGCTCGTGGCAGCTTATTTCCTCAAGGACAGACTGAAAGCACAAGCATGTTAACATTAAGAGTGGACGCAAAAAAGCAGACAACACAGATGTATGAAGACCCCATATAAACAACAACAAAACAGAAATGACAAATGGCAAGCATGCCGAGAAAGACACAACCACACACCATACGGCTATAGCAATTAAGCAGTAGGTCAGGAGAAATGTGGAAATGCAACACCTGCTTGTAAAACACTGCCAAAAGCAGTGCTTGAAACCAGTTTTCATCTTACTTAGTGGCCAAGATGACAGTATGATCAAGGTTTTTCAAGGAATAAATGAGACTGGATGGGAGAGGAAGGACTGGTTGTACTGAAAAAGGTTCATAATAAGTTACCTGTAGCTTTTGTTGCTCTCTTCTCTTGGAAGGAAGGTCATGGAGTCGACTACTACTTCCCTGTATCATCTTCTCAGTCATGCTTAGCCACTCCTGCAGAGGCTCAGCACTTACTTCAAAGTCCTTCATCTGGATTTTTAAGTTCTGGAAGACATGTAATGCACAAATTTATAAAACAGTCCCACTGCACAGCATGCAACTAATGCACAACTCACCCCTAGGCACACATGAAGGACATACTACTGAGGTGAAGTACTACAGCATCTTTTCAAGTTAAGTAACACCACTGTTCTTTCCCATCTCACAAAAAAGCTGTGAGAATGCTTTTTTAGGAGATAAGACAGGGGCAATAATGTAGGATAGGTCTGCACAGTTGAGGGTAGGCCAATGAAAATGTTCTCCGAATTGAAAGTTTTACAGAGTTTATTATCTTCAACTCAACCTAAGTCTGACTCACAAGGTAAGGCAGCCTGAATCTAGTTTGGAATGGTAGTTATTTAAAATTTGCCTACAATCATTCACACTGATCCCCAACTATAGGGATGCTATCATTCTTATGAGCTGTATGGCTACATTGAACAAAATCATAGGGATTGTTTCTGATTATATTTTTAGTATAAAATTTGTTTATAAAAATGTGTGCATAGTGCGTATGCAGGCATTTCCTTGATGCATGCTTCTATTAGAGGGTTATTCTGCCTGCTTAAAAAAAAAGTTTATCTGAAATAATTCATATTGAATAGAAATATATAGTTTCAGTGTTTCAGTTATTCCTTTATTTTAGGCCAACTTTGCTCTCTTTTTCAGTTATAACCTTATCACTTTAACTAAATATCCAAATAAAAGAATCGGCTTATGAGAATGAATAATGATGGGCTCAGAAAAATTAATCTCATAGGACATCTTCCCATGGCCACTCTGGGGCAAAGAACAATAAGTCCTTGATACCTGAGAAGTTTCTGTGAAAGAATTTACTACATGACCTATTAAATCTATCAGATTTTTTTCTCAGTTAGCTAGACAGCATTGTTTTGAAACAGGAATGCCTTGGTGAACTTTAATTATCTTATGTTATGCAGGGAATGCCAACTAGGACCTTTGACCTTAAAACTAATGACCTTGAAAGAGATTATGTTTTGAACGTATTTACGTTCTATGCTTGTTAAATTGTGAGTTCTGAACAGGGAAGGAACCTGAGGTTTATTAGAAATGGAGCTCGTTTCAACCATTCCCCAAAAAAGAGACAAAATTTACCCACTAGGATCCTACCCAATTATCCTATCCACTAGGATAAGTCAGTCAGTAATGGTGTCACATTATTGGGTTAAGAAAAGAATTCTTAAAAAAGAGAATATTTTTGCTTTCCATTATATTTTTATGAGACTCAAGTTAATGAATTCAAGCCACTGCTCTCTGCCATTTTCAGTTACTCTGAACAATAACTTGAAACTTTCTGCTTGAAACACTCATTTATATCAAAGTTAAATCACAGAGTAAGCATATAACTAGATCAGGTAAAATGGAAGAACCAAACTTCTTGAAGAAAGCTACGTATTGTGTCACATTATACCACTGGCTATATGGGAGACCATAAATGTAAGAAGCTCTACTAAGATGAGTGTGGTTTGAATAAAAAGCAAAGAGATTTAGATTCAATCTTCTCCTGCTGTGACAAGCTCAATAACCTCCAATGCAGATTCCTTCTGGTGAAGGGTGGTGATAAGTTTTTTCCAGTCTTCCTTAGCAGTAGCAGCTTTGTCCCGGATAACTTGAGCTTTTTCTTTTGTTAAAATAGAGCACAGCAGTTCTCCTTTGGATACTACCAGGTTTAGTTTATGCTGCCCATTCTCACTTTCTGATAAGAATTCCTAAAAATAATAATGAGATAATTAGTTGTATTTAGTAAAAACTTTTTTTGGTGAACTACAAGTCCTAGGAAATATCAATCAACAGACACCGAAGTTCATTGTTTCTGCACATTAACATATTAGTTCATATTTGGGTGCATTTCATCTTAAAATATTTATGGACATCAGATGTCTAGACCAGACATATCATGTGTCTAAACAATGTATATACTAAAATTGTAGAACCATCTGAGAGTATGTTCTGCATTTCATGAGACAGTGACCTGTCCTTTATTTGGCCATTATATTTCTTTAAATGTTCAGGGTACAGCAAATGTTAACACTTTTGTTTCAGGGAATCGCTATCCTGGCACAGCATGGCTGTAAATGCTAGGGCAATGGCCAAATTTGAGGTGACAAACAAAATAAAAGCCACTTGCAATGACCACACTGTCCTTCCAACAAATGTGTAGGGGTATGAACTAATCAGTGGAGTCTGAGCTTTGTCTAACCCGTGTGATTTATCCTCTGTATCCTTTACTTACCCTCCTTCATTAGAAGTGTCTGTAATTAAAGAATGCTGGTGCGCAAGAAGTATTTTATTTATGTGCAAAAACTATATGAAAATATATGAAAATTAAAAGATTTTTACATTACATCATTGTACTGATATAATATTTTTATAACTTGCAATTATCAAAGGCACTTTGCAAGCACTGAGGAATAAAATTAATTTAGCAGCACTAGTTATGAATGAAAATATCTGGAAAATTTATTAGCACATACAAATTGTTTAACATTCATAGCCATCAAGTTATCTCCAAATTCAATATGAATTTTATATTAAGTCGACTGATTTATCTTGTTGTTTTAGAATTACCTGTATTTTCTGCAGACTTGCTGAAGCTTCGGTGATGTTCTGAGGCACATCAAAGCATTTGGCTGTGGTGATTTTTGCATTGACTAGCCACTGCTGGAAGTCCCTGAAAGCCGTCCGAAATCTTTGCTGCAAGATCTGCTCTTTACTCTGACATCCTTTTGAAGCTTGCAGGCAGAGGCTGCATTTATTACATCAGAGAAACACAACAGAGTGAAGGGATGAGGAAAGGTAGGATTGTGCTAGGTGATTGCAATTATATAGTTCTCTGAGACAAAATTGTAAGGTTAGGTTAACTTGGAGTCCATTTACTAACTTTAAGTACTGAGACACCATAAAAAACATTAGAAGCTTTCAGTACCCTAAAAGCAAAGTAAGTAAATTGGGATATTGTTGTCAGAGGTAAAAGTTTTCAGAGTGTGATTCACATCATTTAACTGCGAAATGTTTCCACAAGCCTCTTTCTCCTTCTATGGACTGGACAGGCAAGCCACAGCAATTGCATTTCTGATTTATGTGATTCCTTTAGATTCGTAATGTTTGAAGGGATCAGTCAGTCTAAGTTATTATGCCCTTCTTGTGGTCAAAAGCTACAATCCCTGCAAGAGTTAACACAATCTTGTGCCTGAAATGCAAGCATCACACTCCAAAGGAAGTCAGCTACAGGGACCTGAGAAAGCAAAATAATAAGTAAACTTTGGCTCCATGAGAAAGCAAAAGAGTAAGTAAACATTGGCTCCACTGTTTCAATGTACCAGCTAGTAGAACAGGAGTGAAATGAGGGGAAAAAATAAGAAAAATAAATAGCTGCTACAGCTTGTTCCTCTTTCAAGCAAATGAGCTGTGTGTCTAACTCAGTTTCTGATACAGACTTCTAATGTAATAGATTGGTTGTGGACACATACTAGTTTTAGCTGCATCTGGTGAAAGTCCAGCTCTTAGAAAAAAAATATGTTGCTACTCATTGCCACTAAAATCAAGACAATGATTCTAGTTATTGACTGCTATGATTCTGATTAATGAATCCTTAAAGCACAGTCCATGCATACATGGGACAGTTTAACCATAAAAAAAGATAAAAGCGTACCTGTTATATTCCTTAATCAACCCTGAAACTTTTGAAGAATGATCACTCAAATCTCTGGAAAATCTGCAAAGGTCATTTAGTTGAGTCTTGATTTCATCTGTTATATGCTCAGACTTTGCTAGAGCATCCAAAGTTTCCTGTTAAAATAAAACAAACACTAAACAAAAATAGCAGTATAAAAATATACTTTTCTGCTAAATGTTACCATTTAAACTGAACACATGTTAAAATCTTCATACTGTGTGGAAACATTACTCCTAAAACCCACATCTGTGCATAATTCAAGTGGCAAAACCTTTTAAATATATAATATTAAAAAATACCGTTAATGCCTTACAGTGTCTGACACTTTTTCAAGTAAGCAATGACCTCTACCATTCGTTTTGACATAGATAATGTTGATACTCTTCATACCAACACAGGGCTCCAAAATAAACATTTATAAAGGTGTTTAGGCACTTCTTGTTCTGGTAATTCTCCAGACTCAACCCATTTATAATTAGCTGCCATAACATACCAATTCCCACTGGCTGTGGAATCTAATTAAGGTTTCATTTAAGTTACCAGAACTAGAAAGCTAAAATCATTTGAATGTCTATGCAAATTTAAGGTCAACTTAATTTGTGATCCATGCATGTTAATCTTGAGTTTATTTCATCAGCCAAAGCCTACAGAAGTGCAAAGGTCATGTGAATATGAGCTTCTGAAGATCAAATTTCTGGAAGCTTCAAATTTTTTAGCTCAAATTGTTTAAAAAGAAAAGTTTAAGGTATTCACTTGGTTTTGATAGATGAGATATATTATCTCTTAGCCATGTACATATGAAAATACCTAAAATTAGGGAACAACAAATATCACACAATTTATATAAGTATAATTAGCCCGCTTGCCTGAGTTTAATATATTCAATAAAAACTGTATTGAGCTGTATCCAAAAAAAGGGGAATTTATGCACAATGCTTCTAACAGTTTCAACAATTCCAAGTGGACTTCACGGTGCAGAAAGGACAACTTCCTGACTTCTTACAATCCACTGAGAGTGAAGGGGTTACCAACTGTCACTGCTACACTGGAAAGACTCTTGATTTGGAGAGAGCTAAGCCTACCAAAAAAAAAATCCACTGTTGGTTTAGCTCACGTCACCAGGAGAGGTGCAATAACCACTGCAACAGAAGCCGTCCTCCCGCTGGTGCCCACAAACACCTTCACGGCAGGATCCTGCCAGGGGCATCCGCAGAATTCACAGCGCAGGTTTTGCCCTTAATCTCACTAGAAGCTAAAATCCCCAGCCTTTACTCTTAAATTACAAGGAAGAAAAGACAACTTTATAGCTAGTTATGTTCTTCACAATGGATGTTGAGCAGCACAGATAGGCCAGAGTTTCTGGCACATGTACACTAATGTAGCTAAACCTAAGTGCCAAAGCAGAAGTCTACTTAAAAATGTAGGAATACCTGTCACATGTCCCTTTATATAAGCCAAAAGTAAAAATAAATATCAGCAAGAGTCTAGCAAGACAGTCAATGAGCTTAGTAAAAACACCAAGAGGACAAATGCCAAGCAGTTCAGTTAATGGGCCTACTGCCCACAAGCAACCTTGTGCTCTTTTCAAATCCCTTTTACTGAAAAAAGGCCTATGGGCAGAGTCGTGGAATTATTTTTTTTAAGATTATATCCTGTATTTCTCAGCAAATAAAAAAATATATTGCATTGTGTATATTGCATTTTTATGCTATCTAAACTGCCAGAAAAAAGTCTATTTTGAGAAAAAGAAAACTGCAACACATCATGGATACAATTAACTGTGGTTTAGTCCATAATCAGAGCTTCATTATATTAATGTTAATGAAATCTGTTTAGATTTATAGACTACAGGGAAGCACCATAAAATTAAGTATTGAGACATTTTGGATGGATTCTGTTTGTGTGTTCTAATGGGTAGGAATAAGAATTTTGCTTCAACAGAATTTTAGGACTCCTCAGATTTGTATTATTCATGATAACATTATTGACTTTATCTGCTTTGAGCCACTCATACACCGGTGAATTCCTTAAGCGAGAATTAAAAGAAGTTTGAACCAGTCATACTGCTGGCTTATTTCAATACCATATAAAACACCATTTGAGGTAAGTAATTATGCAATAGCAACGATGCTTAGTAATAAAAGTAAATGGACTACTTTTTGTTTATCTTACTATGCTAAACTAAACACAGGACTTTTTTCTTTTCTGTTTGAAAGCATTAGGAATGACTACACAATGGCCCTTAGTTAAACACATGCTGTCATATATTCTTCATATCTATACAATCACCATAATGAAATAAGAACATCTCTTTTTTTGAAAAGGAAATGTGTCCTACAAGTAATATAGAAGTTAGAATTGCCTGCTTTCCATTAAGTCTTTCAGTTCCAAACTATCAAAATAACTACTAAAAGATTATTTTGATGATATACAATTTTATGCACAACCTATTCTTGAAAATGGCACTATTTCTTGAAAAGCAGGATACATTTAACTGTGGCATATTTCTCTACAGAAATATCAAATCACTGATAGCACCAGTGCAGCAAGTTCGATTTTCTTTTGAATCAGACAAGGGATTTTCAAGGGTGGAACCTGCTGCCATTATGTTGCACAAACCTAAAGGAACAGAACTCCTGTTCCTTTAGGTCTGGGGTACCAGAATGAGCTTGCTAATTCTGAGGGCTTGGAAATACAATTTTCTTTTGGGACCTTCACTAACTCGACAACAGAATCACTGTGAGACAGCAGCAAGGGAACACTGCAGATCTGCTATACATTCACAGAGACCTACCAGCAAGACCAGAAGTGGAAAGATTACTATCACAGTTCCTCATAGTAATGTTGTGCATAGTAACTGCTGAGTTTCTTCTGCATTTTACCCACTCTCTAAAGTTTACATCTTTAAAATCCAAATACAATATATACTACTAATAAAGCAATTTAATTAAGTCTCCTGAGAGTTCCATAAATTCACTACCACTCTGTTCTTTTAATAAAAACATCTGATAGCTGCTTTGGTGTATTGATGATAATTCCAAGTCTTCCTTTACTTTAGGAAAATATATAACCACAGAAGACATTGCATATTTGTACCATTATTTGCTACAGTCTAATGTCAGGTTTCTTCCTCTTACAGCGAGGTGCTGGCAAGCAAGCCAGCAGGTTCCATAAATCTGTACCAAGGAATCCTGTGAAAGGGAAAGCCACAGAAATAACTTAGCACAAAAAACGGGGGAGGAGATTTATAATCGTGATTAAAGACAAGGTGTCCTGGGAGGTTTATAATGCCTTTTTTTTTGCTTTTTCTTCCCAGTGGAGAAGTCAGTGGCAATCACATCCCTCTCATCCTTTCTTTACTGAGACTACTTTTTTGCAACATCACCCTGAGAGAGAGATACACTGCATCTTTTCTGGAAATCTGTGATTAGTAGCACGTGCATATATATGTATGTATGTTCAGCACACACGCACATGGAAGTTTTGCTAGAAGACAGGAAGGGGAACAGCCTCCCTGCTTAATTCTCCCTCCCTTAATTCTACTACATTATTGAGCAAAGCACAAGGAATAGACAAGTACAGCAGCTTCTAGGATCATTCCTGCAACAAGAAATGACAAGAATGGGACAAGGTCTTCACATGCATGATGTGAAGAGTACTTAAAGAAGCTGGAAGAATAAGCTTAGTACGTGCATGGTGAATTACATGAAAAGAAATGACTCCAGCTGCTACTTAGCTTTTAAAAAAGCTCCATGTTTCCCTGAACAAGTGCTACTCTGTCTTGAAGCACTGAGTGAATTCAGGAAAAGTATGTTAGTTCCTTCATTTTTTTAGAGACAAGCTCTACTTTTAGCGCCTCTGATCTGGGTAGCATTTGCTAAGTCTTGCAGAGGCCAAGGAACGAAGTGTCTTCTATAAACAGTGCTTGCTATGATTACAGCTGTAAAAAAGCCCGCAAAGTTGGAATTCCATACACATATTTGTGTAAGTATACCTGATTATTTTCCCATTTTGCCCATCCCTGCCTAGCACAACAGTTTTTGCCCATAGTAGCTGTACATTTAGCACCAGAAATGTGCTGTAAGAAGAGCTGGGGCCTTACTTTTTCCCGGTGCCAGCACTCCACGAGCTCGGCGTCCGTGTGCCGGCCGTCCAGGGGAGCCAGGCGCTGCGACCAGGAGGCCAGCAGCGCGCCGAACTGCTCCAGGGCCTCTTCCAGCTGCGCGACCTGGGCGGCGAACTCCTGCTCGGAGAGGGCCATCTGGCTGAGCACATCCTCCAGGCTGCGCCGCGTTTGGAAGGCGCTCTCTTCCCACTGCTTCCAGTCCGACTGCAGGGCCTGCATCTCCGCAGCAAGCAGCTGGCGGCCGCCGGCGGCCGTGCCACGCTCGGCCGCGGGAGCCAGCGTCTCCACTCGGCCGAGGCGGCCCGCGCCGACCGGGCGGGAGTCTAGCAGCTCCTGCAAGGGAACATTGCCATGGAAACCTGGCGGGCCGCGAGCCCACGCGCGGGCTGCGAGCAGCGGCGGCCGGGGAGGCCGCAGCCCCGGGCGCGCGCTGCACCGGGGAGCAGCTCCCGCACAGACGCTCTCACGACACCCACGCTGCGGAACGGAACGGGAAAGCCCAGGGAAAGGGCAGAGTACAGGAAAACCGAATCCAGAGAGAGCGCCTGCTTTCAATCAGTTAGAGAGCAATCCCGAAAGCAGCATACAGACTGCAAACTTCCACAGGGCTGGGAGAGAAAGAACTTTTTTTTAGATACTAAAATACTGTTAGGCTAAGATAGGGAAAAGAATGTTGTTCTGATCTTTTTTATTATAAACTCTAGTACGTAGCTGACCATGACAGTTTTAAGAACACAACTGTGTTGCTCAGAGAAAGCATTTTACAGCCTGCCCCTGATCTGCGATGTGCCATAATTGATTGCACATGTTCTTTCTTTTTTTTTTTTTTAAAGGAATTCTTTCTACAGTGTCTTATTTCAATCTTGCACATGCTACAAAGAAATATGGGGAGTTTTCAGTGCTAGAAATTGGAGTATATAAATGCCATCTTAACCACTGCATGCCAAAGCAAAGCTGTTTATTTATTTACTTATTTATTAGCCCTATGCGCTAGAAAGCACTATCTCCTCACTTCCCCACTTTACACATGGGGGGCTTAAACACAGAGGAGACTAAAACCTGTCCAAGAATATACAAGAAATCTGGGGTTTGAATTACAAGTATCCTGAACCATCATCCAGTTCCCTGTCCCTCCCTCTCATGTTTAGGAGCAGTGTGAAATGCTGGCACAAATGCAAACATCAGGCATGACCAAAACATAAGATCTACATTAATGCTGCATTCAGATGCTCAAAATGCTTAGGAATAGATGGACCCATACAAATGGAAGGTTACGGAGCTAACTCTATACATTTCTATACAGGGAGGTAACCTAAACATTTTTATTGCAGTGGGTGACAACAATCCATGCCTCTCCATTTCATGCAAACTAGAAAAGATTGTTTCTGGCTTTGATTCAGACAGCCCCACCAAATGGAGAAAGCATACTCGGGGATGAAGGTAAAGCAGTATTCATTAATCAGCTAAGCCACATTCCTCTGTGACGCTACTGGGCTCCTGCTCTTCCAAACTATTTTAATGTGCACCAGTAGCTAGCTTGGGTCCAAGTTTCAATTGCACTAATGCTCTATAAGTTTGACATGGGAAGGGAGAAGAAGACACGACATTGCTCAGGAAGCTTATTTTCACCTCACTGAAAGGTCCTAACATTATCATTTTGAGTACACAAAGAGCAATAACCCACAACTTTCTGTCCCTGGCCTATTTTAAAGAATGGGTTCTGAATGGCTGATGAAACCACAAAATGTTAACTTTCCTTACATTGATTTTGGTCATTTTTCTTTGTATGGCTGATGTATCTCCAGATGCATCTGACCAGCGGTGCAACTCTTCTTTTGCAGAATGGAGCCAGTCTGTGAATTCATGCACAGCATCAAGGTATAGCAAATGATCCTTCACAATGTCTTCCACTTCCCTCATTTTCTCCTATCAGTCAGATGGAAAATAGACCATTAAAATCATCAAGTAGTGTTCTGGATTCTGTCCAGATTTCAAACACACAATGACGTAGAGACCTGGTGTGACTCTATAGTATCCACTTGAATGCTGAACCATAGAATAATCATAGAATTATTAAGGTTGGAAGGGACCTCTAGATATCACCTAGTCCAACCCCCCTGCACACCTAGGGTCACCTAGAGCACATGGCATAGGACTGCGTCCAAGCGGGTTTTGAAGATCTCCAGAGAAGGAGACTCCACAACCTCTCTGGGCAGCCTGTTGTGGTGCTCTGCCACCCTCACTGTTAAGAATTTTTTCCCCAAGTTCCTGTGGAACTTTTGGTGTTTCAGTTTGTGGTTGTTTCCTCTAGTTCTGTTGGTGGCCACCAGTGAAAAGAGGCCAGCCCCATCCTCCTCATTCGCTCCCTTGAGGAACCTATAGACACTGATCAGGTCCCCTCTCAGCCTTTTCTTCTCCAGGCTGAACAGGCCCAGCTCCCTCAGCCTCTCCTCATAGGGCAGATGTTCCAGGCCCCTGAGCATCCTTGTGGCCCTGCGCTGGACTCTCTCCAGCAGCTCCACATCCCTCTTGTACTGAGGGGCCCAGCACTGGACACAGTTGGGGCCAGCTAATGTGGCCTCACCAGGGCTGAGTAGAGGGGCAGAATCACCTCCATTGACCTGCTGGATACCATCTTCTTAATGCACCCGAGGATGCTACTGGCGTTCTTAGCCATGAGTGCTAAGAATGAATGCTCAGCTCATGAATGCTGAGCAGTATCCATTGCTGAATGCTCATAGCAAAAGAACACAGTGCCACACTGCATGCACGAGGCTCAGTTTAGGTTGGTCTGAACAGGCATGGTCTACTTTAGCAAAGGAAGAATAAGCCTCCCCAAAATGCATGCAAAAAATGTCCTTTACAACATCCTTCAACAAGAAATGTATCCTGCAAAGCTGCAGCTGTGCAGCTCTGGCATGCTTTCCCAATATCCCTTGGAGGGGGTCCTAGGGAGAAATCTGCCGGCCAAAACAAAGTGGTTATTTAGAAGCACCAAGTTTCTACAAATGCTAAGGAGTCACAATGATGGTCCATACAAGCCCACAAAGAAGCAATGTAAACCACAGAAGGCTCTTATGGTGCTCACTTCATCGCAGACACTAAATCAGCAATGTTTGCTGTCCCCTGCCACCTGTCCTGAATCCCTGTGGAGGGTGCTTTCCCTCAGACACAAAAAACAGCTGCATGGCTCCATCCCAGTCTATTACCATGACGTGAAAGTGTTTGCCATAGCACAAGGAAGTAAAAACTAGAAATTCAAGAGCTACATCCCATGCTCTATAGTTTCAGGGATGTATCTAGAGAGATCTCTATCTTCTATTTCAAAAAGAAATGTATATTGTATATTTTTCCTCTTTTGGTACTCTTCCCTATTTATATGTATGTGTGTGTTTGTTTATATATATATATATATATATATACACATATAGATGTATTGCTTTAGATTATTTTCTCCTACAGGCATCACTTTACATTTATTTACATTGAAGATCATCTACTACTACTTTGCTTACTCATTTGGTCTGTTGAGAGTCCTCCTGGAATTCCTGCCATTGGACCCAAGAGAGCATTTTATCCTCTGCAAGAATTCACCCTGCACTCCCTTCTCTGAGTCATTAACAAGGACGCTGAACAAAACTAATTCTAACATTGCTTTTTGGAGGACCCTGTTGTTAACTCCTTTCCATTCTGAAGAGTGATCATTAAACCACTGCTTCCTATACCTCAATCAACCTTTAGTCCATTGATGGACCTTTCTTTCAATCCTGTGATAATTTTTCTTAAAGCTTCTTAAGTTTCTTTAATAGCCCTTTTGGTGGAACCTTAGAAAAAGCTGTTCGAAAATGCAAGTATATTAGGTCTACTTTGTCTCCTTTGCTATGTGCTTAATGACACCCTCCTAGAACTCCAAGAGATGAGTTTGGTAAGGTTTTCTTTTACAGAAGCTGTACCTTCTCAGCATCTGTATTTATCCGATATGACCTATGATATTGTTTTTTATTATAGATTATTGCAACGACTGTGATTTGAGCATTCCTCCAGAGACCTCAGATGGATGCCAGCTGGTGACTTATTGACTTCTAAATTAACTGTTTCACAGAATGGTTGAGGTTGGAAGAGACCTTTGGAGATCATTTTGTCCAACCTCCTGCACAAGCAGGGACACCCAGAGCACGTGGCACAGGATCACATCCGGGTCGGTTTTAAATATTGTCAGAGGAGACTCCACAACCTCTCTAGGCAACCTGTGTGGCAAACTGCTTGGTCTAAGACTTTCTGTATATTTACATGAAACTAATTTAGCTTCGTTGATGGGCTTCCTGTAAAGAAAATGTCAGGTCTTTGAATCTCCTCATCATCTTCAGTGGACAGGAATTACACAAATTCATTGAACTTCTCCAGGACGGCCTTATTATCCCTGTGTGTATCTTTTACTTTTGCTTATCGTGTGGTTCCACCAGTGCCCTAAATGACAGACTGCTTCTGATAGATTTAAAGGACACTTTGCTATTAGCCTGAGCATCCTTTGGGAAGAATGCTTCAAAATCTATTTTAGACCTCAGTTTCTTGCTTACATATAGACTGTTCTATGCAATATCATGGGTGCAGAGCCCCAACTTTGCCTTTCCCAGCCCATCATTCCAACTTGGAAACTCTGGGCCAGCTCATTACTTACTGACACCTGCCCGGGATGTATACAACAGTAGGATTAAGACAAGAAACTCTAGAAAATAAATATTTTTTTTGGAAAGAAAAATAAAAGCACTTTTTTTTAATATCGCTCTGTAAGTTTTCTATAGACTTATTTTGGATGTTGAGGAAAATTACTTAAAAATAAGTTTATTGATACATACCAATTTTAGAAAGACATCACTATGCTTATTTATCATGGTCTTTTCATGCATAAGTTTCAAAAGCATTTTACTGAGTCAGTTACCTTTGTGCTGGTCTTTAACTCTGCTTAACCAAGCAGAAGTTATGCTAGGATGAAACTGCACTAATCTCTAGAAATCGTATTAATTGTTCACTATTTCCAGTAAAAAAGAAGTTTACCATAAAAATAAAACAGTGTGAATAGATGATAATTATAGCTCAGCTCTAGATCTTAGAACTTATATAGCTCTAATATCTATAGTCTACAGTTAAAGCAATAAAACAATTGAAATAATAGTAAATCTTTTCCCAAAAATAAACACAAACAAATAAAACACCTCACAAAGAAACATCAAGATTGCATATAATGAATCTTCTCATCAGATTTAGAAACCTAAGTATGGATTTTTCCTGAAAAATTTAATTAACATGTCCTATTTTTTCCTATTGTTTGCCTATTGTCTATAAAAATTGTTTCTATTTAATAGTTTGATAGATTTACTACTAATTTTTAAATTTGGCTTTTTTTTTTTTACATAGTGCTTCAGACTTCTTTTTTATATAATATATGGATTAATTACCTAGACATCTTCAGCACTATTCTGAATACATCACTACCTAAATCACATTTACACCAGATTCCTGAATTCCTGACCATGTGCTATCTACACACTCTTTTCTGCAGTTTCCCATCAACATTATCCTCTTATTTTGTCGACTCTATTGTTGATGCAAACTTTCCTATTAGCTGACATGTTGGAGACCCTAATTCAGAACTAGTGTCACTGTCATGATCTGACTGGCAGAAGATCTTTGTGAATTAATTTGTATCTTTGCTTAGAAACTGAGCACATCACTGGTACAACATGTACAGTGCTTAATGGCCTTGAACACCACAAACTATGACAGTATATATTTCCAATAATAAGTTTACTCTCCTTGATGTATATACAGGCTCAGTGAGGCATTTTATTCTTCTGTATGTACTACTACTAATAATAGCTAGGAATCAGTGAAAATGAATCTTGAAGGAACCTTACAATATATATTAAGTTAGGAATAAAATATATGCCCTTCTCTTTTCAAAAATCATAAAGATAACAACAATTCCAATTCTCAATCTTTTCTTACATTTTCATGGATTTTAATAAACTACATTTCATTTTTTTGTTAGACTCCATTATAAGAAATGTACAAAAAAAATATATGCAACACAAGCATTCCTTTATCCACAATAAAAATATAAAAATCAAAATTATTGCCTTTTGCAAAGATCTATGTCTAAGAGTTTTATTTACTTGAAATGGCAGTGTTAGCTTTCATCTTACCTTGGCCACAGCTGTGATGTCATTAAAGTGCATTTTTAGATCTTCTTGAGCTGCTTCTCCAAATGAATCATCCTCAGTTTTTCCATACAGTTCCATGGCTTTTTCTGTGAGTTGATGCAAATCACGAGAGTGATCCTCTATCTCAGAAACAACAGCTTGGAAGTAGTCCAGTTGGGCAAACTTCTCTTTCAGACCAGTCTGTGGTTCTACAGGGTGCTCTACTTTGTGATTCAGTTTCTCTAGCCACTGTTCCAGCTGATTCTTCCTTTCCAGATATTCATTCCACTGGCTAATCACCAATTCCAGGCAGCTTACATTAAAAGCAAATATACAGTATAGATGAGAAATTTTGAAAGGAAAAAAAGAACATTCTTGCACCTTAGTTGCTACTCTCTGTATCTCTATATCTAGGTATGATACATTTAGAATACGCTTTCTCCCTCCATCTTGCTTTCATTTTTTTTCTATCTACTTAAATCCATGCTATTCTAGATTTCTGCTCTTTAGACTATTACATACAGCCCAATACAACTATTTCACCAGCACAGGTGACACCAGCAATGTCTGTCTCAGATTAACGAAAAGCAAGCTTCAGTGTCTGCAGCAAAATAATAAACAGATTATTACTGAAGCTCTTAATGTAATAAATTCTCAATCAGAAAATGTACAGCGACCTAGAAAATCACTGAAAATTAAGAGATATTCTGGCAATCTTGGAATCAATTATATGCTGTCTACTTTCAATTTATAATAAATACATTCTTCTTTTATCTCCCTCTCACCTATCAGATCTCCATATATCTCTGGGACTAATGTTGAGGAAAGTAGTCCTCATTTACACGATTTACACTGTAGATAACAGTGCTGGTTTTCATCTAAAATGCAGTAGCCACCCAATCTAAATTGTATTCTATGACAGAAAGTGGGTTAAGTCAGACTGAAAAGTTAAAGCCTATCCATCGTAATTTTTCACATATAATTCTACCATAATTTTGATAATAATGGGACATTATTGGAATGTCCCTGGGACTTTGTTTTCCAGGGAGTTTTACCTCTGCCAGTTCACTGAGGTGTTGATGATGTCATTCCAAACAACCTTCAGTGTTTGCAGCTGGTTTTGTATCACCTTTTGTCCTTCCTCATTGCTGCTTCTAAGGGCCTGTTCTCCTTTACCAATGGCCATGTTCAGCTTAACCTCCCCATCACCTTTGAGTAAGAGGATCTCCTGTGAGGTAAAAAAGGAAAAAAAAAATCAAATGTAAACTTATGGCAGGTAAAGGATGTTATTTCAACAGGGGACACCATTTTTAATGAACTCATTTACCACTTGAAAACCATGCAAAATATGAATTCCTAGATACACTTCCTTACAAGTCCTGTCCCTTGCTATGTGCTGGTGATGCAACAGTTATGCCCAAAGCCACACAGGTATTTCATTTTATCACACTGAAATATTGACCACAATGCAGCAAATAAGAAAAAGGTCAAGCACTGCACAGAAAACCTGCACCACGCAGCTAGCAGAAATCTCAAGAGAGCTCACAGCAGGATCACTTACACTTGTGTCTTTCATAATAGATGTATATTCCATTGTCAAAAGCCTCCTGTGAGAGATACGGCATAGACAATTTCTGTGAACTATTCCAGGGCTTCCCTGCCACCATGTTTTTTTTTTTTTCCTTTTTAATATGGTTTATGAAACCATATTTTTATGTTTGGCTATTTCACATTAAGTATAATACCTTGAACCTTGCACCCTCCATACCACGTTAAATACCATAGAATCATAGAACATTATGGTTGGAAAAGACTTCTAAGATCAGCAAGTCCACTCATAAACCTCTCAGCACCATGCCTACTAAATCATGTCCCTAAGTTCCTCATCTACACGTTTCTTGAGCACTGCCAGGGACTGTGACTCCACCACTCTCCTAGGCAGCCTGTTCCAACGCTTCGCAAATCTTTCAGAGTAGAATATTTTCCTAATATCTAACCTGAACCTCTCCTGGTGCATCTTGAGTCCATTTCCTCTTGTTCCTATCATTAATTATTTTGTCCGATCCCCACCTCACTACAACCTCCTTTCAGGTAGTTGCAGAGAGCAATAAGGTGTCTCCTGAGCATCCTCTTCTTCAGATTAAATAATTACAGCTCCCTCAATCGCTCCTCATAAGGTGTGTGCTCCAGCTCCTTCACCAGTGTCGTTGTCCTTCTCTGGACACACTCATACCATATCTCCCAATGTCAAGGTCACTTTATATTCTAATCCTACTATTCTAATCCTTTCATAACCATGGGAAGAAAAAAATATTTAAAAAATTATTTTCCTTAACTGTGATCTTCATCCAATATTAGTCTTGATACAAAATTTTTAGCTCTTTACCTGAATTTGCATCAGTCGTCTCTCTAGCGTGGCTTTGCTACCAACAGTGCTCTTTGATGATGCTAGTTTATCTTGAACATCTTTCACCCATGACCACATGCTCTGCAGAGCCTCCTCCAAAGCAAGATGCTCCTGGAGTGCAATCTGACACGTTCGCAGTTTCTCCTTGACAGTTTTGACCATGTTTTGGTAACTGGTGAGATGCTGAGAAGCCAGGTATACTTCTCTCCCTGCACCTTGCCCTCCTTCATTTAAAGCCTGTGCCATTTGGGAAAGTTTATCAAAAGATTCTCTGAAAGAAAAAAAAATGGAGACTAAAAATCAGTTTCAGAAAGCACAGAGTATTGTTAGAACAGCTATTTGAAGTTATGAATGCTGCTGAGATAATCTAGACTGCATAGCTAATGGAAAAGTTAGCTGGGAGACACTTAAGGGAAATAAAGCAATATTCATCGATACATAGCTGGCCTGGTGTATCCTACAATTTCTCCTACACTTTGGCGCTCTAAATGATCATCCTAAAATCTTCATGCTGCACATTTAAATAAAAATTAAATTAGATTTTTTTTCAGGATGTCAGATTTTCTGGTTTTACTATGAAATGCTATCACTTCATGCCTGTCAAAGATTTTAGGCAGTTAGTTTATAGTCTTTGACAGGTAGGAAGGTTGAAGGTAGGAAGCTCAGGCCATTTGTCCAGGATTAGACACTGAGTATGGAATTCTGAAAAAGGTTCAGTAAAAGATATTAAAACTCTAGCCTTATATAGTCTCAGTTAAATCATGGGTTCACCCATCCTGTTCCCTCCAGATTACAGGGAATTTACCCCAGACCAAACTGTTTTGCATTAGTCTCAGGGGGATCGGTAGCGGCAGAGTGTTTTCTTTTAGCAAGCTCTGAGACTTGAACAACTCAGACTGTTCTGTCTTCACCAACCTAATAATAAAAAAAGAATTTGAAAACCACAGTGTTCCATAAAAAAGTAATTACTTCATCTTCCATGGCTAAGCCTGAATTCTAGAAAGATTTCACAGAGCCATGTGGCTGTTATTTGGGCTCCTTATATACAGTCAAGTTCACATAAAAGTGGGTCCTGCTAATCTCATTGCATCCAAATATCACAGGACAAAAGGAGAAAACAAAAAGGAAAAAAAGTAAATAGATAAGTATAATTTTGGTATCATTTCTTAATTTCTTTCTTTCAATTATGAGAAATGAGAAAATGGATCTGACTTCAAATTCAAAGCTGCTTAAAATTAGAAGTATCTGCACTCAGCCTCCTTTCACAGAGTGTCTTCCAATATTTCTATCTTTTAAAAACACTTTCCACCCAAGCAGTTTAGTTTCATTGTTGCTTGATAAGATTAAAGAAAAAAAAGTCATCTTTGTTAGAGAAATGTGTTTCATACTACCTTGAAGTCAGTAACTCTTCCAGGAACTTTTCCACTTTCTGCACCTCATTTTTCTTCTCAGGAATAAGCTGTTTGTGCTCTCCTAATGCTTCTGTGCTTATTCTTTCTTCCATTTCATGTATCCACAGGCTGAGTTTCTTGTGCTGATCCTCAAAACTACAGAACAGATAAGTATTTCCTTAAAAACGTTTCTCAGGTGGAATAAAGTTAGTAAGAAGATCATTCACAAGAACAGGAGTATCACTTTAATGCCTAGTGAATGAGAGTTGTACACAAAGCATAATTCTGTAGTGACTACTAATCTAAAAATATTCAGCAACTCTCTAAAAATGTTCAGGAAAGTCATGGGAACTGCAGGGGGAAAGAAGCCTCCAAAATTTAAAGTGGTAGTACTTTTATTTATTAGTATATTCAGTAACAACATACTGGATGAAATGAAAGATCTTTCTAAATGCTTCTAAAGATTTAAGCTAAGGTTAAAAAAAAAAAACACAAAAATGGATAGAATGGGGCTTTTACTCAATATTGGCATATACAAAATTTTTATAGGCACTTGAAGCGTTGTGTTCTTTCTTTTTCTGGCAGAACATAATTGGAATCTGAAGTGCTCCAAACTCAGCAAAACAGGCTCTGCCTTTAAGCTCCTACATTTACAGTCTTTTGCTTACACAAAGGCAGACCAAAAATTTCCCTCTCATCTTGTAGAATGGGGCTTTTATTCAATATTGACATATACGAAATTTTTATAGGCACTTGAAGCGTTGTGTTCTTTCTTTTTCTGGCAGAACATAATTGGAATCTGAAGTGCTCCAAACTCAGCAAAACAGGCTCTGCCTTTAAGCTCCTACATTTACAGTCTTTTGCTTACACAAAGGCAGACCAAAAATTTCCCTCTCATCTTGCTGTTTTATCCGTTACTAAAACAATAACTTTAAATTAGAAACAGTTTTAAATGTAATCATGGCTGAAAACATGTGAAACACCATAATCATACCCCAAATAATTTCAGTAATATCCTACTTTCTCCTTAGGAAGTAAGTCCATCTAGAAAGGGACAGGACAGAAGACAGTGCCGTGCAAAAAGCACGCTATCTTCAAAGACTGAGGTAGAACATGAAAAATCATCACACCTTTTCACACCCCTTCATACTGTGAACCTACCTGCTGATTGGGGATCACATGAGCTACACGGATCTATCACATATGAGTTCCCAATCTTCCACACTTTAAGCAAATCAATTCCCTTGGATCAAAACCTGTTGCCTTTATTTATTTATTTATTTTTAGTGAAGACTTCTGTTCTTAAATGACTCCAAAGGAAGAAGAAAGCAGGACTAAAGTAAATAACTCAAAATCATTTCAAATTGTGTCCTGAATTTCCACAGCCTGAATATTACATTCTGCCTGAGACTACTTGCATTACTCACCTTCCCAGATCTGAGGCACATGCTTCCAGGGCTTGCTTATGTTTCACACACTGGTTGAGGAATTCCTGAAAGCTATGGGTCGACTTTTCTATTTGCTCCTGGATATGGCTCACAGCTGCTTTCGGTAAGCAAGAATACAAATTTTCTCCTTCCTTACAGGCAGCTTCTAATTTGTTCTGCCCCTCACTTACGGAATCTAGCACAACCTGTGTGAGGAATGAATACAGTTTCAACATGAAAGATCTAATAGTTAGAAATAAGCACTATTTCTATCAGAAGCATCCAAATTTCCTCAAGAAGATTAGAGTCATGTCTGGTTAAAGAACAAGTTCAAAGCAGATCTTTTAAATAAAATTGCATTCAACGGCTTTAAGATTCTCGGAGTTGAGTCTTCCTATCTGGTCCAAAGGCAGCAGTTTCAATAAATGGGACTAGTATCTGACCTGGTTGTGCTTTGATTCCACCAGAAAATGACTCAGATAAGCTTTGACATAAGTTTTAATCTAAAGGACCAGATAGTTTGGGAAACAATAGGGAAAGGAAGAGCAGATAAAGAAGAGAAAAAATAATAATAAAAAGATTAAGTACTAGAAACAAGATTAGTTTAGTAATACATACACCTTCCAGAAATTACTGTTTGATCTGAAAGGCAAATATACTCATTTCTCTGTATTTCCTCTACAGTATACATTGTTGTGTTGAACAAAGCTTATTTATCTGTTTAAAAAAATAGTAACAAGCATTTCCATATACTAAATACACACAGTTAAAATAGCTATTAACTATACCTGCAAATCATGTAGTTTTGTCTCTATGACTTTGCTGTCTCCAGACCTGTCAGATGCTTCTTTTACTGAAGTCTTCACACCAGTAAACCATTCTTGGAATTCTTGCATAGAACCTCATTTCAAAAAAGGTACAGAGAAGAGAATATTCTTTCAAAAAGCAGCATTATCGTACATAATTATGTCTTCCACACTTCATAAGTCTTTCTTAAATAAGTCTGCAAATGCTAAAGGGGTGAGTCTTACTTTCTTCAACGACCCTAGGATTAATTTCATGATATGTTAGATGCTTCCAGTATCAACATCTAAATTCGAGCAGTCACACTAGGGTCCCGTTTAATGAGAAAGACGAGCATTTCAGGCTGTGATTTATCTGGTCCAATTTAATGCTGGATAAATATCTCTTTTAAGATTAAATAAATGCCTACTTCTCGCTACAAATTACCAGGTGAGCAGCTCAGCTGCTTACCAGGCAGCTCAGATGTAGACATTAGAAACATGTTCATTTGATTAAATCCCTCCCAGAAAGGGAAATACATGAAGTATGTAATACTTCCACAAAGAAGGAGAAATATATGAGAATGTGAGGAAGCAACAGCTGAATTGAAGAAAGGTAGAACTGAGCTTGCTTAAGTTAGAGTGTTAAATGTTTAAAGATGAATTTTGTGTTTTGTAGAACACATCGTTTTGCAGCAGATATGAAATGAACACTTGGTAACAGGACTCTCTAAAAGGCAAATACAAAAATAAAGTTGTAACTGCAAGTGACATCACTGGAAACACTGGCAGGCTGCTCTTTGGCAAAATGATTCATGGCTGCGGGCTAACGGGCTGAAGACTCACTGAGAAAGTGTTTTTCCAGGGACTCCTGCATGCTGGCCTGTGTCCTGGAACAGAGCTGATTGACAGCTTCATACTTCTTTAATAACGAAGTGACACTGCCACCAAGAGTTTCCAGCTCCACAGAGTGGTACTTGCGACACAGGCTGTTGAGGTTCTCCCGGGTTGAGTCAATACTGTTCTGTTGAAGCTGAAGGTCTCTTTGCATCTCCTGAGAATGAGGTTACAGTGCAAACACTACATTTCTGAAGAAACAAGAGAACCATCTTTTCTTAAGATTCCTACCCTTCCCACATGCTCCTTCCTCCTATGATACACTGCAAGCCCTAGGTAAAGTCAATAAAAGAAGTACTAGATTATGGTTCTTGAATTTTTCCAAATGAGATGGATCCATGAAATTAAAGAGTCAGAACAGAAAACTGAAATCTTCTTCATGCTTTTATACTCTATTTTAAAAATAACAATTTTCAAGACATAATGAATAGCTTTGCTTATTTTCAGCAAAGTCTGAAAGGACAAAAGAATTGTTATATATGAGGACTGATGAAAATTTCTGAGGTAGAATACACAAAAATTGCAAGAGTGGGGACTGACATGTGAACATGTTGGAGAAATAGCTGAAGAGATCAAGGTAAACAAGTGGGGTCACAATAAAGACTGTAGTATTCCTTTCTAAAGGAAATTTAATAATTTTCTAAAATGTATTTCAGTATGAAAAGATATATCAGAAATTTTGTTCACTGGTAGAACTTCTTCAAGAATATGACTGCATTGTTTGCTCATATTCTAAAAGCTAGACAGCATATATATTCCCATCATTTTCTCATATTTTTTTCCTCATCAAAAGAAAATTAACATGACATATAATATTTAATTGCTGTTATACACGATTAGCAAAACTTCTGATAAAGAACAGAGGTCACTAAATAATAAATGGTAAGTTCATCTTTTTGAGCACTGACCTTCACTTTATTTACAGCTTCAGGGTTCAGGTTACATGCACAATTTAGCAATGTTTCTTCAACTGTTGTCAACCAGTCTGTCATCTGATTGATAAGCTTCTGTAACTGTGTCTTCTGAGTACTGAAATCTTTTAGTGTCTCTTCTGCTGTCTCTGACATTTCTTTGGCATGTTCCAACTTTTGCCTCAAATCTGATTCTATGAACTAAAAGCAAAAGGTAATTTGTTAAACTGCTAAAATGAAGCATTTCTCATGGTAACAGAACTGCAAGTTTATGAAAAAAAAACATGGAAAGCATGAAGGTGATCATTTTGCTCTCTTTCCATCCCTAATTATAAATAGTTACTTGAATAAAAAATGGCAGCCATTCAGGATCAAATCTTAACTCTATAGAAAGCCAAAGAAGTGATACTAACTTCCGAAAAGCCAGACTGCAAACTGTTATTATCCCCCTCTGAGAAATAAAGAGCTGGTCTGTTTCTTTTACAACAAATCTCACATATAACAAGACCTAAATACAACTAAGGCTATATAAAGAAATATTAATTGTTAAGATTTACAGTGTTTGAGGCTTACAGAACACATATGTAAAGGTGAATCAAATTGAAGATAACACAAAAAATACTAGATATTATCCATTAATCTGTTTAAACACAGCAATAACTACAATAGATGTTTGCTGTGCATATTTTACTAATGAAAAGCAGATCCAATCATTCATAATAGGATAGTATCTATAAATGAGCAATTGCTAAGACTTCTATTAAGAAATTCATTTCCTTTTGTTTTCTGAATGTTACCTGATCATATTGGAATTGTCTTAAATATATTCAGCATTTGAATGTGCTCAATTAACTTGTGGATTTATGTTTTGCTGTGGAGTTTTGTTCTTAAATTTATGTTTCACATGGATATTACTTCATTTTTTGTAACTTTTTTGTATATATCACATTCAGTAGTTGAAAATGAGTGTGTTGTTTAACAGTTATATTCTGCATAAAAGCATATTCCAAGTTTTCATCAATAAGTGGATGAATATCAAATTCATGAAAAAATCTGAAATCTGAAGTTTCTTAGCCTCTCATGTAAAAGGAAGAGTGACAATAGAGGCATCAGCACAGATTTTTACTATAAGTACCTCAGATTGTACTTTGTGATATCATTTACTAAAATATTTGAATTACTAACTCAGGCTTATGTTTGGGTCATGACATAATCAGGGAAAGGTCTGAGTTAAATTAAGTTCAGTTAAAATCTGATGAATGTTTTTGAAAGAAATATCAAGATATTTCCCTGCTTGTGTAAATCCCATAGTCAGTTTTTAAAATTTCTGACATACTGGAATTTGCTAATCATTTGATAATCATCACATAA
The DNA here is from genome assembly GCA_013389825.1 of Crypturellus undulatus. Taxonomy (NCBI): domain Eukaryota; kingdom Metazoa; phylum Chordata; class Aves; order Tinamiformes; family Tinamidae; genus Crypturellus; species Crypturellus undulatus. Next base: position 449,839 of record VWPW01000726.1, read on the forward strand.
TCATTTTCCAACCAAACATACAAAAACATATTTTTCTGTGTTCTATTTCGTATTTTTATGTGCCCTAAAACTTAAAAAAAAAGTATTTAGCCAGGCATAAAAAGTTCAACAGGTTAATGTTTCTGTTTTATTCTTTTTTGGAACAGCAGTTGAGTTAGTAGTTACAGCAGTTATTTCAGGGCACTAATTCTCATCTACTAAAGAATACTTCTATTCCATTACCTCCTACCTTAGAAGACTTTTAAAGAAGGAAACTCTGTAAGTACCCACACAGCTTAATACTGCGCAATGTTGAGAACACCTGCATCATACCTGATCAGATACCCGGTAAACTGTTGCCAATTTTTGAACTTAAAAACAAACACACAAGCAAAAAGTCTACAACTCTAATCTCCAATTATAACATCCTTATTTAGAAAAAGTAACAGTGATTAAATAAACACAAATAGATAGTAACTATGAGCCAACATATACATGTGAGACAAAGCGCAACAGTTTCTTCTTAGTCGTTTGAACCTAGACTGTGATGAACAATGTCTTTAGTTTACCTGAAGATCTGCAGGAGGCTCTTGGCTGTGGATCAGTTCTTTGAGTTCTGAAATTTTAGAACTCAGCAGCTCCAGCTTCAGTTCCCTGTCCTTGAATTCGGACTGCAAAAGAAACGTAGTCAAGATTTCACACCAAACAACAAAAAGGATTTAGAGCTTCAGAGGAATGTTCCATCAAACGGAAAAAAAAATAAAGAAAATGTAAACAAGGTTTAGCCATTAAAGGAAAACATAGTTTTTCTATGATTTCTTTTCTCTAAAAATCTCCCATCTCCTTTTCTTTAGTATATTAAATTCAGAGATTTCCCCCGCCTCCATTTAAACAACCACACACATTTTAGCATTTAAAATGCTCTAGCAGCTTTGTTTCTAAAAAGTGGCTTAATAAAAATGAGAATGTCATTGTTTATTTGACTGGAAAAATCCACTGTGGTTGTTAGGTTCCACTTGATGGAATGCAGAGTATAATACATGAGTTCTCTGTTTTTTATTACAGGCAAGTGAACTCTTGGAAAAAATTAGACAGAGAACTAAATTTTACACTCAACAGAGATTTAAAATATAAATGCTGTCCACATGGACATATCAGGACCTAGCATTTACTCTGTATATGTATATATATAAATTATACAGAAATATTTTATTTACTAAAGAAAAACATAGAAACAAGATTATAAGAATCAACATTTTCATATAGTGATTTTGAAATATTAGACAAATAATTGGTGCAAGTGTCTACACTATTACCTAGACTTCCTTTTCTAGAAAATTCAGAGAGATCACTGATTAAAATATTGGACCATTTAAGAATAAAATTACTGCATTTAGTTTCTACACTGACATGGCAGAAGTTCAAGTTCAGAAGCATCCTCAGGGGTCATTTTGCACCAGCGGGATGTGACATGGGCTGAGATAGGACAGAAAGGAACAACTGCCTTGTCCCACATAACAAGCACTGAATATTCCTTTCCATGCTCATCTGATTGCTGAAATGGCAGGCCCTATGTGCCAGTAGGGCCTCTGCCCTTTCATCTAGGCTTTCATCTAGTCTGCTTACAAAGATGGGGCAAAAAGTGTATGATGGACTATGAATTCTGTGACTGCAAACATATACACCGTCCTCAGTGCTCTCTGCTGTTGTGGCTCTCCTCTGATTTAAAGGCATCTGTGGTTCAGAAACTGGCTGGTCCTACACCCCAGATCAGTTTTAATATTGATTAATATCAGTGGTCTCACTGCTGTAGTAAATAGAAAGTTATTAAATACATGTTTACCCTCATTAAAAAAAAAGAACTTTAGCACCATTTCAGATTTCATTGTATTGCCTGTATATGTTCACTATGCATCTTCTTAAGAGCATTATTTATTTCAAATTTAACACACTATGAGTCATTCTATGTATGACTTGCTATGTATTTTAAGCCAATGGTAGCAGAGTGCTTTCTGAGCACTGCCTGTATTTTTAAAATCATTTAACACTAACCAGACAGGAAAGATAAAATGTTAGTGAAATTGTTATAACCCAAGATTAAAATGTCTTTTTGATTACACTCTCTAAAGGATCCAACTTCCAAGAGAAGATCTGTAAAAACTTCTTATTTTTTCATAACCTCAGCTGAAGTTGTCAAAAACTATCACAAATTTCTTTTGGAATAGGATTTGGTCCAATGCTTTTTGAAAATTTTGTTCTTATAGACCACACTGACATGTATTGCTAGAGCCAAAACACAGGGCTTAGATTCAGTAAGAGGTACATTATTCTTGTTTCTGTCAGAAGTCAGTTTCAACAAAAAGTCTATAATTTTGTCAGCTAGCCCACTGGGTTAGTGACATCATTAACTGAGCAGAATGTCAACATAGTGATCTGCAACAGCATAGCCTTATATTTGTGACTGTTACCCACAGAGTATTTGGCCCAGAAGATACAGACATTTTTATCATTGATTACAGGTAAGCACCTGGAATTCTTTCAGGATGACCTCCATTCTCTGACTATTAGTCAAGTTGCTGATGCCTTCATTCAGTTCAGAAATGCATCTGTTGCACCATCCATCCAATTCATCTCCAATTTTCAGTATGTCGTCCCACAGAGACACACTTACTCTCAAGCGGTCTATGTTGTCTTCAATCCTTTCGGACACCTTTTAAAAACAGAGAATGACATACTGATTTCTTTATTTTGAGCTCAATGTAAGAAAGAATGTGTAATTTTAGCATTAGAAATAATTAGTCAATTTCCTATATCATAAAAATAACAAAAATCCTATGTGACACTTTCTAAAAATCTATACATTTTTGACTGGGAAAGAGTTTTACGTTCAAATAAACTTTATTTTTATAAACAGTTACAGTTGTCTTTATTAAGTAATATAAGAATTTGCTAATAAACCTATATTAACATGAAAACTTAAAATATTAGCTTGTGTGTCATGTTTCTCTGCTGTGTCTTTCTCACCATATCCACATCTTATTATGATCTTCTAAATTTTCAATATTTTTAAGTTAGCACTATCTATTACCTAATTTATTTAATCCAGTTTGATTTATTGAAATAATACTGATGTACATCAGGTACGAATCCAACCCAAATTTATATATCAAGGTGTGCACTGAGATAATATATACCTGTTACTTTCATACATTGTTTAAGACATCTTTATAAATCTAACAAATGAATGTCATGACTCTTTGCACACAATATATGCCAAATGCAACCTCAACCAGTCTGTGATTCTGTGTATTTGGAAGGGACCTCTAGAGATCATTCAGTCCAATCCCCTGCTCCAGCAGGGACACCCAGAGCACGTGGCACAGGGTGGCATCCAGGTGGGTTTGGAAGATCTCCAGAGAAGGAGACTCCACAGCCTCTCTGGGCAGCCTGTTCCAGGGCTCTGACATTCTCACAGGAAAGAAGTTCTTCCTCACATGGGAGATCTTTCTGAGATATATTTCAAAGTAAACCTTACTAAACCATCGTTCTTCAAGATCCTAAGAAAATACTAATACTGCAACATTTCCCATCTTAAAAACTGTATTCAGCGAATAAGGATAAGATTCTTACATCTAGCCATTTGTCCACCGTACAGTTCATATCTATCTTCACCACAGTGGAGTCACAGTCACGGACTCTTTTCAATTCTGCTAACAAATGTTTTCCTTTATTGGTAAAACTATCCAAGTCTTTTTGTTTATCACTCAGATCACTCTTGGCAGCTTCATGCTGTGAACACAAATATTTGCTTGTTTAATGAAGCTTTGAAGAAAGAAAGAAAGAAAAATCAATTTCTTCAGTCACCCATCCCTAGCCCCATGGGATTAATTGCATCTGTTAAGTCTGTCAGTATACCATCTAACATTTAACTACATCACAAAACACAGAATAATGAGGATAGCTTTTTCACAAATGTAGTAATTAAGGTTTTTCTCATAACTAAAGTACAAGTGGAAATACTAAATTCTACATGTACACTGCCAGAAATTGGGCAAAATATTTGTTGTCCCCAGTTCCTTCAGGTCCAACTATAATCATCATTCAATAGGCCATTTTTCACAAGCCAAGACTCACATTGAAGAAATATATCATACAGAAGTTTTACATCTTTTTTTAAAACACTGATGTTGCAACTCTATGGGTTAAAATAAATCTATGTTCTGTTTTCCTCTTGATAAATACTTGGCATATAGTTCTAGTTAAAATGTCTATTAAAAAGAACCTAAAAATATGCATACTTTAGAATGATGGTTATATAGTTCTGACTGATGACTTTGTAGCAAAGAGCTCAATAGGTTTCCAAATGAAACTATTCTCCAAATGAACAGAAAGAATTGAACTCAGAACTTTTTTTTTTAGGTTGATGGTTTAAGAATAACTTGGGCTAATACAGTTGCAAATGTTAAAAATATAATTTAAACGAAATGAACGTAATGTACGATTCAATTTCCTTATCTCTTCTCAATAGCCAGTATCAACACTGTATATCCTTTTGAAGAAAGTAGTCGTAGAGAAAGACACAGATATAAAAGAGCACCAAACTTCAGAAAAAGTGAGATATGTCTGAAGACATATCAACATTTTTTTTCCTGTGACAGAAAATAATATTCCAGTGTCAGTTTATTCTTTCACAGGCTTTTATTCATCCAAAAAAAAAATCTGATATGGAAAACCACTAAAGTATTTTGACTGGAAATATCTTCTCATATTGTGATAGGAACATTTTCTTTAATGTATTTTATATATAAAACAGACTTCCATAGAGCAAAGCTTTCCATATAAATTAATATGGTACATTGTACATTTTTAGGTGTTAAAGCATAATCTAAAATAGCAGCAGTCAAATACACATTAATGTATCTCACCAAAAGAAGAGAAAAGACTGTACTCTTTTCTCTTTATCAGAAACAGTAGGATTTAAATTCTGAGCATCAATTTGACAAAATTTGACAGTAACTTTAGAAGAAGAAACTTTAAACATAGCTCAAAGGACTCTTTTTAAACAGAAAAATCTACCTAAGTTAAAGATCAATTAAATCTCTCAAATAAAAATGCTTATAAGTACCTTTGATAAAGTTCGCCTCACATCATCATGATCCTTCCAAATGGATTTGATCACAGAAGCACTTCCAGCGCTGTCTATGACTTTCATTATCATCGACTTCAAAGTCTGATACTCCTTCATGAGATCGATAAGAACACAGCACTGATCCTTTCTGGAAGGGGAGAAGGCTGTGTCAAGCAGCACTGCTCACTGCATTGCTGCTGAAGCAAGAGACTGTGACAAAGCAGTTCATTTTGGGGGGCAACTAAGAAACAGGATGGAGTGGTACATAAGTTTTTTTGAGTTATTTTTTGAAATCTTAATTTGAACTTTTAAAATCACTTGGGGTCCCTACATCACAAAGCATCTCAACTGAGGAAAATATATGAACTGCCATCTCACGTACAGCAAATCCTGAACAATGTGACTTGAACAAAAGAAACATTGGAACTTGAACACAACATTCTCCCTTCCTGAATTAGGGTGACTGGAAACCACAGCACAATGATTTGGCTCTTGCAGATCATTTATTTAACCCGTTTCTTTAATATGGAGAATTAGGAAGCTTTCTAGAGAAAAAGGAACAAAAATAAAGACTAAAGCAATGTGAGATAAGTCTGGGTATATCATCTTCCAATTGTTAGACATATGTTTTGGGATTTAAAACCTTATATTTAACTCATCTGTCATTCTAGTGAAAACAGAATAACCCGTTGCCAGAAACAGGCCTATTTTTTTTACTTATTTTATTTTATATATTTTTTTTTTTTACAAAAACCTGTTTATATTGAGGCAGTTGGCAGAAGGAAAAAACACATTAAATCTATTCTTGGTCTTTCTACTGGAGAGAGAGAACAAAAAGCTCTATGTATGTTTTACTTTTGCACTTAAACCAAATGTGCAATAAGAATGATGTAGTTCTGAACAGATGTGGTACTTATTTTACCAGAAAAAAAAAGGCATGTGGAAATTAAAAAAAGAATATCTGAAGAAGATTTCTTTTAAAGATGATGAGTATGAAGTTAAGACCCGGAAAAAAATTAAGAGGAAAGCTTATTTAGTAGATACCACTGATATACAAAACTATCTCATATCACTGATTGCACCCTAATTACTGTTAAATGCCTGGTCCCGTGGGCAGTCAAAAAGACTTTAAATCCAGGAATGATTTCAGATCACTGAATAGAGGATACATAGACAATACGGAAGGAAAATGTATGCTAAAAATAAAGTACATTTTAGATAGACTGACAGTGTAATCTTAATAGAGACTGTTTATCTTTCACGCAACTAAAAAAAGTACACAAGTGAAAGCTCAGTATAGGTACAATTACTTTCTTGAAGACCTATCTTTGGCTTTACTGAAAATGTTATTGCAATCTGTACAAGTATTCTAGTATATACTGTGTCTTTTAAACTTTAACTCAGCATTTAACATGTAGATTCTGTTTTTTTATTGGGAAGCCATAATAAATGCAAAGTAAGAGACTAAACTCAAATAAAAGCTCTCTCTCTCTCACTAAAAGGAGGACACTTTCTTCTATCATTTAAAAATCTAAGATTTACTTACTTTTCACGTATAGCTTTCTTGGTATCTTCCCACAGAGATTCTAAGCAATTTATCTCTTTGTCAATCACATGAGAAAGAGTTATATCTTTCTGAGCTATTTGTTTTCCTTTGTCCATGAGCCACTGGAGTTCATGCTGGTGAGAATTCAGTTCCTCATCTAACTGGTTAAAGATCCTTAATCTGTAAGTTAAAATGCAGGTTATAAATTTACATAGCTTCATTTTCATGAAAGAAAGAAAAGGGGTAAGTAAGAAAGGCAGAGTTACGCATAGCGTTACTAGGCATAAAGCTTCCTTTTTTTTTCTCTAATATTTCCTAGAATGTTTTGCCTGTTTTTTCTCTGCTACAACTAGCCTCAGAATGTGTTTTCTTCTGACATATATACTACTATACAATTATATACAATGATATACATATACCTTCACCTGACAAAGTGACTTGAAAACATACTCAAAAATTTAATATAATACCTCATTACAGTATATTTTCAGCTTCTAGCACCTGTAGAATTTCCAATTATATAAGAATAGAAACAGTTATTTTGTACGGGATTTCTAATAACTGTTTGGAGCTAAGTGTTTTGCTCATATTCTTCTTCCATACAGGATGTATATCTATATTATTATTATTATACTATTATACTAATATTATATATATATATAAAATATATATTAATGTTATTATACCTACTTTATAGGTATAAGGACTGATGTGCCTCACAAAACACCAGTATATAAGGTGCTCAGCAGTTAATCTTACACATATCCACAGCTCATCAGAAAGTCTATGGAATGTAAGCAATGAAGCAATGAAGAAGTGCCAATCTCAAACACTAATTTTATTTTCACCTTTGCTGGAGTGCTTGCAGTGTTGCCTCCTTCAGACCTTCTTTGTCAGCCCTTTCCTCAGTATCTTCAATACTCTTCAGGAGCTGTTCCTTACGTTCTGCAAAAGATCTCCGCAAGGCTCCGAGAGCTTCTGCCTCGCTTTGTTTGGTTCCCAGCAGGTTTTGAACTGTCTCCAGTTCCAAGCACAGATTATCAACCACAACTCTACAGGAGGTCCTCTGCTCAGAAATGCCATGTTTTAGGTGATATTGGGCCTTAGTAAGGGAACCATCCAAACTGATGGCCACAGACTCCAACTTGCTAAGATTTTGAATAATATCATTCAGTTCCTTCTCCAGTAACTCAGATTTAGCTTTATCCATGTTTCCTGTTTTCTCTAATGTCTGCCTCAGCTGGTGGAGCACACTTGATGTAGCACCGTGGAGCTCCAGGAACACCCGTAGCTGTTCCAGAGTCTCTTGTCTCTGGCTAGTTATTTGTTTTGCCTCCTGGAAGATCTGAAAGCAATCTTCAGTCTTACCCTGCAATGTTTGGTGGTCCTCTGGGTAGCTGAAAGAACAGAGTTTTGCTACATGTTCTTTCAGACTTTGTAGCTGCTGGTTTTTACTTTCAATTTCCTTTAAGTGGTCCTGTGGGAAAGAAACAAAATGTGAGAATATTTTTTCCCCTCCTATCTAAAGTTCAGAGAACATTTTAGTACTGAACTTACTGGTGCAACAAGTACCACAAACAGGATTCTAATACAAGCAGTTGAGCATTGCAATTTGCTTCAATTCAGTCCAATAAGAGAACTCTGCATGTAGTTACAGCAGGGTATCATTTTTCAAGCACAGGTCATGCAAGTTTTGGATAAATTATTAACTGAATGTACTGCACGATCTTTCTATCTTAAATATTTATGTACAAAAGTTTACCTTATTACGAGATACAGCTAGTTGTTGATTGGCTGTGTTTATTTCTGAAGCAGCTTGTAGTTCAGCAAGGAACTGCTTAATCCAGTCCGAAAAACTGAGCAGTAGCTCATCAAACTGCTCATGTTCAGCAACAAGAGATTGAAGGAAACTGATCCTGCAGGATGTTAGATATAAACATGAAATTACTTGACATAAATTAATGACTCCCCACAATCAAAACCGCAGTTGATTAGACAGAACTACAATTAATGTCACATGGAAGGAAAGAAGAAAAAACTAAAATGTGAATTAATTTTTGAGTGTGATTATTATCATGCTGATTTCTAAGATGGGGAGTAACTGCTTGAAACTAACAGTTTGGCTCCTCCTTGTTTCTACATTTTTATTTGTATCAAATGATAGAAGTACCCCAACACATCAAGGTACATTCCCCAATTTTCCTTTGTAGGGGTAGCCTCAGTAAGGCTAGTAACATTGATGGAAGTCAAACTTCAATTTTCAGATGCAGCAAATTTTCTTTTAATATCTGGAACACTACATTTAAAGGTGAGTGTCTTATTGAATATAGATGGGTATTGAGTAGCTGAGTGTTCAACATCCTCTGAAGTAAGCGAGAGTTAAATGCTAAGCTGTACTATGTTCAAAGTAACACAATTTGGGAAGGTATTCAGAGGAGTACTTGGTACCTAGCAGAACTAAGCTTTTACATATTAATTTTAAAAAGGTCACCAGTTGCCAAGATTTCCCTTATGGAATTCTCTGCATAAGTGTCAAGATGAAATTCTATATAAAAGACGATTATATTGTAAAATAATTATATACCTATCTCATAGACATGTCAGGTCCCTTATAGATAGTAAAATATAGGTGTTCATCACCAAAGAGACTGAAATCTAAATCCATGATAATATCCAGTTTCAAAACAGGAGGCGCTATCACCAAGACTAAAATGAAGCAGCAGTCAAACAACAATTATTTACAGTTGCTATGACAAACGAAAGCTTCAAATTGGTTTAAAAGGACAACATTGGGGCTTTGCACAAGGTAACACATGTAACTGAAGAAAGGAAGGGCAGAACACCTGGAAGCAACTGATAGGACGGGAAGTAACATCTAGAAATTTACAATCAATTTGAAATGAAGGAAAAAGTTGGTGTAAACAGTACTTGCTTGACATTTTTTTTTTAATATGGCAGTTTCAAGCTCATTGGCTCACTTTAATGCAAACACAGCAGATGAAAGGAATCGAGTGAACAGAATTATTCTCTTTGAAGATAGTTTTCATTTACAGATTTTTGTAAGATAATGTTAACTTTTCTATCTCATGCTCTCTCCTACAGATCAGGAATTCTTATCTTTAAAGGGATATCAAAAGAGGTTGCTTACAAAAATGGATGCTGACGGTCCAAATCTAGAGATGCAGAAAACTCATGTTTCCTGACATTACATCACAGACTGGTATAATTTTAGTTGAATGCTACTTGACTCCTGTAACCTCCTGCTCACTCTTTCTAATCTTCCATCCACATGGATTTTTTCAGTAGCTAGGGTACAGATGGTTCACTCATGGGACATTCAAACCATGCAACCCCTGAATGGATACATCAATTTATTTGGAAAAAAATGTAACAGAGGAAACACAATCATCACCATTGTTGCCATTTCTTGTCCTGTATCTGTGCAATGTTTTCTATCTGTAAATCTTAGTTTTTGAAATAGTCACACTGAAAAACTAAGCTTGAGGACTGAAATTTCCCACTTGAATACTGGTTACTAACATTGAAACATTAAAAAGCATTCAGAAGTACAAACCTTTTGTCAACAGTTTGTGGTAAAGTTTTCCACCTCTTACCCAGCTCTTCAAATTTTTCTTTAATCACTTTTACACACTGGTTGGAAGCTGTTGGAAACAGCAGCTCATTTAATTTTAGTAGGTTTGCATAGACTGAAGCATGGGACTCAATTTCAGCTTGTAAATCCTGGGAACACAACAGGATACATAGCCTTTACATTGAAAATTGCATTAAATTACGCCAAATAACAACAATAAAATATTGTACTTTGAAGCAAGGGAATAAACAAAATCAAATCCTTAGAGGAATACAGTTCTGTCTAGGTCACATGAAGTGTTCGCTCACCCTCAGACAGCGAGATCTGCAGCCATAATTCTGGAAGGATTCATAAAAGATTTTTTTTCTGCTCACGACAAACGTGACCTCTCCATACAACTCTACTATCTGTTGACAATGGCTAAGGTCAAGACCATTTTGCATCACATTTTGTTCTGCTTAAACTATTCACAACAGCATTAGAGTTGTGAGAAAATGCCATAAATTTCAGCCACCTCAAAAGACCTCAAAACAAGAAAAAAAAAAAAAAAAAAAAATTCCTATCTTCGATATTATTTCAAAGTGAAATTTTGGATTCACTGGCTCCAAGAAGGCTATAAAAGACAATACATTTGGTCTACTGTTTTGTGATAATCTAAAAGCAAATGGCAAAAATTCCCTAGTAAGGCATGCTTTAGAATAAGATGTTTTGTGTTCAAAAAAGCAATGGGAAATCAACATTTTCATTGTGAACATAAACCTCATAAAATTCTGCTGTCTGATCTACTTTTTTATATGTGGAAAAAAAAGAAAGTAGCATTTTCTGGAAAAAAAAAGGGCATTTCTCTAGAGGAAAGACCTCTCAAAATAGACCAAAATAGACCAATGCCCTAAGTCAGTAAATAAAAGGATATATAAAGAAATTCCTGCTCCTGAAAGGGCCTATGATAATTGTAAATAGCATTTTTATTGTCATTTTTTCATAACATAGTAGGTCCCTAGGACATACTCAAAGCCTAGAATTAAGCAATTTGGCAGACGGAGCAATTCGCTCTTTAAAAAAAAAAATAAGGAAAAAAAAAAGGAAATGTAAGAAGAGTATTTTTCAGTCCAAACATACCTGTACTGACTGCAGTTCGCTTTGTAGTTTAACCCTGTCAGCAGAAACATATTGCTCTGAAGGTCTCGCTGCAGCTTCGCACCCCTCTAACCAGCTCAGGAATGCAGAAAGCTCTTTCTCCTGCCTAGCAAAAACAATGTGGAGTTATCAGGTCAGGCTGTGCCCTCCTCCTCACACACTGTCAACAAGGTCTGTCATAATAAAGGTGAGATTTTACTCACCTCTGCCACTGAGTGAGAAGAGTCTCTAACAGAGTCTGTTTCTCTTTAGCATTTTCTAACACTTTCTCATATTTCTGCTGTAACAGTGTCACCTCCTCACCAGCTTTTTCTTTGTTAGAGACCTTTCGGGCACAAGCTGAGACAGAGCTCAGAGCATTGCTCAGTTTTTCCACATTATGACAAAGATCCTGATAGACATGAAAAAGAAAGAGAAGCCAGTTACATAAATGAGCTACAGCAATAACAGTGGTGGTACAACTGGACGCTTCCATGCACAGCAAAGCCCTGGATCAGGCAGCCACTGCACAGCAATGCAGTTCTCTCACATCTGGACTAGACACACAGGCCCCAAAGCTTTCTGATCAGCACCAGCCTATCGTGGTGAAAGATTTCCCTATGAATAGTGCTAAAGAGAAAACTGTCAGCAACAAAGGAATCAGATCTCTGAATGGGCACATAGCACCACAGGATCATACAGGACCACGTGCCGAATTCCCTACTGTTCCAATACATGAGGATGGTCACACCTGCATCCCATGTCATGACATGGGAAAGACATAGGAACAGTGTCAACATTAGCCAAACATCTTTTGTATGGAAATAGCATCTGCTGTGGAATTGACTTGCTGTGTCCCATTTCTAAAGGTCTGGAAATTTTTTTCACATGGAAATGAATGAAAAATAGTAAAATGAGTTAGAAAAACACAAAATGAAATAAACAGATTTGAGACTAATAATGTTACAAATAATCATTTTGCAGTAATAATAAAAACACCAGTAATGGTTATAATTATGGTAATCATGAAAGCTACACAACACATGAGAAATGTGAATCACACAGCAATAAACTGCTGATGTTTAAACTAAATAACAAAATATAATTTCAAACTAAGGCATGAAATCATTATGATCCTGTAGGCATTGCAATATTTAAGAGCTCAGTATATTAGTAATGTTTAAAAAAACATAATATTAACGATTACATGTGTTGTTTGAATAAATTTTCCATAGGCAAGGTCTTTTTTACTCAGCAAGCCTCAACCTTTTTTGGATCTGAAAGGCCAGGTGTTCTTATATAAGTCCTTTGCAAGTAGCTGGCAGTAAGTTCAGAAGAAATTCTATGTATATTTCTGCACGAGTAATCTGATTAAAAGTCTGTATAACATTTTTGTAGAAAGGAACATCTGCAGTAGAAAGAATACATTACATACTTACAGAGAAGGACAAAAATGTTACACCAAATTCCCTCAGATTTAGCCTTTTTTGGTAGTGTGAACAATCAAATCCATTATTTGTTTCCATTTAAAATAGACTGACCCAAAAGTGCAAACACCTCTAGACATCTGGCATCACAGGTAAAAACTGTTTTTACAGGTAGAACTTCATCTGTCTTACTGGTAAAAAACTGTCTAGTCAGCACAGTGCCAAAGAAAGCATATTTCCAAGGATATTTCTCTAACGAGACCCAAACTTCATAAAAGTCTCTGGGAAGACGTCTAACAGATACATTTCTTATCCTTTCTGAAAATGCACAGCATTTCCCACAGCAGCATGAGAGGTTTCTGCCCACTTAGGAAGCGTCTGCATCTTCCACAACTTAGCTAACCTGACCATATTTTCCAGTTCGCTCTGTAGACTCTCCAGCAGCCCGGCACCAACGATGCCTCAGAGCGTGGCACCGGTCATGGGCCGATCTGCTCTGCCTTCTCCATGAGGTTTCCCACCCCAACCTGCCCTGCAGGCCCCGGCAGCCCCCTGGCCAACAGGATATTCCGATTCTGTGTTTCACAAGCCCATCCCGTACCACCCCGGGCTGCTGGGCTCGTCAGCTGCAGCACCAGGACCCTCTGGCCAGGCTCTCACCATATAATCCTGAAGGATCCCGTATGTTGCCACAGAAGAGGAACATGATGTAAGAGGCTCAGCCAGTTTAGCTTCAAACTCAGATACTGCTTGCTGTACCTAAGAGGTAAAGGCAAACCAGAGAGTCTAAAAAGAATGGAAAATGCAGACCATGCTTCAAAAAATATTTTATAAGTAAGTATTTAGTTCTAAGAGGATTTTAAATCTTCTTTTTAAAGATTTTTTTAAATCTTTTTTGCGCTGAGTGTCTGCTGAGCTTAAGGGATGCTGACTGCATGCAGCTCCTTGTGACTGGGAGAAAAACAATATTCAAAAATTATTCCCTCGTAATATACTACATGCATCTATGAACAAGCTGAGACTGAGATTATAGAGTTTCTAATGAGTCTGGATGTGGTTTACCACTGCAACGTCTAGGACAATAACTTGGACTATTCAAAATACTATTTGTTGAGTGTCAATATACTGGTGTCTTCCTGAACCTCATTTTTAAGTCATTCAAAGCACATATTTACCTACGAATGTTTTTAAATTACCTTTTAAAGACATATATTCTATCCATATATTCAAGTTCACATAATTAGTATGACATTTTATATTCAAATTGAGAAAAAAGACAATTATATACATTGTTGTAAATAATGAGAGATTTTGCATTTTCTACCTGTTTGATACTTTCTTCATACTTCTGCTGTGCTGATGCATTCCCTGTGATTGTTCCTTCCAGTCTCTGTGCATGATCTTTTAGTTCTTCCCAATACCTTTTGACCTGCGTCAGTTTGGCTTTAATGTGTGCACATTCTCCAGAGGTAACAAATTGTGTTAAAGACAGGGCTTCCTCTTCTAGTTTGGGAATTCCATTTATTTTGTCATCTATTTCTTTATTAATAACCTAAAATGTAAAGTAATAGCAAATAATGAAGTACAGTAAGATTTTAATCATTTTTATATTTAATAAAAAATATTTAACTACCTTTATATAATTTCTTTGTTTACCTATGTTACTATTTCTTTTTCATCAAGAGTGAGTAAGAGAAGTCAGTGACCATTTGAAACAACTGGAAGGAAAGTTCTGCCTGCAAGTTCCCTTTTTGAAAAACAGCCTGCTCTAAAAACACTATAAGAAAATGAATTACAAGAGGCTGAGATATACATTTTCATAAGCACACAAAATAGTTGACATTTTAGCATCTCTTGTCTCACAGTAATGAACAGTGTTCTTCAAGTGTCGAAATAAATATAACTCAATCACCAAGGTAAAAAAAAAAAAAACTCAATAACTGAAGAACTGGATCATAACACTTAATTGTTTAATAAGTTTTAAAGAGCTTAAAAAATAAAACATGCCATGAACTAAAAAAAAAAAAAAAAAAATAGATGCTATTTTCCATCCCTATGTGAAAATCATATAGTATCATAAATTATAAATTAAATTCAGGCATGAAGAAGAATTGACCATGAAAAAGGATTGATAATGGTCTATGGCACTTTTGGCATATGGCATAGACTTTTTGGTCTAAGGCATAGAAGACCTAAGACAAATTTATGACAACTGTAACTATTTATTCATTAAAAATTGAACTTGGATTTACTCTTTTTCTTGACTAGTGAGTTACTTTCATTTCTACTGATGTGGCACGTCCACAGACCTCTTCTTAAGGGCAAAATGCTCACTGGAGAAGGAACTGAAAGAGGCCAGAGCTCTTCTCAGAGGTGATGACAGGATGCATATATACATGACATCAACTTAAAACTTTGCTGAAAATGCACTCTCGTGTGCATCAAAACTGTTGACCTCCTGTTATAACTGTGATAAAAGTACAACAGCATCTTACCTGCTATTACATAGGTCAGGAGTGGCTTAGTGCAATATACTAGCTAGAATTAGAGACTGACAGTATAAAAAAAGCATTGCTATAAGCATATATAGTAACTCTTTATGCAATATATTCTGAATTAATTCGGGCCACAAAAAGCCTTTTTTTTTTTTTCATGAGAATTATTGGATTTGCAGCCCTGAAGCTGATATTAGCTAACTAGGCAGCAGATAGAAATTAGGCAGTACTTGCTTACTCCCACGCTATTCTGCTAAATTCCCTCAATTACATAAGAGAAGGTGGATAATTGAGGCCTTCAAACTTGTACTGAGGCTGCCATTAGCGGTAACTGTCATTGTGTCCACCAGAAATTTCTGAAAAAGGCGTAGGTGAATCTTGGCTTTGCCTAAGCCATACAGGCTTTGCAAAGAATATTAAAAGAAACAGAAGGCCGTAAGTACGTTCACTTTTGGTTTTGGGAGTGGTAGGGGAAGAATACGCAAAGCTGGAAGTGGCAGAGGAAGAACAGGCAAAGCTGTGGTACGCATCTTTGTCCTTATCTGCCTCACATTATGGTACGCCTTACTAGCATGATATGCTTCAAATTATGAATTCGGTATGCTGATTAGCATTAAGACACAAACTCTTTCAGAAATTTACAACAGAACGTAGCACAATCTTCCAAATTAGGCATATAATTATATCACTTCAGGGGACCTTTAGCTGTGTCCAGGTATCAGAGTTTAAATGGCTCATTTCACATATCACAGTTTAAAGATGTGTAAGGCAGATGAATGAACAATATGTTCCCTAACCTTTCTCTGGAGTATGATTTTTTCACTGGGACATTCATTAAAAATAGTTGCTGACCATCTTTTTCCTGCCGTGACAGTTAAACAATGCAGAATCATGTTGGAATTTTCAGGAACTTACAAAGCAATGTAATTTCTACTGTTAATCTGGGTTCATAGAAAACAGCAATGTTTCTAGAGCATTGCTTTGAATGGACAAATAGGAAAGTCATTAGGCACTATTTAGATAGACTAAAAAGGTCTTTACCTTGAAAATATTATTAATATAATTGATGTATTTGTTTTCTCAGCTGTTGAACACTAGAATCTCATTTAAAGTTAACAAGTTAGGATATGTGACAGTGTATGCAAGTGAAATAGATGCGTATATACTATTTTGAATGGAAACCACTTTTGAATTGCTGTAGTCATCACACAAGAATTCAAGCATTGTGTTTTTCTTCAGCAAAGAAAGGAGGAGATTTTATTTATTTGGTATATGTAAAGTTGTCATCAAATTAAGAAAAGGAAGGGTGTTTCAGTCACACGAAACAAATGCATTATGGGATATGGGATACCTCAGAAATACTTAGTCGCAGTCTGGTCCATGACTGCAAGCAGCTGAACAGTTCTGCACTTTCTGAAGAGCAGGCAGGTCATAGATTAAGAAAGTTGCAATGAACACTGAACGCTGAAAAACTATGCCCCCTTGAAAACATGCAATTTCAGAGGCCAATTTTCATTTGTGGGATGATGTAAATAAAGTTAACCCTTGAAAGAGCAGTATTTGGAGTCAATGTGCATCTCATACCAATAAGGAACTAAATGAATATGTACATAGAATTTATGTTTAAATACAATAGCAATACAAGGTATGCGGGTTCGCAAACTACCAAGAACAACAATTCTTTATTTTTTTCAGCATTAAAAAAAAAATACATAAACCAAGTTATAGCTTCAGCTGGCAATATTAAAGTCATATTCTATATCCACTAGCTGATGTGCACATTATAATACAAAGGTCGTCCACACTTTGTATTTAGGTAGCTGTTTCGTACACCTGTAGAGATTACTCAAAAAAAGAAGAGAATTTAAAAACTAAATTTTAATCATACACAAAAAAGCTTCATACAACTAAACTAAACCAAAAAAAAAAGGCAGTCTATAAGAATTTAGCTTATGTAGAACCCTTACTACTTGGTATGTTTATATACAAAGCGCAGCACCAATACACCAAGATAGTTCTGACACGTGAATCTAATGTCTGTTCTTCCTTTCACACTCTAGCCTCTAACATAAAGATGGAGAATTTTTTTTTTTTTTTTTTTAAGTGCTAAACATAATGAGAACCAATCACCTTGATTTGGCTGATCTGTACGTCCAAAGGAGATGATGATACTCCCAAAGTTTCCAGTTCTTTTTCTTTTTCATTTATCCAGATGGACAGAGCTTCAAAACTATTGCCAAAATGATCCCACTTGTTTTTCACCATTTCCATGCTTTTAATACTAAAATTAACCAAATTAATTAGAGAGAATAAACAGTTTAATATAATGAAATTATTAATGTTCTTGCTAAAATAAAAAGTACAACTTAATCTACAGAAGGGTCATTTTAAAAGCTACTGGATTTTAAGGACCAAAATGTGTGACCAAAGTTGAATTCACTTCTCTTTTTGACTGTGTCCACAATTATATTAACCTTAGTGGGAATACCCAGAGACAAGAAAGAGTACAGTTTCCTTTATCAGCTGTGCACCAAGAATCTCACAGTAATAGGAACAGAAAGGAAATGTAATAAAAGTGCCATTTATATGAAATAACATGGAATATTATTAGATCAGATATCTTGAAAAGAGGTATCTGAGTATATAGATGATAGTCATTAAGTCAATAAAGTAACAATAAAAAAAGTGTACGATGGATATACATGTAATCAGCAAAGCTTGACTATTTTATTAAACTTGCTTTTTATAAACAGTGGCAACCTGCTAATCCTACAGGAAGTCTGTTTTCCAAGGCAAAGATTTCACATCAAGCCATAGAACCAACGACAGATATGACCCAACCAAATCCATATATTTATACTCTTGGAAACATACATTTTAGTCATGCTAAAGAGAGACTGTGACTGATTCTTATACACCCTGGACAGCAAACAAAGTACTCTTTCTTTGTCACAGATAACAACTGTATGGCGCTTATAATATTTATATAAGGCCTAACAAAATTAAGTTCTGTTATACAAGTTTCTGTTCTTTCAACATAAAGAATCCAGTGGTAATGGGGATCTTAAACAGAGCTTGTAAAATATTATTTTCTGATTCAATGGTAATAAAATTTAAATCTGAAAATTCTGAATATTACGAAATTCGAAAATATATTCTGCTTGTAAATACAGCTTTAAAAAATCATATTACAAAGATTTGTTTTCAATATTGGTGTTCTCTTTTTTCACTAAAGCTAGATGAAGCTTTAAAGAAAAGTCATCTAAAACGTAAAATTCACCTTTAAAATTTTTTATTTGCAAAAAGAAAAATCAGCAACGTCAACAGCTATTCACTAATACAAGTATATACAAATTTATACTTGGATTATTGTATTATTTGCAGGAAAACAAAGTGCAAAAAGATTTATCTCAAATATAGAGAATACTGCAGTTGGAAATCTGAATTAAGGGTCCAATTCAGAGGCAGAACAATTGAAACCCTCCATCTTTGTACCTAGCTTCCTTATAGTTTTAAGAAAGCTGTAGGTAAGGATGGTTTGCTATGTAGCTGAGTACAGACAGTTGCTTATCTTTTTTTCACCCTTTTCCTGTTTGTTGGAACAGTAGATATTTTATGTACTGGGCCAAGAGTTTTATTAATGATGCGAGTTACAACATAACTCTTATATGCTAATCATAATCTCTACAGAGTCACTATAGAGATTCTATGTTTTGTGGGAGAGTTTTTTTCCTAAAAAATTCATTTCTTGCATTGCAATAACATACCACAATCAGTTCCACATCTAGGTGGCAAGAGGATGGCAACAAAGGCTTTTATTTAAAAACAGAAGCCACATTATTGAAAAAAAAAAAAGTTAATATTTGTTGATGGAAGGATGAATCTCTTGAATCAAAAGATTATTCCGTTTTGCTCAGGAACATAGGGGAAATTAATGCATAAAGGAAAATAGCAAGTAAGATACGATAGAATATTTGATTATGAATCAGGAAGTAAAGAATTTAACAGGAAGTCAAAAATTAGACCACCAAGCACAAATACCTGCTGCAGGATCTAGTTATTCTCTGTCTTAAAATTGTTATTTTCCTCAGGGAGAAAGAGGCAGTAGATTAAAGTGAGGGTAGTCTGACAATGATCAGTAGAGAATAAAAACAATAATGCTGGCATTGCCTTTGACTAGCATTTATTAGATTGTGGAATGTGCTAAATCTTGTAAAGACAAATTCATGGAAATAGCAACTCCAGTGTGAAAACACAGAGCTGGTACACATCTCCATGACTTGTGAATCAAATCTAATATATTCAAAACACGAATCCCAGACATATATCTATATAAATGTGTGTGCATATATAGATATATATTTATATGTGTGTGTACATGCACATACACATATTTATTTACATATATACAAAATGAGAGCTTAAGCTCTCAGTCGTGAAAAGGGATTTTTTTTATTTTTTTTATTTATTTATTTATTTATTTTTTTACAAACATGGAGAGTTAAAAATATTTAAAGGATTTTGAAACTTTTTTTGGAGTTTGGACAACTTTCCATTTTAAAATGAGATTTAGCAAATGATGCCTTTTCGTATTTGAGCAGCAGAAGCACTTTTTGATATTGTTAATGAAATAAAATCTGAGTTTTCAGGTAAGATAAAGGCACTTTTTGACATTCCTATGAAGAAAGTGGAAAATTGTGAAAGCTGAGGTAAACAGTAACTGTGTTTTTTTTTTTTTTTAGTATATATTTGTTCCTTCTTTTTTTTTTCCTCCCTTTCTGAAAGATGAGTACCTCAAGTATAATCTTAAATTATCATCCCTTCTTCACAAGCTTTCAGCTGGGCCTTAAAGATAAGAACTCCGATAGGTTAACTGAAACTACATTTGTTTTTTAAACTAAATATTAGCAAACAAAAGATTTTGCTTATTTGCACATATTACTCATCTCACATATTTTATAATATAACCTGGATTACTAAAACACAGCAAGCTGAAAGTGACAGAGCTGATGAGACAACACAAAATGTTCACGGGATTCTAGGCATCTAATACATTCTTACAGTAGGCAAGAAATATTACAACTTGTTAGGAACATACTCTTCTTCAAGACTAAGCTCCACTTTTTTCACTTGTTCTTGGATTATTTTTGCCTGTCGCTGGAGGGACTTCTTGTTCTTTGAACCAAGCTGTATCTCAGAAGAATTCTTCACCAGATTCTCAGCCTGCACTGCCATGGCTTCAGTCTGTTTAGACAGCTCCTGTACAGATGAATAATATTAATATAAGTGTGCACACTTCCATATTATAAAGATATATAGATTCACATAGGAAGATTCACATAGAAAATACGTTTTCTCAGTGTTTCTCTTAGGAGAAAGTATTGCACAATTATCTGGGTATTAAATGTACATTTTGAATGCATAAATACACAGAAGCAAACTCAGAAGAAAGCTGTCTTCAAGTTCCAATTAAGAAATACTTATTTTAGTAAACTAGTACAAAAAAAATTGAGGCTATTTGTCTAAAAGATTTTAACTCAACCTTTCCATTTTTTTCCTGCAATTCTTCAACATAAATCTATCAGTGAATTGTGTAGAATTAAGTGTTTGCGGTAATCATCTGTATTTAGTCTATGGATATAATTCTTTACATGGAAGATTTACAGACCTCTTTATATGTGTAGTATCACATAGCTTGAAATCTCATTTAACTAGCAACATGCACATATACACATGCACCATGACAATGGATGCTGAGAATAACCAAGATAGATAAAATCTACCAGATTCATCAAGGGTGAAAACCACCATGAAAACACTACACTTACTGAGGAAAACCAATCACTTTTACTACTTCAATATTAGTAAACAAAATCAACTGGGGTCATTCTCTGATATTAAGAGCAAGTGGTATGTTATAAGTAGTATAAGTCTCTCCTCCTTCTGCTCCTAAAGGCTGAGAGAGCACTAGTTAGAAGAGGCCATGATAAAAAGCGTACAATAGATGATGACAGGACAGCACTTGAGATCATCTAGTTTACCAATACAGATGTGATCTTGCTGACCATAAAATGGGAAGTTTTCAGAATCCCTTCCCACTTTTGAATAGATATGATTCAGAGGCAGATTTGGGTAATTCTTCATGATATTTTTAATAAAATAACATTTTACCTCCAAACAGACCATACAGTCTCCACTCTGATGAAGACTTACACAATTGGCAATGGCCTAACAGGGAAACGATGCAAAGACTGACGGCAACGTGCTTGCTGTGTGTTAACAGGCAAGGCAGAATGATAACCACTGTATTTCACACAGTGACTACCTTTGTCTGATCCAGTTCAGTGGTGAGGCTTTCTAAACTGCTAAAGTTTAAGATACGTTCAAGTGCAGAGCTTGCTTGATTAAGATATTTTACTACTGTTTCTTTGTCCCTTTCAAACTGTTCCCATTTATTTATTGTGACCTGCAAAAAACAAAAGCAGAGACAAGAAGATCAAAGGGATGATGGGAAGCACAGAATTTCATTTTGAGTTAATAAGAAAGGAAAAAAGGAAGCATGTACGTTATAAAATACAGACACTTCTCCTGAAATCCAGCCTACCCTACACAGGAAATTGTTATAAACTCAACAAAAGAGAAGTTTTTCTTGGAGTTTCCAATCACTGTGCTGTGTAGAACAGCATTGTTCTCACAGGTACAGGTAGTATTCACATCTTATCTTGGTACAGCCTATAAAAAGTAAGAAATAATGACTGCAGATGGTTATGCTTTTGGCTACAGGTATTCGGCTATTCCTTAAAAGTTTTTCAAATTCTTCAATACAGTAAAATGGTAGGAAAAAAAAAAATATATATATATATATAGACACACACATATACCTATATATATATACACGCACACACACATAAGAATCTATCTGTTCCTTTCTGACAATGTAAAATTTTGGTAAATATATAGTAGTTAATTACTCTTCATGAGAATTTTGTCAGAATTTTGATTCTGAAGCAAGGCAAGGCACAAGTTAAAACTTCATATAATGGTTCTTTAGAAAAAAATAGTTTTATCAAGAGACTAAAGCTATTTGATTATTGGTTTTTAATTTACTTGGGAAAAAATTCTGATAACGTTAGACATTCAAGCAAAGTGGTGGACACATCCAATACCTGGATTGCCATTCTGCTTAGAGAAATGTAAAGAAGAACTTAGGTTTAGATGTAACAAGCTATAAATTATAATACCAGTTCAGATGGTAATTTGTTATGAAACCTGAGGCAAGTCAAGCAATTTCTCTATACCTTGTTTCTTCCTTTTCTAAGTTTATGAATGAGAGGTAGTATTTCACACAATAGTTGTGAGGATAATCTTTGCACTGTATCAAGTCTTATTATCCTAATATCCAGCCTAAAAACTCTCACTGAAGGGTAATGTCACCTTTAATAAACAGTGGTGGCACACCGTCCTAAAATTTAATTCACAGACGCCTTACATGCAAAGTTGTACCACAGATTCTTTATTAATTAAAAGGTATCTAGCAGCTTCAGTAAGTTTTGATGGAAGTACTGATAATGGAAAATCCCAACTAACATTATTCAGAGGGGAGAAAGTGAGCTCCAACTTTCTGTGTAAATTTTTTTTTTTATTAAAAAAAGAGGGGAAAAAAGAAGATAAAGTATAATCTTTAATTTCTACAAGCAAATGACCCACCTGTAATTGTTCTTCTCGTTTCTCCATTGTCTGCTCCATATTCTCCAATGTTCCTTCCAACTTTTGTAAATCTTCTTGCATTGTGCTAGGCAGCCCACCTTCAACCTGCAATTGTTTAGCTTGCGAAATCTGCTGTTGCACATCTTCCCTCTTTGCACGGATTCTCTTTGCCCTTTGCTATAGGGATTCATTCAACAGGAATGATATACAGTTACTGCTTCTTTGTAGCTTATTCTGGAAACTGGCACACAAGAACATCTTTCTGCATTTGCAGAATATGCAGAGTATGCAAAGATAGTAACAAATAAAGAGATAAACTCTAGGAAGAATTCTGGGAAATCTTGTAAGTTTATAGAATAGATTCCAGGCAACCCAAATGTTGTATGTATGTGGCCATGGTCATTGGTCATGGCACACAAATGGCATGGGAAAGGTAAGAAATGGTCATTCACCCAAAGCCATGTTTTAGGAAACAGAAACCCACAACTCAGCAATTGCAAAAGTAATCACAAGCGCATGAACTGGTCACAAGCACTGGGGTTAGCTCGGTGCTCTTTGAGGAACAGGTTGGAACTTCAGATTGACCAAAAAATATGCATTAGCCAGCAATAGGCAGACATTCAAATTACATAACTGTTTCCTCAATACTATCAGAAACTTCTGAGACTATATCCCCTGTCCTTTCCTCACATGCCTGACTCATTGCCTGTTTTGCTAGGTAAGCTGATAACTGTCTGGTCAGCTCCACTCTGGTTAATCTTGAATTCTCTAATGAACTTTGTTTTCACCATTTCACCATCAAAACCATATCAAACTAAGAGTCTGAACTTAAGGATAAATCAGCTATTTCTGCTCTCTCTCCTATGACGGATAAGGACTGAAGAATTTTAAAAGTATATATAAGAAGTGAACTACATGTAAAAGTTTTTAAAAACACAAAACAGAACAAAAAAATAATAAGTAGGACATAGCACTGTTGGACAATAAGACATGTTTTGCCTCATAGAAATACAGAAAAATATCAAACATTCACATAATGCCCAAACATTGACAGTAAATTATTCTTACTCAGCAGGCCGTGAAGTTAATGTCATATACTCCAGCATAGAACCCAAGGCACTTCTGGTATGCAATGCATATGATTTATTATTATTATTGCAATCCATAAAAGTTTAGACCTATTATTCTTGCATAACTCAACAACAATTGCAAAACTATTATCCTTTTAGTCATTAGTCAGAATGTTGCAAATGAGTGTTATTTTGATTATGTACACACATATAAATGTATTATGCATATCTAACAATGGTTAAAAGCACAAACAGAATAAATTAAAATATTATCTCAGATTTATCTATGGACTGCCTTTTTTTGTTAAAATAAACTAGGAACTACTGTTAGGGCACTGACCAAATGCCATTTCCATTATGAATCTTGCTAGCTTAAATATATGAAACTCCTCCTACAGGAAATAATTTAAGTTACAAAATAAAATTTGTACACGACTGTGTGCATATTACAAAAAAAAAAAAAAAAAAATAGTCAAATGTGGACATGAGTAATTGCTCTACCTGATGATGAAGTAGTAGTTGCTGAGCTTGTAATAAGCTTTCTGTATCCAAGATTTTTTCAGCCTCTGCTTGGGCTTCTTTAGAGTTGGTGATTAATTCTTCAATAGCACTCTTAACTTCTTCTTTGTATTGGACACAGTCTCCAACAGTGCCTAACATCTTTTCAATCTACAATTATGGGTAAGTGTAAATATATAATGTCAAAGGGCATCTTTTTTTAAAAAAAAAAAACAATACAGTAAATTGTCTAAATTCAATCCATTTATATCTCCAGCACTCTTAGCATATTCTTAACACTATGCTGGAAGAATGACTTTAGATTTGTGATTTAGATTTTTTGGAGACCCCCTGTTCTCATTTAGACATATTCCTCACTACATTGCATATGGTAAATTTTTATACCACATTTACATATGGTAAATGGCTATCACAACACCAATTCCCACAACTTTCTACATCATGGAAGTTCAGAGAATTTTCAAAAATTTTCAGGGAGAGAAGACTTTTAATGCATTTGGAACAACTACAGTTACAACTCAATGTCTCCAAAAGAATCAGCATTAGCAATGGAAGTCTGTATTCTGATTTTTTTCAAAAGGTTCCGTGCAGTCTTTTAAGTGTAAGATGTTCTATGTTTCTTCCAATCTTTCCTTTTCACTGTGAAAACTGTGTATTAAAATGCTTAATATATCTATTATATTGGGGATTGCAAAAACCCAATCCTCATGATCTAAGACTGCTTAAAAGTACTTTCTTTATTATTTCAGTTCAAAAGATACATAAATTAAGTTACAGCTTTAGCTAGCAAAAATATTATCTAGTTCTATATGCACTAAGCAATATATACCACAATTTTGCTAATGTTCACTAATAGCTGATTTTTAAAAAATTAGCGTTACCATTTGCCTCTAAAAATGTAGAAATTTTGATTCCAGAAAAATTTATGCATTCCTATCCTGCAAAGATCCATTATCAGAAATCAGTACTTCTGTCCAGTAGTCTTAAGGTTTTGCTACCTACGGTGCACAAATTTTTTGTTGCTGAGTGCAGTTTAATTAAAAACACACTGCAGGGAACTTATGCTTGTGACACCATGATTGATGTCATTTCATATGACACTGTAAATTGAGAATTCTTCTTGTCCCCCATACAGTACCTCAGCCAGTGAATCTAGGAGTCCCTTGAAGTCACTGGAAAGCTTACAAAGCTCATCATCTGTGTTTTTGGCTTCCAAATCAGGACATACTGCAGTCAGAACAGCAAGTCTAGATTTCAGCCAGCTGAGATTTTCTCCTTGCTTGTTAATATGTTGTCTAATTTCCTACAGAGGTATCAAAAACAAGTATTTTCCCAAATTATAGTATAATCAATGAGTAGTTTTCATGGCATCATTTCCAAGGCTAATAAAGAAATACTGTATTTCTAGTATTTTAAGATAATACAAAAAGCAAGTTATTTAAACTATTTGCAGATTTAATGAATTCCATTCCAGTTAAGGGATAATTTTTTTATTCAACTGCACAGACATTATATGACTATCCCCTTATAGTTGGTAGAATATTTTTGCCTGACAAACCATAATACTTACTAATAAATATAAATATGTAAAGTATATACTATCTATACATTTTCCATTTCATAAATTCTTATAATTTGTTTACATCTTAAATGCTAGCTTCCCTGAGTATAGAGTTTCATGTGGTGTAAGATTGCATACATTTCTTACATGTTTAAATCGTCTATTTATTCCCTTTTTCGCCTAACAGGCGTGTTACATCTTTGTGCCAGTGTGGGTAAGAAGGTGCCAGCAGGGAAAGTAACTGAGTTTTTGGGTTTTTGGAGCAGAACCCTCTTTATAAGTGGCCTTCCTTGTTTTATCAAAGTTACCCTGATTACATTTCTCTGCACAGTTAACAGTCAACCTGATAATGACTTTCATACACAGTCCTATAGTATGCGACTTTTTTTGAAATGCACAAGAAGCAAAATTTGGTATGTTCCAAATGACAATAAATTATTGAATGAAACTGATTTAACCAAAGGATTGACTGAATGATTAGGATTATTTAGTCTGGAGAAGAAGAGGCTTAGGAGAGAGACCTTATCGCTCTCTACAGCTACCTGAAAGGGGGTTGCAGTGACATGGGAGTCAGTCTCTTCTCCAAAACAACTACCCACAGGACAACAGGAAATGGACTCAAGATGCGCCAGGGGAGGATCAGGAATATTAGGAAAAAATTCTACATGGAAGGAGTGGTGAAGCACTGGAATAGGCTGCTCAAGGAAGAGGTGGAGTCACCATCCCTGGCAGTGCTCAAGAAATGTGTCAATGAGGCAGTTAGAGATGTGTTTTAGCAGGGATGGTGTTGAATAGTTTAAGGTTGGACTTGGTGATCTTGAAAGTCTTTTCCAACTATAATGATTCTATGAATCTTCAACTATTCTTTCAACCCTGTCACTCAACACTGCAAAAGTGAATTGTAGATTTATCTTGGTCTTCCCTATCGTAGAAGAAAAGTATTACTGTAGAAGATTTTCTTATGTGTAATGAGGTAACAGTTTGAGTCTTCAAAAACACCTCATCCTGAGGTTATCGCATTTCCTTGCATGATTCTAACAGTGTATGCAACAGGAATAGAGGTAAGTCTTTAATCTTCCTACTTCTGTATTAAGATGTTCTGAATATACAGGTAAAGAAGCCAGACACTCTTTAAATCATTAAAAGCAGGGAATTCTGTCACATTGCTACATGCACAACTCTTTTATAAAAACAGGAATAACAGGAATCAGCAGAGCTTTATCTGCATAAAACAGTTTATACTGTAAAACAGTTGAAACACTCAGGGTGCAAGCAGCAATGACTACAATTTGCTGATAAGCCAAGATCTTACCACCACAGCTGCTTTAAGTTGCTTGTATCTGGTAGTATCATTGACATTTTGCTTTATCTTCTTTATCTCTCTTTCTGCTGACAAAATCCAATTAGCCAATTCAGAAAATCTGAAATAAAATATCACATTATGTAAAGCAAAGCAAAGCAAAGAAAAAAAAAAAAAAAAAAAAAAAAAAATTAAAAAAAAAAAAAAAAAAAAAAAAAAATTAAAAAAAAAAAAAAAAAAAAAAAAAAATTAAAAAAAAAAAAAAAAAAAAAAAAAAACCCACAAAATTTGCACTACCAAAATGTAACTTTTTAAATTTAAGCTAACAATAACAAGACTCTCAGCAGCCGATTGTAATTTGTGGAATTACTATATAAAGTACAGCTTTTTAATCAGGAATTATCAACAGAGTACTTGTCATTCTATATGTAGTTTTGATCTGTAATGAAATTCTGAAGAGTGGACATGTGTAACTTGCTTTAGACAATACTCTAGCAGACCCAGCTAGCAACTGAATGGAGACCTGTTCTTATAGCCCTTCCACTTCTCAGAGCACTCCGTTAACTTCACATATGTGCTATCAATCTGAGATTTAAGTTCCTTCAGAATTCTTTGGCTGCTTTCCAATGTAGCTCTCACTGGATCAGAAACTGGCAGTTTTTGACACAACTCTTCCATCCGCTGTAGCCTCTTCTCACACAGGTGGTAAGATCCCTTGTCACCGAAGAACAACTGATAGAAGACAACATAAAAAAAAAAAACAACAATAATAGAAATAACATTGTGTCTGTACAGAAATAACACTGTGTGTCTGTATATGTGTGTATATATAAACATACAGACTGTATATGAGTGTATACACACACACACATATATATGGTATAAACCATACTAAGCTCCCAGGTCATGCATATCACCATGAAAAGATTAAATTCAAATTAAAATCTTTCCTAAAGGTTCAAAGACTGATCTTATTTAGTTGTGTGTATAGTGTTTGGTGGCTTAAGTCAGTCACATCTTTTGTTTCTCTATCATTGAGTTTACATGGAAATATATTTATAAAAATGTCCACTTGGTGGCCTATGATTCATACCTTGTGCTCCTCGATCATCTTTTCATTGCCTTCCCTGGATAATACCTTGTTCTGTCGAGCTAGTTCCGCTTTACACTCCTCAACTGTGACCAGGAGTTTGCTTTTCTGTACTTCAATTTTCAAATGGATCAAATGATACGGGGCTTCTGTCTGCAGATCCTACATCCCCACAGGAGCAATAAAGAAGTCAGAGATAAAACACACTACCCATTACCTCAGTGTGAAGTTACTACAAATAAATTACATAATAAGTGCTAACACAGAAAGCAAACCTCATATGTACATGAATAGACAGGGTTTTCTGTGAGGGTGACGGAGCACTGTCACAGTGAGCACTGGAACAGATTGCCAAGAGAGGTTGTGAAATCTCCTTCTCTGGAGATCTTCAAAACCCGCTTGGATGCGATTCTGTGTCACATGCTCTAGATGACCCTGTGTGTGCAGGGGAGTTGGACTAGATGATCTCTAGAGGTCCCTTCCAACCTTAATGATTCTATGATTCTCAGCAGTCCTTTAAGGAAATAGAGTTGTGCAGTTAACCTATCTGTAGCCTGTAACCTGTTAGACCTATCTTAACATTTTGGACAAAATATTCCATAGCTTTTGAATAATCTTTGTTCAGTTGTTAGAGTCCTTAGCAGAAGACACTACTTAACTTATAAGA
Source organism: Crypturellus undulatus (assembly GCA_013389825.1). Taxonomy (NCBI): domain Eukaryota; kingdom Metazoa; phylum Chordata; class Aves; order Tinamiformes; family Tinamidae; genus Crypturellus; species Crypturellus undulatus. Next base: position 479,036 of record VWPW01000726.1, read on the forward strand.
AACTAGGACTTTCAACTTTAAAGTACAGGAAATATCCAACATAGATAAGAGAGATCTACCCATACATAAGGGTACCCATCTACCCATATATTACTCTATTTTTTCTTATTTCTCCACCTTTAACTGTGTTATTTAACAGAGCTCTTCCACTATATATATATACACATATATAGATACACATATACATATATATATGTGTATGTATACATATATATATGTGTATACATATGTATATGTATACATATGTATATGTATATATGTATACATACACATATATATGTGTATGTATATATGTATATATGTGTATATATATATATATATATTGTGGAAGAGAAGAACACAAAAAGAAAAAGAAGACAGGGACCAGGCACCTTTTTTCCAGGGAGGTATAAGGAAGGGGGAAGGTATAGTCAACAGGTAATGTAAAAATCTTTCTGAGTTAAGACTTAGTACTTCCACAGATGTCACTAACCTTCCACTGTCTGTGGAGTTTCCTCACAGCTTCCTGCAAACTGTGTTGTTCTTGTTCAGGAAGAATGTCAGTGAGTTCATCACAAGCTTTCAGGAAGGCATTTAGGACTCTCTGGTCCAATTGGTTAAAGAAATCCTGAGATTGAAGTAGAGTGAATAGAGAGAAATTGGTTACTTACTAGCATAAAGTTCCCTAAAGTTTCAAGGTTACTTCTGCTGCACTTGCAAAAGCTGAAATGGAGTTAAAGGACCCTTTTTAGCTATTTATAGTCCAGAGAATTAACGCACTATTGGACATTCAGCCAATATATGAGACGGTGGTATAAAGGTTCAAGGTCATATGCTTAAGTAACAGGTATATTACAGACAAGAATTTTCAATCATCTTGAAACACAGCCATGGATGCGTGAGCCTGGCAGAACACAGACTGGTGTCCTTGCTCCAAAGGTTTTACTGGCAAAATTGACCTAAAACTCTAGGGCGCTTTGCTCTGTAATTTCTGGATGCTTACATTTATCAATAAAAAGGCGATTTGGGTTTTGGAGGCTTTTCCTCCTACCCTTTTTCCAATCTTAGCATTAGTTTAATCTGATCAATAAAACTTTTTTTTATATAAAGCAAATCCATGACAACTGAAAAACTAACCAAACTTTTCACTCAAAAAGTAATAGTCACGTTCTCGAGGTTTCTATGAGGAAGATCAGATAATTACTCACGCTGTGTTTCCTGAGAAGTTCTTCAGGATTTCCTTTTTCTTTTAAGCAACAATGGGCAATCTGTATTACTTTTTCCAGTTCTGCTCTAGATTCCTCAAATTTCTTCATCAAACGGCTATTTGCTTCTATGTTTTTTCGCCATTCACCAGCTTTCCTGACCATATTCTGAGGTATAAGCAGAGGAAAATGACGGAGAGTTCTCTCATTGATTTTTATTTGATGTCTTTTGCCATAACCTTGCATTAAAATGCCTCTGACTGGCACCACTCTTCCAGGCATATACAGCTTAGAACTGCTTGCATTCTGTTTCCCAATTTTTAATGCCATGCAAACACTCGTGCTAATGTCATGTTCCAAGCAGCATTATGCTACTACTGTACCTTCCCCATAACTATGACTATTAGTTATATAAAGCATTTCTAAACGATAAATAAATAAAAAAAAACAAACAAAAATCACCTCCCAAAAGTATAGATCATTCAATAGAACTCAGAAATTACAGCAAGAATTTTGAAACCTCATGATGTCTCCTAGGAATAGCTCTTTACTATTTTTTTGTGGTTTACAATTCAGCGTTGATGACCTTACATTGCACAATAATTGCCTAATAATGACTGCAAATGAACACAAAATCTGGAAATCTGAACCCAGACAGTAGTGACTAATTTCATGACACACTGCCTTAAGTCATATCAGCATTTAAGGGATAAGGCACAACAGCGTTTACAAAAGTCTTTGTTTCTAATGTTTTGTGTGAAAGGTGATGCATGGGAAAATGGTACTAAAAAATGCCCAGGAAAAGTAAGTCAGGAGCGGAGGAAAAAAGGGTTTGGGTCTCAGTTCCCTTGCTCAAAAGGGCCATGATGTGTGGAAGTTCTCCAACACTGTGTTCACTGGGGGTCTGAGGAACGCTTCTCTCCAAATAGAAGGGACTAACTTCCCTGACCACTTGTTACGGACAAGTCCTTCAAGAACATGTCGACACCAGGGAGGACAGCAATTAAACAGGGATACAGCCACATGACTCAGATGCGTATGGACAAGATTTCAAAAATATGTACCAACATATGACAATTACCTGAAAAGTAATCTGAACCTGTGTAACTTTCTTCTGAAATGTCAATTGCTGGAAATGCTGCAATACTTCACTTGAAGCCACACACTGCAGAACACTCTGACTATTTCTCTCAATCAGGGACAAAGCTTTCTTGCAGTTTTCCTGAAAAGCTACCAAATCCTGAAAGAAATAAACATATACGCACCATGGCCAGGAACAAAGGAGAGAAAAGTTTGGTAAAATAACAGGAAAATAGTTTGGCAATTAAAGCAAAAAGGACATAGTCAAAGCACCATGAAAAAGAGACTGCACAAAATGTTGGAGGGAATAAGACGACCAGACAGCTTTATTCAGATAGGTGGGGTCCTGTACTCAAATACACTTCTATCTGTAACAAACAAACAATGGAAAAACCATAGACACGTACTCAGTCTTTTAGGTTACTTCAGGAAATGGAGATGGATACATAATTCTGTGATTTAATTTTTATGAAATGCCTATATTGTGTTATTGTAAATAGCAGTAGAAAGAGATGCAAGAATGACTACTCTCAGTAGCTGGTTAAGATGTTAAACTTCCTTGCTTTTCAGTACGCTAACCTTTCAGGTGAGCTGTTAGAACTTTAGAGTTCTTATAAATTACATTTAAATAATAAATAACATGAATTTCAAATTTAAATAATAAGAATTATACTTATAAAAATGAGAAAAAAGGAGAAAAGAAGTAATATCCATATGTCATACACATGTGGAAGAAGCCTGGAAGAAGATTTCTTGAAGCACAATCCTGAGGAAATTGCTTTGCTATTGAAGGAACACTGCATTCCACCAAACAAATCTATTTACTAGATAGATTCAGTAGAAGTCAGCACTTGCCAAATAACTGGGGAGATTTCAGATCTTTGGTTACTAAGTCCATGCAGAAGGAACACGTGNGAATTTCAACTTTAAATAAATAAGCATTATACTTATAAAAATGAGAAAAAAAAAAGAGAAAGGGAGTAATATCTATATGTCATACACATGTGGAAGAAGCCTGGAAGAAGATTCTTGAAATACAATCCTGAGGAAATTGCTTTGCTATTGAAGGAACACTGCATTCCACCAAACAAATCTATTTACTAGATAGATTCAGTAGAAGTCAGCACTTGCCAAATAACTGGGGAGATTTCAGATCTTTGGTTACCAAGTCCATGCAGAAGGAACACGTGGTTTTACCATGAGAGTCTGGGGCAAGGCAATTGTCAGGAACATAGGAAAGGAGGACTCTGATGAAAAACTCCTTAACCTGTGGAGCGGTCATGTGAATCAGCTGGCATTTATAAACAGATTATCTTGGGAAGGTACCCAGTCTGGCTTGATATAACAATCAAACTCACCAGACCATATTTTTCCCTTGAAGCAGAACTGAGCTCAAAATCACAGTAGAATATGACCCTTCTTGCTGAACTATTGAGCCAATTTTCAGAGTCTTCATAAATTTGAAGCAGTTTATATTGGGTTGTTGCCCCCTGCCCATATACATTAATTAAATGCATTAGCTCCAATCAATTTTTCTAACAATGTTTTTCAAATGGCTTCCCAATGAAAAATCCATTTAAGTATGTTATCCACCAAAAGCTATAGAAACTCTAAGAGAAAGTATGCATCATTTTTGAGGAAGTACTGATAGTCTATATAATGCACTCACAAATGAAAACAAGAATACATATGATAAAACAACAAATCCTTGTATTTTCACTTGTTTTTAAAAGTGTGTTCTCCTGACTGGCTCCAAGTTCCACTAGGATGATCTTTTTCTGCACAAGTAAAATGTTAAAGTTCCAGTACAAAGCACTGATGAGGAATGTTTTAGTTTTGTTTTGTTTTTAAATGAGCTACTGCCAGCCTTTTCAAAGCCATCTTGCTTCAGAAGCATCTTTCAGAAAGCCATCTTTTGAAGAACACTGCAAGATGCTTTCTAAACTTACTTGGGCTTTTTGTTTAAGAACAGCTGTAGGTTGTGCTTCAGGATCCAGGATAGAAATTATTTCATTCACTTTTTCAAGAGATTCATAAAACTGTGTGATTTGTTTTTCCTGTTCTTCCAGAGGAGGCAGCAGATGCTGGCATTCATACAGGAGGGCACTGCAGTACTCCTTAACCTTTTGGCCATTGGGAAAAAAAAACAATTATTTAAAAGTAGTAAAATGCAATAAACAGCATGTTTCTCTGAATAAGATTTTACACATACTTTCTGCCCATTTCTTAAGATATACCAACCCTAGTCCTATAATATTTCTCAAGAAAAGAACACTAAATTTAAACATGGTAAAAATCTAAAAGCAGTGATACTTTCCTCATCTTAAATTCTATCCAGTTACTATAATCATATATTTGCTCAAATGAACATATATAGTGGCTATATAAGCATACCTTATTAGAGTTAATTCAGGCAAAGGCATTATTTTATTAAGCCCTCTCTGTTTGGATCTTATAAGGTATGTATATATATCTTTCCAGCTAAATTCTAACTTTATTAGTCAACAAAGATGTGTAGGAAAAACTTATTCTGCAACCTTGCTCAGCTGCTCTTTGATCCTTGTCAAAGTCGCAAGCATTTCATTTATTTCTTCCTGGGAAACTTCCTTTGTAACAAGTTGGGCTGTCCTTGTGATCATTTTGTACTGAGCTTCCATCACAGGCAATTTCTGTTTAATGTTCTGAAATGAATATTTTAAGCAAATATTTCAACATCATTTTGAATTTGTGGGAGTCTATTCTAAAGATATATAAACCAATTTTCACTTTTTTCCATCATTGACTTTAGTAAAGACCAGACCAGGGTCCAAAAGCATTTTATATATGCCGAATATACGTATCTCCCCCCATTTACGCATATTTATGCATATGTATTTTGTGTCACAGTTCCTTTACATTAATGTGTTCCGAAACTACAGAAAAAGAAATATCCAGTGGGACACTATATTTTGGAAATGTGCTCTAGAAACATCATTCACAGAAGGCAGCAATTTACATTAGCTAAAGCAGAAAGTATATAGAAAAGATATAAAAATAGCAATAATGGAAACATATGCAAAATAATCTTATACTTTGTCCTTAAAATTAAACAGTTGGATATTTCTCTCTTATGAGGGGAAAGGAAAGGAATGGAAGAAACAAACTTACTTCTAAATCTTGTACAAACAATTTAACATCTAAAAAGGACACTTCTACAGGCATTGAAAATTTTCTATTGCTTTCTTCAATAAAAGCTGTCAAATGGGTGACACCATCCAGGTATTCCTTTCTCATTTTGTCCAGTTCATCTGCTCGAGCATACTAAGAAAATGTAAAATAAAATCAAACAAGCAAACAAAAACAAATATCAAAATAAGAGATGTGACAATTACATAATTCCTTAGAAAATTCATATATCTTCACAACAACTGTTTGTGAGAAAAAAAACATTCTTTAAGTTCTAGACCGTTCTTGGCATCCCAGTTTTCATTTGTTTCTAACCTGGAATCAATATAGCAATTAATTTCTAATCACTTAGAGTATCATTTTTGAAAATATATCAAAGAGAAAAGAATATGGAAGCCCAGAAAAGCTGAAGGAAAAGGGAAATGTCAGAAAAAGAACAGCTAGCTGAAAAGAGGGAGAACACAGACCAGGGTAGAAGGAAGAGAGGAGCTGTATGAGGAAATGACAAAAGGTCATTGACAAAAACTGCAAAATAGGGTATTTGCATCCTGGGCATTACAGGTTCCATGGTGAATCACCCTAAATAACATGAGCAAATAAAGCTTCAGAATATTCTAAAGAAATAATTTAGAAAAGTTAAAAATAATTAAAAAAAAAAAAAAAAAAAAAAAAAAAAAAAGGAACAACAGTTGATTGGTTTTCTATGCAACTTCTTAACCATGATTGAAATAATCATGCCAGTAAATAAAAATGGTTCAGCGCCTTCAAATACACAACTACTGTTTTAAAAAACATTGACATAAGAAAATACCATTAGATATAAAATGACTCCAGCAAATACGTTTTCCTGATTTTATGAGAAATGAAATACTTTTGCATAGCTGTATTTTACATCCACTCTTGACTTTCTAAGGAGCATATAAAATATATATATTTTTTCCAATCAGTTGAACTCCTAAAGGTAAAGAAGTAAGGTAATAAAAGTAAATGTCAGACAATTTTTCTTTTTAATTAACTAGCATTGTACATGCTGTTTCAGTACAGCTACTGAGCGTAGCATTCATTCAACAGCATTAGGATATATTCACTTTTACCACTTAGCTTTATAGAGCTTATGTTAAAAATAGCTATTTAAAACAATCATGTTCAAAAAGATCATTAAGGACATGCATTAGCAATATTCTCTAGCTTAAGAAAGGCAGTTGTAAAGAACTACTGGTTATACTAGTGAAAATGTCAAAAAAATAATCAAATAATAAAAATAATCAAAAGGTAAAAAAAGGCAAAAATAGCCAATAATAAGGGACTGTTGTTGATGACTGATTTCTAATTCAAATAGTTATTAACAGTTAGGTACCTTAGTAAGCTGCCCCCTAATCCTGTTAACAGGGCAAAACTTAGGTGGTCTGGTTTGCAAAGAAATGGTAAAGTAACTATTTAAAAGTAATAAAAGCTAAGACACATACTTGTTTAACTTCCATAAACAATTCTCTCCATCTTCCATTTAGTAACAGAAGTTGCTGCTTAAGGTCTCTTGAAATGGTCTCATCGCACGTTTCAATTAGGAAATTACCAGCATCATTCATGGCTGTATGCTGTTGGATCCAGTGAGGTAAATGCCGAAAGAAATCCTGAAAAACAAAATGACACCACTTTTACTAAGTCTTTACAAAAAGTAGTTAGCTTATATCACAACATTAGAATTTACCTGCTGGCTAATAAAGGCTTGAAAATTTCTTTAAATAGTTATCCTCTGAAATTTCATACTGGGTATATTGGGTATATCAGATCAGATTTTTTAAGCCCGTGACATAACCTACTGAATTAAAAGCTATTATCATTTTACAGCTCATTTTTACATCAGTGAGTAGCTTCAGTTAAACTAATGGAAATCCCCCTGAAGATAAAAGATTTGATCCATAATTGGAAATATCGTTGTGGTTCATCTAATTTGTCTTGTACTGACTTAGTAAGGGTTGGCAGCAACCTGGAGCACATACAGACATAGAGATCTTCCCCCTTCCATGAACTCAGCAAGGTCTGGTGTCCCCGGACACCTGAGCAGACCGGTGCTACACCACTGCTACTCCTACCTTGAAGCAGTTGAGTGGTGAAGGGAAAAGAATGGCTGCCACGGATTTTCCCCTTGTACTGCTGAGACAATCTAAATAGCCAAGTCACTGTGAAATGCCTGTGTGTGTGTGTCTTGTAGGAAGGTTCACATACATGAGCTGATAGATGAGATTAACTGTCCTCCCCCTACCTCCCTACCTTCATTCTTCCTTTTTGCTTGGCACGAGCCTGGGAAATGGTTTCTAAGAAATAGCATTTCAGGAATAGTAATATTTTCATGTCTAAGGATTCTTGCAAAGCTCTTTAAAGCTATTCAGAGAGCAGAAAGGTTTTACGTAGTCAGATGTACTTTTAGATTTAGGCTAGACATCAGAAGAAAATATATAACATAGGGACATGTACAGGTATCTGTGTTGAAAACTTAGATGAAGATAAAGATACAAAAATTGATCAGAGAGTTATGTAATTCTTTAATGAATCCATACACAAGGATACGAGAATATTTCATTACCAATCTTATCAGATGAGCCATCCGTCTTGCTCGCTAATAAAAACTTCTGATATTTAAAATATGCTAAACTACTGAATCATTTTTATATGTTTATTTTTATTTTAAAATTGTATTCTCCTGCATTGACTCAAATTATCAAATTTTCCTCAGGCTGCCCCCCAAATTATATTGCTTTATCATGTAACATAAAATGGTCTTTCCTGAGCCGATATCAATTTGACACCTTGCTGACCTATGAAAATCAGAAGTGAAAATTTTCTAAAGTTACCCAGTCCCAAAGTGGCAGCTATCACATTCAGGTCAGTCTGGCTCATTACTGAAGTTTCACAAGTGTGAGTCTTACTGCTTCAGTACTCTAATACTAGAATATAATGCAGTAACAAAGGGATTTTTATGATTGTGCATCTTCAAAACAAATTCTCTGAAACACTTCTGAAACACCAGGAAAACTTACAGGTTAATTACTTGCCCACCAAAAACACTCAACACATATGGACAATGTTGCCTTGTGAAGAAAATTTATACTGAATGCTGTCATCTGTACAGTGAAAAAACAATGGAAAAATAATTCTTAGACGTCTTCATACATAGCACATGACTATGTAGTTTGCTGTTAAAAGTGGTATTTGCCTTTGTTTTTAGTGGAGTATGTAACAACACAATGAGCAATGATTCTGCCCTAAGTTCATGCCAAAGATGTCTCTAAACATGTCCTCACAGATGACATTTTCCTTCTTTGCCCGTATATATAAAAATATTTGTTCATTTGTACATATGCAAACTTTTAAACACCTAATAAGAATGTAAACTGTATGCAAGAAACTGAAAAATATTGAGTACTGAGACAAGGATTCAAGGATATCCAGTTAGTGGATACTCAAAAACATCACCCTGAGCCCTCACCCTCTCCTATGACATTTTGAAAAACAAAGCAAAACACCAAATACATCTCATATTTCATAATTCACAAAATGCCAGAAATAGATGCTATTATTCCATACCTTTTTTGACTGCTCAGGCTGATTCAGCATTTTTTCAGCATCCTCCAGCCAGGCCTGCAGACCTGCAACAGTGCTGCTGTATCTGTCCCAATTTGCAATTACCTCTTCCAACATGCTTCTTACGCTCCTCACCTCTACCGAGAGGTTCCTCCATTGCACTGATGTTTCATTCATGAATTTCATCACATTCTCAACTTCTTCCACTGAGATACAAATGAAAATGACATATTGATTGTTTAGGTTCCTTTTTTTTTTTTTTTTTTTTTTTTTTTTTAAATCTTCATTTTATGCTATGCTTATCCATTCCCATTAGGGAATTACAATTTACTAAAACAGTTATTTCTGCAGGTGTTTATACACATATGCTCAAGTTCACAGCTTAATTTTAGCACAAAATTATTACTGAGAAATTAAACCTGTGTTCTAAACATGAAGGATAAGTACATAGAAAAGTGCAACATTAATGCAGTCCCACTCCATATTCAGTGGGACGTTCACTTGCAGCAGAAGAAACAAGACAGAAAGTATCCCTAAAAGCAAAGCATACTACATTGTATAATATAGAAACACATACTATGCGTGCATTTAATCTTACTGAAACTCTGATCACGTTGATCAGAATCACAGGAGTTTAAAACCAAACTGTAAGGAAGGCAGGCTGTTCTGCACCAGCTAGTCTCATGCTAGAGATACTGAAAAATTACTATCAAAGAGGTCATCCCTCTGGTGACCACAGTAGCTTTTGAGATGCACTGTAGGGATGAAACAGATTAGATCTTTTTAGGGGATGTTTATGTCTAAAGATATTAAAATTGTGTCTTCTTGACAACAGAAACATGGGTATTTACCTGAGCCATTTGCTTTGGCATACATTTCAGCTGCTTTCTTCAAGACTTGATATGTAACTTCATACTGCTCAAAGAATTTACTGTTTTCAATAACAGACTAAAAAGAAGAAAAAATAATGTAGAAAAGAATTCAAATATTAAGAATAACACTAGAATTAAGGTACATCATGATAGTTATGATATTCTTTACTACTTGCTCCATTCCTTTATAGAACAGTATTTTACTTTTTCAAATTAATGGTAGAGCACAGTCTCCATTCAAACTCTGTTTATTTGCTTTGCATAACAAAAGAATATTCAACTTCCTCTGAGGCAGTCTGCTAGCTGCATGGTCTTGCTAGAGTTCACACTGTATGACAACTTGAATGTAACGTGCATAAACCAAATTACTAAGGTAAAGGTTATTTAAAGGAAATTATTCCTGCACTGAAAGCAAATTGGTACCATTTTAATAAGAAGAAATTTTCTTCTCTGTAGAATGTCACCACAAAATTCAAATCCACTTAAGATTTAAAAATTGTTCTTTTGCAAAGGCAGATTTCAGATCATGAAATAAAACACATCTGACTATCCTTCAGTTTACCTTTTTGGAAAATGGTGAAAATAACATTTAGGAAACACTGCACAAAGAGATACTGCTTTTTCAAAGTGTGACAGAGTGTTTTTCCATTGGGAGAGATATTTTAGCTATCTAATGTGTTTCAGTATGATAAATAACTTAAATAGAAATATTTCATCACAAAATTATGCCATTTTATCTACCACACTGACTACTCTTGTTTTTATGCCCTTTCAGAAATATTAATTGCATTAATTACGTGTCTGTAATATGCAAGGATATTATTACTGGATCTCTTGCATATCACTGCTATAAAGGTTGATATAATACACACATACACACACATGCACATATATATACAAATTTTCTTCCTTTGTTTACTAATGTGAAGCTTTGGAATGGTTTTACATCCTATGCTACAGCTCATATCACCCCAGTTACATTTCTAAGAATGTAAGATGAGTAGATGCCAGGTATGTCTACGTAAGATTTGGAATGTCCAAGTGGACAGACAGCTACATATACTAGCACACACTAGCAGTAGCACCATACAGCAGAGTTCCATATAAAGCCAAAACTCAATGTCCTTGGCAGAGAAGAATGAAACTCTGTATTCATTAACCCACATGAAAAAAAAAAAAAAAGTTTTAAAACCTTTCCACCATCTAGAATACATATATACGTATATATATAAAAAAATTCTCATTTAAAAGTATTTTACAGTTTTGAGACAAAATCACTACAGTTACCTACTGCATAATTTAGAAATGTCGTTATAAGCACATAAATTAGAAAGCAAGGAGAATCAGAAGTTTTCTCTGCTCTTTAACAAAGACTATTCCATAAAATATACAAAATTACATGCATTACCATGAATTATGCAATAAACTCCTGACTTTTCACTTTTGCCAAACCCCCAACACATTTTATTCTGTTTTATTCAAAAATACTTCCTAAAAGAAGCCAAGAAACTATACTAAACTACTTATACAGTACTGAATCTAAGAGCACTTAGAAATATTTTCTAAAACTAAATAATCACCTTACTGAGCAATAATATCTTAGTTAACAAGACACATTAAAGAAAATACATTGTTGTTTCCAAACACATATAGCATTAAGAAAAAAAGAAGAAAAAGTTTTAGCAGTACAATGTGAAAGAACAATTATGTGTTAAAATACATGGATGACTGTACTCCAGTGTCTTATTATTTTCATTGCAGTTGACATTCTGGTACTATATAATCTTCAGATTGTTGGTGTACAATCTATGATGACCTTTACTTCTGACATATGACAAGCTACTGAAAAATGATGAGATACAGTAACAAAGCACTATTTTTATTTATAAGCTAGAATGCATAAAGGAACAAATAAGAATGCGATATAAAATAATAAGCCAAAATCCAAGCTATCCATTCCCTCAATAATTTTTCTTGTCTGAATAATTTTTCAGCACTCTCAAAGGCAGTGTTATAGAACATACATAACTCCTAATTATTGCATATCACTCTAGCAAACAGTGTTGTTTTACATGACCACTGGAATTTTGCAGACTTTGTCCGGAATATCTGAATTTTTATGATTCCCCTAAATCAGAAAGGGAAAAACATAACCAGGTCTTCAATCCTCACTTTGCAGGTGAGCTTTACTGAGTTTGCTTCCATAGCATTAAGAAGCACTAGGCTATTGAGCCATCAGTAGTTTTCTCTAATCAGTGTCCTGGCTCTAAATAGGGCATGAATTCTTTCCAAATTGAAAGCAATTCTTTCTCCTATGGATTAGAGGGAAGGGAAATGTTATGCATAGCCCTGCTTTTGAAAACATCCCTCCACTCATGCCCCAGTATGGAAGTGCAGTAGTGGTGCCATTCTGCCAGGCAGTTGCACTGCAAGAATGGATTTAACAAGATACAACAGGATGAGACTAAAACGAAAAGTATTAATGAGCATTTGTCACTCAATAGCCTCTGGTTCCTAAAGAGATAGAGGGATGATGTTTGCTGGAACAATCTCTATCCAAAACAGAAATAAAGTACTGGATTTAATATTCTAATGCTGAGCAGGAGGGGAAAAAATATTCCTTAAAATTATTCCTTTGGCAATATATTTTATTCAACAAATATACATACAGATGCAGCATAACTTTTTCACTCAAATGGAGAACTTTTTCTTTTTGTACTGTGGGAGATTGCACCCCAAAAACCTCCTCTGTCTACATACTGTACTGTGTATTAGCACCATAAACACTGATGTAAAAGAAGAGGAAATGAACTTCTTTGGAATTCATATGCAAAATAAGACAAAATCTTGGATTCGGAGCTTCCAGGTATGCTCAGTAAGTTGGTGTTCAGACAGTTAGCAACCGGGATATTATTTCCGTGTTAAAAGAAATGGTGCAAAGAGCATCTTTTTCCACATTTAGCCTTCTAATTAAGGATCTTTCACACAGAGGGTATATTCACCTCTCAAAAGATGTTCCTTAGGAATTCAGTGATGATGTTGTTAACTGGCAAGTGTCATTTCTATTCCTACTTTTTATTTACTCATATTCCATCAAGCACAAATATATGAAAAAAAAAAAAAAAAAAAAAAAAANAAAAAGACAAACCCAACTTACAATATAATTTTGAAGAAGTAGTTCTACTGACTCTCGTCTTCCATATTTGATAATCCATGATTTTAGTTTTGATTCAGCAAGGACTAAGAGTGACAGTAGACGGTATTTCAGTTCCAGAAATTCCATTTTCAACAGATGGAGATCAGATGAAGAGGCAACAAAATTAAACCTAGAAAATGAATCACACAGTAGTAAAACACAGCAGTATGTTTTTTGTAGAAGAAACTGGAAGCTCTAGCTATGGGTGAGATTTTTTTCTAATCTTTCATCTATCTCTAATTCTAAAATATACTTAATTTTGCATGATGATAATTCTGACGTCTGCTCTTTAGTAGCATTAATGATTTACTGTGGTTTATTCACAGAAAATATCAGCTTACACATTACTAAGTTTTGCAAAGTCATTTTTATTTTTCTTTTACGTGCATCCAAAGTGTTGTTACATAACATTTGCCCAAGAGCAAGTAATAACAGGATCTATGTAAAAAAAAGTATCACTTTCCAAAACCTACAGCTTAGGCTGACTCTCTAATTTTTAATGTAACATGCTATACAACATATTTTTATTTATATTCATATTTGTAAGGTTGAGGGGATCCTTCCAATTTTTTTTTTTCATGCTTGCTACCGTGAAACATAATTAGACAGTGATTTCTACATGAACAGATTCTAACGCGAACAGGTTCCCTTTCATTCACAGAGGATTTTCATTTCAGATCGAAAGCCTTACCTCTCTGCCATGTCCTCTAATTGGTCAGACGGAACAGGCACTCCGTTAACAGACCTGGCCCGGTGGATCTCATGGAATGTCTTTTTGTGACCATCTACGTTTTTCAGCAGATCCTGATTCGATTTAAGGGGGGAGAGAGAGAGAGATTCAGAGAGAGAAGGCTCACAGTAGGCTACCTAACTAATAAGCACAATTTTAAGGCTGCACTGATGACTCAATGTAGTTAACTATTTGATCGTGCTGTCACATTTGCATGCAAGGTTATGCGTATTATAAAAGCATTTACAGCCGCTTGAACATTTACATAGGGAATCCCCTTTTGAGAAGCTCTGCAGAAGCTGTGTCTCATTTAAAGCAGAGGATGCATACACTGCAGAGATTTAACAAAACCTGAACTCCGAACTATATTTAAATAATCCCTGAAATACAGCCTGCAAATACACTAATATCACAACAGTACAATCTTGTCAAATTTACCGTTTACATCTTTTTAACGGATACTAACCTTTATTAGATATTGATTCAAACATTCTGTGACTAAACTACTTCTTTACATAAAGACAGAAGATCCAGAGCTTCTCATGTAAATACAAATTCAATATTTAGTGAACTTCTCACTCTGTCAACATCAAAGGGATTCAAGATTGCTTTCTATACATTACACGAACGAACGCAGAACGTGGTATCCAACCTGTGTTCCTGCGATAAGAACGGCACCAGCGAAAACCTCGGAGCAGAGCACATTGCAGCTGTAACTAAGCAACACCGCTTCAAACGGTTTCCTGGAGATTACTTATTAAAATGAATGACTGGCTACAGTCTCTGAACCGGCTTCTGTACCAATAGGAGGCCAAGTCCCCAGAGACCGTGAGAAAACACAGCAGGGGATACCTGGCTCTAGACACAGGCGGCCACACGAATCCCCCGACCCGATCCCTGGGTGAACCCAAGGCTGACCAGCGTGTCGAGCACAGAGGTCTCCCTGCTCCAGGCGCTGAAGGAGGATTTCCTCACAGGCCACATCCAGCATCTGCGCAGTGGAAACCCATAGCAATTCTAATGGCTGTCTCACCAAATCTTCCCAATAACCCCATCAACCCCTCTATCTTTTCTCAGTTTTCTGCTTCGGCAGAGACCTTACTATGAAAGGAAATGAATCAGACTTCCTCAGTTGCGAGTGATGCACTCATTTTACCACGGGGAAAAGCTTTCCTGAGGATATGTTGAGATTAATGTTCTCTCCCATAAAGCACAGACTTGGAACAAGTATCTTGGGTAGCTGCATTTGCAACCGCGCCAGACAAAGAAGGATGACCCTAACACGTGTAAGTCAAAATAAAGCACAGCAGTTTTAAACATCCAACAACATCAGGAAGCTCATGAATACTTTTATGCAATATACTCCCTAAGTGAAACCCTGCTCCACAAAACAAGCCTGAACAAGTACGTATTTTCCTTAATTTCTCTATTTGGGTGGCAATATTAATTAAAATTAACTAAACTGTTTACCTAATGCTTTGAAGGTTTGTCTATGTAAGCCGATACATTCTGAATTCCCAGCAAAATGACCATAAGCTATATCATATAACCCATTGTCAGAAGAAACAAAGATAAAAAGAATATGATGAAACTGCCTCAACACAGTAAATAAACTGCAACAACTTCCTGCCAGACATTGATAGAAAAAGTACTCTTTTCAGTACTATTGCACTGCTGGTACTATCCAATCAGGATTCATCACTACAAATGCCAAAAATAATTCCAGGAGCTGATGTATATATATACTACTTCTGTTGAAGCTTTTCCTGTTCCCTTGGGAAAATTAACCTAGCACAGAATAACCAATACCAAAGTCTACTCGTTGGAGCAAAAATTCCACACTGACCACAGCATTTGAGATCCAAAGAAATTAGAATTTAGTAAACACAGTTTTCTGTTTCTTATGAATGTATTAAAAGAAGGTCAATGGTGATTATAAGAGCAAAAAAGCATTTGGCTTGCTTTTTGTAATCAAGTACCAGATCTTACATCTTGAAAATTTTGATATTTTAAATTTAATCAAATTGAGCATTATGAAGACTGACCTTCAAAGACAACAACAACTTCCTCCTTTTTTAAAAAAATATTGTTTTGTTTAAATTGTGTTATCTAGCACTCGACTGCAGTCTGTAATAGTTGGGAGAGACACTCAGCTCTTCTTCCAGCAAATACTCGTTGTCCGTTCTGACTATTCCAAGATGACCATGAAATTTTTCAGCTTTTCGTTATACGGTATGACTTTTTAAAAATAAAAAACATACCCAAACCACAAGCAACAAAAAAAATACAATCAAGTTTCACCATAATACTGATAGAGAAACAATATAAAACAAGTCATACAGTATCAATTGCAAACTTTCTCTACACCATAGTTCTTCCTTTATCCTTCTATCCTTTACCCTAGTTTCTTCCATCTGCTCTCCAACAACTGCTGTCTATACCTTCCTCATAATATATTACATAAATGCATACACACACAAAAAAAAAATCCACAGGCTTCAAATTAGAACTTAGATTCAGCAAAGAGTAACAGCAAAGTTATTAAAATTCACCTGGAAAAGTTTCCCATTTACTGCAGCTGAGTGGACTTTTCATGCAATTTGTCATTTGCAATACCGTAAAAATTCACTTGCCTACTGCCAGTCTTGCCTACAGCATCAACAGTATTTAATATCAGTGCATTTAAGTATCTTCTTTCCCTTTCTCCGTTTTTTTCAAAAGTTTTCTCTCTCCCTTTTTCTCCTTACTCCTGCCCCTTCTCTCTTCACCTAACTAGTTCTTATACGTTAAACTATGCAGTCAACTTACTTACTAACTCTGCATGAAATTTTCAGAGAGAAGAAGCAGAGAAAAATCAAACACAAGTCTAAACATCACTTGTAAGATACACAGACATGACAGTTAAGGCTATCACTGAAACAAAGACTCATAATCTTTAGCTGCTGTCAAAATGAGGCAAACTTACCTCAAACGGGACTAGTGGAAGACAACAAGCCTTTAAATCACAAATAGCAATCTTTGTTTGTATAACATGATTGATTTAAAACCTTGCAATCAATGAAACATAATGCACAGAATGAACGCCTCTAGCTCTACCTTAAGTTGTTCAAGCTTCCGATGGATTATATTCGCTGTCTCCTCGTGAGCTTGCTGAATAGTTACTTCTTCCCTCAGAGTAACCTCTACTCTATAAAGCCAAGCACCTATGGTCCCCAAAGGTGCAGGAAGAGATTTATCAAGGTGTACGTGCCAATCAAGTAGCTAGGGAGGGGGAAAAAAAAAAAAAAAAAAAAAGGAACAGATTTGAACTTCAGTCCTTGTTAAATGTACAGACATGTATCATGAAGGAAAAAAAAAATGCAACAACAAGAACAACTCCTAGACACTTTATGCTGAAAAAAAAGAAACTATATATATATATAGTTTCTGTATGTGTATATATATATATACACATACATATATATGAGGCAAAGCTAGCTACATCACTTGACATGACTTCTCAATTATAGCATTGTCATAAACAACAAAATCTTTATAAAGATTTCCTGATGTAACTTTTTCCCTTCCAAAAGGATAACTGAGTTGCACAACTGACCATGCATAAAATAGACCAACTGGCGAGCTGAAAATCTGGTATTCCATCAATTAACAGGCACAGTAAGACAAACAAGAGTGCCTTCTGTTCAATGTCACTTATTTTATACTCTTGCATAATTTTTTGTATTATACTTTGTGTGTGTGTAAAATGCACGCAAATCCCAAGGGATTATGAAATCAAGAGTATAGCAGTAAAGTAGCTTGTTCTATCAGCAAACATAGTTTTGGAAATGATAAATGACAAAAATAAGCACGTCAGAACTCCAAAATACTTTTGAATAATTCTTTTCTTAAATATACATCTATGATGCCACAATTCTGTGATGATACACTGAGTAATAATGACTTAATTACTTTTCAGTTGGGATGACCAATATTACTTACTTGGGCTTTTTCACTCAATTATTGCAAAATTACTGTCCTGAATACTAGTATTTTTTATTACTGTTATCAAGTTCAGACTAAAAACATCATTAAAGCTTTATTTTTATCCTAAAGCTTGAGTATTTGTTAAAAAGAAACTTTTTTGTTGTTAAAGTATGTTATACTAGAATTTTGCAGATGACTTTAGATGAATTTACGTTAAAATATTGTAATTTGAGGGAGAATAGTACTTAGGTTTTTTTTAAATTAATGTTTTGAATCTTTGCTTGAGCTTTGCTTGAGGAACAGTACAGTAAATATTCTCAAAGCAAACAGAATATAATTCAACACTGCCAGAGACTTGGTCCATATTTAGGTTCCTAATTCCTAAACAATCAATACAAAATAGATGCCTAAACGCCTTAAAAAAGGTGCCCTACATTTATTTAATGCAAAATAGACAGCACGTTAATTTTTAACTTACCCTGGATGAAACTCTGTCCCAAGCTTGCTTCACTATAGCTTGATCGAGTGATAATTTACCATCTTTCCGTAATGACTGAGTTGCAAGTTCAATCTGTTTCCTTTTCAATTCATACTGTACTCTGAAATGTTTAAATGACTATAAAAGAAAAAAGCACAAAGTCAAAAGCGGAATTTGTACAACATTTATGGCATATTGCCCCTGTATTAGAAATTAACTCCGATTAAAAAAAAAATCCTAATTCTAAAAAAATAATAGCAGTAAATTTGTATGTTTAAAGTCTCCCTTGAATTGCATTTTAATAAAATGCTTTAATACCCCCTGGAAAACATAAGCAGAACTCCAGGAAAACATAGGTGGTATTTCCAAATTCTTCAGTCAGATAATGCAGCAAAGAGGTTAAATGCTGCTTATGCTGGACAGGAAAGCAGCCAAATTTCAGAAGAAAATTTAGGCAGAAATTTTTATGAAAGGTTTAGATATTCACCTTTGTGCTAAAAACAAACCTCTAAGCCCTGTTCTCTCCACCTGTCACCTCATCCAGCCTTCAGTCATACCTCACCATCTGAACTATATCATGCAGGATCTGGAAAGGTTGCACAGACACATGCTCACTTCTAACTAGGACAGCCCTTCTTCACGCTGCTAGAAAAAGATTGGTGTTAGGCAAACCATCTGTACACAGTTCTAAATAGCAAAACTTGAGCTGACGCTACAATTCCTCCACAAAGGAAGGGCAATCTAATTTGTAACCTTATTTCTTTAAGCTACAGTATGTCAAACTATATATGGGCAGGCTGCACAAAATTATGTGGCACATATTACACGTAATCATGGGAATAATATCTTATCATGCAAAGTTTTCCCACTTCCTTACCTGATACTTCTCCTGTAAGCTTGTTTCTGTCGCTTGTGCACGGGCTAAGTCTCTTTCAAACTGCTCTGCCCACACTTTTAGGTCTCTCAGCACCAGCCTATCTTCCTTCTGTGTTTTAGCACAAATGCAAAAAGCATTATAGCCTATTAACAGAGGTGTCAGATATAATCAACTCCACTCCAGCTAGTGAAGTTCACTAGTTGTAGTGAAAGTCAGTGGAAACATCTGGGCCAAATTCTCCCATTACTTATCTGTTCGCAGTCTAACTAAAAAGCACTCCTTGGGATTGAGGGAAGAATTTAACATCTATATATGTGTGAAAACACAATGACTATTCGGGTCACTAGTGTCAGAGATATTACTTGAGGTTCTCTTCTGAAGTTTACTTAACACTGTCATTTAAATATATCTCAACAGATAATTCTTATCTTCCATATATAATTCAGAGTGAATTTCCAGTACAAGGTAATTGAATCGAGACAGGCAAGTATTTTATTTTGCCAGTTTCTCACAGAGGAAGTTTCAGCAAGGAGAAAACAAAAGAAAAAGAAAAGTGAAGTATAAATAGTCAGTTTCCTTTGCTTCCACACTATAGCATGGCTCTGAAGAGTCTATTTCTTTTCAAGTTTTGCTTTAACATTTTAATCTATCATGGCACTGGTTCTTTGCAAGGCTGCAAAGTTCTCTTCAGGATTCAGTTATCAGGCAGTGAACACCAGAGAAATACCAAAGGAAATCTCAGGTCTATGAGCATGTTATATGAGAAGGTTAGCACATTGACAGAAAGGCTTTTGTGGGATACAAGTGTTTGTCTCAGATTTCCAACCAATAAACTATAGGTGCTGGCTATAATCAGAAGCTACTCCTTGAAACCAGCAAGGCCATATTTCTGAAAAAACAGTGACTATCGGATCTATCACAACCAGCATTTGCTATACCAGACCACATGAGTGAACTACTTAAAATGAATCATTAAGTTTCAAACATTGCATGAGCCCAGGAAAACCAGCCTATATGTTTTGTTAAAAAGGCTATTCACCAAGTGCACTTTGCATTTAAAAAATTCTTTTAACAAGATTCTAATCTAGGAAGGAAGTCAATATGGTTCCCTTTCTTTGAAAACTGTTTCTAATATGTCAGCTATAACTTCCTCTAATCATTTTAACAGCTTGGAACTGCTGGTTGCAGTCCCTTCAGCTCACTGGAGGGACTGTCAATAGGAAAGGAACTCCTCGAAGCATTTCTGCTTCTTCTCCTGCTAACCCTCTAATCAAAACAGCGGTAGCTGGTTGGATGGATTTTGAATAGAGATCATGAAAATGTTTTTTTTTTTTTCTTTGCATTTGGTAAACTGCCAGGTAAATTCTTAGTTGAAAAGTTACAGCCATATCAACATTATATTAAAGTAGCTGCACTGCAACAGCCTGAAGTTCCCTATAGTTCTTTTCTTTTCACCAAAAATACGTGTCCAAGAAAAAGGAGAAGGCATATACGACACATGCCTTTTCCAGTGCTCTGTAATGCTGGGATCTTATTAATGCATGTGGCTTATCAAGAGGAAATGAGCCTTCCAAACTGTCAAATCATTTAGGTACACAGAAGGAAAACAAAAGTAATGCTATTCTGGTTTGAGAGCTGTATGTGCGAAATGAAAGGATTATTTCCTTATGAGAGAAAGAAGAAAAACGTATAAAGTGATTCTTAACTTACTGAGCTATCAGGAAAAGCACATCTGCATGAAATACTTTCAATGCATTAGGAGCGTGAAGTTTAATAATATTTAGAAAGTCAGAACCATAAAAGTAACACTAAACTATTCATCTTAATCTAGGCTAAACTCAGCTTAAAATCATAGTAACCAGACAGACTTGGTCCTTTGGAAATAGAATATCATTAGGTTTAAGAATACCTTTATGTTTCCTCTAGATAAAGAACACAACAGCACAGATTCATTTGTCTGACAAAGTAAAAAGATAACGTAAAGCAGTTGCAATAATTTTGTAGTTGGGTTTTTTTCTTAGGGGTGGGGGACTTTGCTGTTGCTATTTAGTTAGACAAATGTTTCAGGAACTGCCTAAATTAATAGTGTTAAAGACATTATATAATTCTAAAAATACACTTGTACTTCATGATCTGTACCCTTAAAAAGAAAATCCAGAGGGTAGTCTCCTAAATAATAGGTAAATAATTTTCTAAAGCCTGCCCACTTCAAGTAGCACACTTCAAGTAGCACACACAGTGGATTGGAACATAAGCCATCAATAAAAATCTATCTAGCCGAATAGATGGTGCTTTCCTTAGTACAAAGATCTTTGAATTATGATCACATTTCTTTTAATTTCTCCAAGCCATTATCAGTTATGCCCTGTAGGCTTCCTCCAAACAGCATTTTAGAGTATTATCTTATCTTGATGATGATGTCTATGAATTTTCATTAACTTACAGATATGAGTAAAGAAACTGGAGGACTCAACAGTCAAAGAACATGAAAGAATGTAATTGAAGAAGGCTTATGGATTCCAATATAAGAAGGGGATATAATTTAAATAAACATAGAAAGTTCTTGGCTGAGGTGCAAAGTGAATTTGAAAATTACAGAGTAATGAATACTTTGGTGTTTGCAGAGCTAAAAATACACATGCATGTTTCATAAGAAATTTAATTATGAACTAAAAAAGTATTTAATTGGGTGCTATAATAGGTAGCTATAAAGCTGTTCATATTTTCAAGCAAAGCACAACAGAATTTTCAGTCACAAGCATCTAAATCCCCCCCAAAGTGTTATCTATTTTCCAGAGATGTATTGTACCCAGAAAATAAGGGTCCTTTTAAAAATGTTTGAATATGAATTTAATTAATGAGGCAATCTCTAGCTTATGTGTACATGCTACGGTCAGCACTGAAACACATTCGGTTGATATCAGCATCATGGAGGTACTGTGGAAGCAAAATCTTTGCAGAATGAGCTATTAACTTCTGTCCTTAAAAGCAGACATTGAATTACTGGAAGCGCTCAGGAAGTTATTTTTACAGTTCCTGGTCAGGAAATTCCTCTTCCATTGGGGAACTCTTACTGTGGGATCACTGTGGTGAATATATTATCTTTAAATTACCTGATCCTTATTAGAGTAGAAAACAAACAAACAAACTTTGCATTATGTATATTCTCAAGGAGTGCTCTTCCTGTACATTTGAGCTGCCACCAAGACAAAATAATTGATAGAGAATTTACCAATTAATTTCCTCAGTAACTCAAGAAGAGATGCACGGGGACTCTGTACGGCTAATGAGTTGCATTGAGATCTCATCTAGGCTTTCCAAACATCTGCTTTAATGGAGTGGGGATTATGGGAATAACTTAGTTACATGTATTTATCCCCATTTCAACATATATCATTAGCTATGCAAAATATAAGATGAACCAATGATCATACTTGGTTGAAAATAACTTTTTCCTTAATTAAAAAAAATGGTGTGAAATAATGGTAATTAATCACATCATACCAGTTCAACTACCCGCAGTGACAATTGTTATCTCTTCCTAATACATTCACATTTGCAGTCCTCTAGTTTCATCTATGAATGTTAATTTCAAATATAAAAGCTCTCTCTGCTAAAGTTCTGAACTTCGCTCAGCGCATACAAGAAAATTTTAAGTATCTAAACATCTAACATTAAAAAAAAACTTTAAAAGTTTCACTGTAATTTATATGAATAAAAATTGCAGAGAATACCATGCAAGTATACATAAATGCTCTTTCCTTCAAAGAGAAAAATCCACATACATCACTTGCACAATAACGCATATAATCTAATATCTAATCCACAAATCCAAAGACTCATCTAAGGTTAGACTAGCAGAAACATATCTATAATCTAGTACTATTTTCTCATATTTATATATGTAGACATTTTAGTGTCTACATATTTAAATGTAGACATTTAAGACAACTTAAACACAGATTCATTATAGTTGATTTGTTTTTCTACAATGTTTCTACAGTTAAGTTACAAAGTTTTTCTTTAGTATTTCTACAGTTACAAAATTAAGCAAAAAAATGGTGTAAAATAGTAATAGATCCACGCTGTTCATCTACTTTATCTTTTGGAAACATAAGGCTGGCAAGCCAGCATATATAAAAACGCCTGAAACCTTAAGACAGCATAAAATGAATGACAAGCACGAAGGATCCATTGTGAGCTATGAGCTATTCTGCAACATTTCACCCTTACCTTAAATTTCATAAAAGAAATGACAAAAGTTGGGATTGCTTGAAGTAGTTCCTAGCAATATGAAACAAAGGGGCATGGAAAGGGGAGAAAAAGAAAAAAAGAAGAAAGAAAGAAGCAAACAAAATAAAGCACAGAGAAAGTCCAAAGAGAATACTACAAGAGCCACCTGTATAAAAATGCATTGAACAGTGGGTTTAAAATATTTAACAAGATCGTATCTTTAACGTGTCTAGTGAAGAAATTTTTTAACCAGATCTGATTTCTAGACTGCTAATCAGTACACTATTTATCTGGAAAAAACAGTTACTTCACCGCAACTGTAATTCTTTGAGATGTGTTGCTTACACAGGTTCACAGATACGCACACGATCCATGCATTAAAGACCAGATTCCTCCCAACTCCGGCAATGCATGTGCAAATAGCCTGTCCCTCCAAAGCCAAGTAAGGGGCAAGCTTCAATCACTACTCCACTTTTTCCAATGCAAAGTTTTTAGGGTTTGGACATTGAATAGAAAGGGGAAGAAGAACAAAAATCTGTGTGGACAACACATCTCAAAGAACCATCTGATGATGTCTGGAAGACATGGGGAAGAAGGATAGAGCAGGGAATTCTTCCTTCCTCTTCCTCCCCCTCCTCCTCAAAATCTGTCCATACACATTTGCTATCAGGTGGGTGCTAACAAGCTGATCTTACATGTCTCGTCTGATCTTGCATGTACCTCTGTGTACCTAGAATAGAGTCTGTAGACAACACCTCTTAAAACAGATGACTGAATTTCCAATCATTGCCTAATGCTTGTGTCTACCCAATCCCAAATACGTGAAAGCATTGCACTGCTGTTTTCTAAGAGAATATTTGGGAACTTATTCCAATGTATATTTACTGTTTACTGTTTGTAATCTCTGAGGGCAGCCCGAGAACAGAGCTGGTTAGGGCTGTCAGCAGCAGGAGTCACATTGTGTGTCGTGGCTGGGAGGCAGCAGGACTGCCTCCTCCTACCACAAGCTACAGCAGGAGGTTTGGCCCTCACTCCCTTCTTCTGTGAGAGCCCCCATCCTCCAGTCAGATGCTCTGGCATGGGCACACTTCGGTTCTCAGTGTGATGCTGCAGCAAGGAAAAGCAGTAACTCCTGTACAGTGGAATTGGATGGCAAAACTAATGCCGTCTCAGTCACACCTAGCAAATCACAGAGCCATAAAGAACTAGATTCACTCCTTTGAAAGCTCTTCCATAGCTCTGTAGGGGATCTGAAGCAACACAGATACAAAGTGCTGCCTCTTTCACCCTCGCTGAGGCTGAGCAGATTGCCTCAGCAGTATTTCCTTCTGTATGCCACGAAGGAAGTGAATGATGAGGATTAGGAAATCAGTCACGATCCCTTGGCATCCCTGAATACAATCATTCTAATGCAAAGCATAAATAAAGCATAAAGCATGCACAAAGAAAACAAATAATATGGAAAAGTCAAGACTGAAAGCAGCTCTGTAGAGGGAATAATCAAACATTACTCTGCAATAGAAAGAAATCTCTGTCAAGACCATAACTGCCTCCCAGGTCAAAAAGCCCAAAGGTGAGGTCTAAACAATCTCTTAGGCCACTTGCTCTTATGCAGCAACGCAGTGTAACAAAAACCAAAGTGGCTCATTGCTTATTGCTTCAGGAAACACAGTATTGCAATCTTATTACTGATGTGCTTGAGAAATTCTTAGTGCACTTCAGAATCCTGTGGATTGCAACCATTGACCATGACCGTTTCTGTTCCTTTTGGCTTTTGATGCTGAAAATGGAAAGATCTGTGCAGGATCCATTCACCAAGAAGTATCATATCTTCCTTTATATTCAGGTGGTCTTCCCTAGTTTTCTAGCTCTATTTGTGTTTCATTTGAAATGTTCTTCAAAAGAAAATATGATAAAGTATAAAAGAGCTATAAAATATTTATAATCCCTCCCCCATTATAAGCTGTTTAGAGACACTTACATCATTCTCCTGCATATCGGTCACCGTATGATGAGGATCAGGATAGTACTTCAGAAACTGGGCCACATAGGTCATGATAGACTTTTCATCTGGCTTGTCAACGTCTACATCTAAGTAATTACAGAAAACAAAGAAAATTAGAGGTGAACGACATAAAAATGTCCCCTAGCTGTCTAGACACTGTAATTTAGAGAGTTTGATTTAATTTATGCAAATAGTATAACTATTATTCAACTACGTTTAGGTACCTTCTGGATCAAGTAGCTTTGGGATTCCTAGTTCTGCTTCCGCAAGTGTGAATGCTTCTTCCAGGTTTTCCCTATTTGATCTTCCTTTCACTTTCTCCATGTCCACTAAATCTGGACGGATAGCATAAATAATGGAATGAAATGCAACACCACTCCTCCAACTTTGTCCAAAATCTTTGATTTCTATTCCAACTTGCCTAAAAATACAAAAGAAAAAAGTGATTCACAAGGACATCAGGACATCATCACAAGGACATCTAATAAGAGAGGAGATGGGAGGCCCTGCCCAGAGGCCTGGACTACCTGTGGTACCTATAGTGCTAATCAGCTCCACTCATTCACTGCATTAACTCACCTCTGCATAAAGATACTCATATGTGCCATATACATATATTTGCCTCCAATGAGCTTGCTAGTGGTAATATACCAATGGTATTTTTAACAAATGAACTGCACCATGCATAAAATACATATCGAGTTTGCAGATATATCATTTTCTTTCATTATTCATTCCCTCATTACTAAATACTTCATATCTCCCCATGGAGACTGCAACTGCAGTTCAGCTAAGTATATCAATATTGTTTAAAAAAACCCAGAAACTCACTGCAGTGATCTATTATCTTCTAAAATGAAAGCCTGAACTCTAGTATCACTCAAATTTCTTATCTAAAAGTATAACTTCACAAACAGAACATTACACTAAAAAATAAACAGAAATGAAGAAATAGCAATATATGAAAATGAAAATAATCAGAATAATCACAACTGAATCACTGGAGAGTAGCTCTGCAGAGAAGGACCTGGGCGTCATGGTGGACGACAGGTTGACCATGAGGCAGCAGTGTGCCCTCGTGGCCAAGAAGGCCAATGGCATCCTGGGGTGCATTAAGAGGAGCGTCTCCAGCAGGTGGAGTGATGTGATTCTGCCCCTCTACTCAGCCCTGGTGAGGCCACATCTGGAGCACTGTGTCCAGTTCTGGGCCCCTCAGTACAAGAGGGATGTGGAGCTGCTGGAGAGAGTCCAGCGCAGGGCCACGAGGATGATCAGGGGCCTGGAACATCTGCCCTATGAGGAGAGGCTGAGGGAGCTGGGCGTGTTCAGCCTGGAGAAGAGAAGGCTGAGAGGGGACCTGATCTGTGTCTATAAGTGCCTCAAGGGAGGCAGTGAGGAGGATGGGGCTGGCCTCTTTTCACTGGTGGTCACTGACAGAACCAGAGGAAATGGCCACAAATTGAAGCATAAAAAGTTCCACAGGAACTTAAGGAAAAAATTCTTAACAGTGAGGGTGACAGAGCCCTGGAACAGGCTGCCCAGAGAGGTTGTGGAGTCTCCTTCTCTGGAGATCTTCAAGACCCGCTTGGATGCAGCCCTGTGCCACGTGCTCTAGGTGGCCCTGCGTGTGCAGGGGGGTTGGACTAGATGACCTCTAGGGGTCCCTTCCAACCTTAGGCATTCTGTGATTCTATGATCCTGCCAAGTACCTTTTTTTTCTTCCCTCCACCCTGCCTTGAGTGACTTTGAAAGGTATTTCTTCTCTCTTTTTATTTTATTTTTAAATATATAATTAGTCTGAATGTGTAAAATTCCTCTGAGGACACACTTTAGAGGCTGAAGTAACCTTACCATTTCAAGACTCACAGAAAAAGTATCTCTTAATGTAGGTTTCATCCAAAATACACTGTAATTCAAGAAATCTTTACCAACTTTGGGGGCACTTGGTCAGCCATTACATATTACAATGTAAACAAGGGCTAGGCAAAATATATTATCATTTTTCTATGCTTCTTACAGTACATTTCATCCTTCTTCCACATAACATGGGCAAGTTGATTCATGGACCTCTCCTTGCTGGAATTTTACATGTTTACATCTCTTTGCAGCTGCCCACTTTCAAAAAAGAATAAGCGTTCAATAATACGCTACTCGTACCACAAAATCACAGTAAGAGGTTCATGATTTTTAGTGATTGGCATTTGAAGAGCAGTTCTAGAATTTACTGTTCCCACAAGATGTCATTGAGAAGTGTTATTTCAGTGTGGAACTTTCACTGTAACATCAATTGTTTTGGCAGCAGGACTAATATATTGTGATTGAGACAATATTCAGTTCCCCTCTTCTGTTTCTCATTCCACCAAAGATAATCCCATTCATTATTCAGAGGCTATAAAATGTAATTGCTTGTAAAATTAATGTAAAATGTTATTTACTACTTTTTTGTAACAAGTAGCTCCTGGTAACATTTAGCGGACCCAGTTATTAAAAAAAAAATGTGATCGTGGGTGCTGCATAAACACAGAGCAAAAGGACAGTCACTCACTGAGATATGTGAAAAAATTTAAGACATAAATTCAGTTAATTTGTAGGTTACTCACTTTGCTGCTGTGTACTGTATCCATTTCAACAGAGCCTTCCTGGCACTTCCCTGGACCTTGGTTACCACCTTCCGTTTGCTCGGAGGACTTGCAGTTTCTGAGCTGACAACGCTCTCCATAGAAGAAGCACTGCCAGATAACGACTGCAGCTGTGGAAGGTTGCTTGTCAGCTCTTCAATCTGCATTAAAAAGATACATAACCCTCTTAATCCTCATCGCTTCCTTTAAAAAGATAGGAGTGAAACTAAAGTTGGAGAGAGCATTTTTTTTAAATTGTATATAAAAGTACCCTGTAAAATTGTAATTTCTGTGCCCAGATGTCTGTCTTAATTTCAGAATTACAGAACATCTAGCAAAAATTGACTTTTCTCACACCCTACAGCTAGAGCAATAAGCAAGTGGGCCATATTAATTATAAGTGAAACATTTAACATGAACTAACTTCAAATTACATTTAACTAGAATTCAAATTATATATTAAAAAATCCATTAATTTCAGAGGAGACTCCTTCAACTTAAAGAATCTGAATCACAATAACAGTTCAAACCATCTTTTCCAGATACTTAACGAAGAGCTACCAAGAATGAGCATCTTCTGCTTATGCCCAGCTTCCTCCTCTTCCCAGTCCTTTCTTAAAATGATGAAAGCAACACTGATGGTCTGGATAGTGTTTTTATTTACAACTGTATGTTTTGGCAGAAATTCAAAAGTATGTCTTTCTAGAAGTGCTTTTGTGATGGAACAGTCAATGTACCACAGATGAAGAATTTAAGTATCACCTGCCGGGGGCACATGTTAAATATTTGCTTAAGGCCTTCAGTAAATGAAAATTATTAACTTGACTCTTTCAAGAATATTCAGTTCTCTAGCAATTTGGCTTTAATATGGAAAAGGTATATCCAGATGACATTGTAAGACTGATCTATTCTGTCTCCTTAAAAACAGATTTGTAGAACATCACTGAATGAGTCTCCCACAGAGAAAACCACAGTTCTCCTGTATCTCTGCTTTCATTTGCGTTCAAGTGAGGTATTTGTTTACAACAATTAAAGAAAACCTCAAATATGCTTGAGAAACTGATGCAGAGAATTCTCAATCACTTTGAGAAGCAATGGGATACAAATTAAATAAAAACGTAAATGTCATTCTGGGTAGCCTTTCAAGAGGGAGATCTGAACCATTGTGAGGTTACACTGGTGGTACTTATGAGAACAGTATCCCTTAGACACATGGAAACCACACCAAGAGGGAGCCAAAGCCAAAGGACTCTACTAAGGAGAGCAACAAAAGCATAGCTGTTTTTTTGCAACTGTGGAGCAGTGACTCATTTTGTTAACTCATATGGTCACGGATCTAGAAAAATATGTCTTCCTCCTACCCAATTTCAAAGAATGCAGATGATTTATGGACAAATCTCCTCTTCATTTACAACTAAATTTTGTCCAAGCTAATATCCGTATCTCCCAGTAAATGTTTACACCTACTGCACGAATATAAATCCTGGAGATATCAATTGTCAGACAGAGCACCAGCACCTTCAGTGTTGCTAAAGGTACTATGCATTGCAAGAATTCACAGTTCTTTTCCATGTTGTTTCCTTTGTTACCCTATTATATTCTTCAGAAACAGAAGTGGGAGAAAATATCCCAACAAATAAAGAAACACCATTATGAACCAGACCAATAGATTCCAAAGACAGCTATTTAACTTTACCTGTTGTGAAACACTATTATTATCAGCACTACTGTTGCTTTAAACAGGATGAGATGCTCAATTAGTTACAAAGATATTTACATGTCATGATGGATTGGAATGACACCATACAAAGTGATGACTGGACGTTGTTTGCACAGGCTATACTGAATGATAAAAAATATATATATATATCGTACCTGAAAATATAGAATTATGGTCCACATCAAGCCAAGCACTATAGAAGGCCTTCCATCAGCAATATCAGTTGAATTAATGTTGACAAGCTTAATCTATTTAGGAAAGAAAGCATGTGTTACTATCACTCACATAAGGAAAAATAGCAATTATGAAATGGATTTCAAATAGGTTTTATATTTTTAATGCATTTTTGCAAACAAATAATAATTCTTTACACACAAATAATGTTGAATGATGGAATTTCACTTTTTCTCTAAGTACAGTTATAGGTAATGAAATTGTAGAAACAATATTTAATTTCAGGGAGAAAAAAAAAGAATGCAAATTACATAAAACCATTGTACAAACCGGAGATCCTCGGTATATGGACTAGCATGAAAAGCAAAGGGGAGAAGATGATACACACAATAACTTGAAAATGAAAATGCATTAACTTCAGAACGTAAACAAAAGACATTTTAACAACATTTTACAATAGAATTAACAACTAAAGCAAATTAAACATTACATTGCAGACACACATCACAAATTATGCAAGTTGTTCCTGCTATAGTTCTAGATAGACATGAAATGCAAAGAGGAAAGCAAGTTCAAGAACAGATGAAAAACAGGAAAATGAAAAGCATAAAGCAAAGATAAGAAAAAAGAAAAGGGCATAACCCTTTATTTTGAAGGATTTTATCAATGCCTGTTAAGACTCCCTAGAGAAACAAACATGACATGAATTCTTTAAAAATAAGTAAATATGAAAAACTGAGCTATCCGTTGCCACAAACACAGTTATTCAATAGAAGTAGATTCGACTAATCCAAATTCCCAAATGCTAATCTAGAATTTGAATGAAGTATTACCCTAAGATAGACTCACAAGATAAAAGTAAGTAAAAGAGGAGATAAATAAGAACAGGCCAAAAACAAAGTTAATAGGAAAAAAAAAATGCTCAAGGAAATAGAAAATAACAGGGAGTATCGGAACATTAGAAAATATGGTGATTCTAATTCTCTCACCAAAGTCAGAATGTCTGCCACCAACTGTGACATAAACGTGAAGAGCAGTTAAAATACTCTTGTGCTATAGCTTTGCTCATGGAAAAAAAGATGATGGAATTGCTTTGAGGAAGCAGTGAAAGCACAGCACAAGACTGACTAAGTGACCTTGTTCCTCTCTACAAAGCAGAAAGACTGCAGATCTTTGAATCAGCAGCTGGAAACCCACTAGATAATATCAAGAATGAACAGCAAAAAAAAGACAGGACTCTATGAAATTAGAACTCCACGGGCTGCTTGGGAAGAAATAGAGCAGAAATCCCCACTGATTATATTTAAAATTCCCTCCATCAAGAAAACCAATGGAGGATAATCTTCTAGAGTGAGATCTGCCAAATTTCAAACTTTTTTTTTTGTAGCATAATGGAAATATTTGCAGGAGTCTGTCTGCATAGTGAAAATAAGAAATTAGTTTAACCTGTAATAATCATCACTTATGGGAGAGTCCATAGGGGAGCAGAGGACTTGGTGGTCCAATCACCTCAACTGTGAGAAGTATATACACATTTGAGAGCCTTCCACAGCCCATTCCTCCTTTCAACAGATATATCCTGTGCTTCTTGTATATGAAAACCCCTCTTTCCACTTTTGCTTTTCATCCTTGTCCTCCAGTGGTGGGCAGCTGCCTGAGCGAGGAGACCCTCCCAGCTACGCTCCAGCCCCACAGGCAGCAAGGGCAGCCGGCCTCCTTCCTTCATCGGCCTCAGAGCTCAGCAGCAGCTGTGCTCAGCCCTTGGAAAGGTATTTACTGCCTTTCCAAGGCAACATCTCCAAGGCATCCCCACCTCCTCAGGGATGGAGAGGCTGACCAACTGGACAGACACATCCTTTGAGTTGGATTCAGCCTATAGGCCACCAGGCACAGCATACCACTCTACCTGGCATAATGCATATTTCTAATCCCCTTTACTAGGAAATCTTGCATATTGATGGACACAGTACATACAAAAGAAACTAGCGAATATAGAGAATATAGAAAAAAAAGTCTCAGATACCATGTGCAAAAACAGTGCAGATTACTGACAATATCTCTGCAGTAGAGATAACTCCTTGGCTGCACTATTACTATTTGTGGGATCTGGACTGGGTCATTCATCTGGCCACCCACTACACTGGGCTACGCAGACTAGAAAAGCAAACCTTTTTGCTCCTCACTCTAGTCTTGGTTTAGACTATACAGGCCTTAACAGGAAAGAATCTCTCATTTACTTTGAGTCTTCCACTCTCAGGTTGCATATAACATAGTTTATATTAGCAAACTAATACACTAACTAGTAATATTGTGGTCTCAGGCAGATATTTGATTTGGGTATATATTTGTCTTTGCTTTGGTTATATATTTTCAAACACAATTAAACCAAAAAAATTTCTTTTCTGCTTTGTTTCTGTAGGGCTATGATAATCCCACATAACTGAAAAGCAGTTAGGCGAAGATGCTGTAGGGTTACAGAGAGGCAAAGGATGACAAAATGCAATGATTCCTAGTCCTGTGGCATTGTAGAAAACAAAACAAATCCAAAACACTGATATAACAAGAAAAAAATACCTATAATCTATCTGAAAAAAAGTAAATGTAAGTAAGTATAATACAGAGAAAAAAGGCAAGTCAAAAAAAGAAGTAAACTGCTTTTATATGGTATTCATTTCTAGAACATTGAGGGTCTTTTTGTTTTTATTAAATCTTTGGTTAAGATGTTTTCTTACCTTTCCAAAATGGCAACAGTGCTGATTTTTTTTTCCCAGAATCAATCCTGAAATTAGTCTGAAGTCCTGCCAAACTATTCTAAATTCTTACCTCTATACTTACAGGAAATAGAGTATTGTAAATATGGTCATGAGGAAAGCCCATAAATCTATGCTTAACTATAAATCAATGCCTCTGCTCATGATCATTATTTCATTATTCTTAACCTTGCTGAGAACAGCAAAAGGGAAGAAAAAGAGCTTATGAGCATTGGGGGTGGGGTGGGGGGAACCATCCAAGCTGATTCTCAAAAATAGAACTCAAAATTAGAAATATTTTATCCTATAAACTGCTATATACTTCTGCTCAGATTTAGAATTAGAGCAGGCAGGTGGATACAAATCATACATTTATAGAGCAAACAACAATAAAAGTAAAGGTAAAAAGACAGGACTAACTGCAAACAAACCTACCCGTCTTCCTTCTAGGAACTTAAGGGCTGTACCAATGTTGGCAACCCAGTGAATTCTCTTCAGCTGACGTCCCTGCTCACAAGGCTTAAAGAGAAAGAACAATGCAAACTCCAATCAGATTTACACCAATTTGCTGAAAAAAGTGAAGTTCTACTTATGACTACATATGCACATATGACAATCTGATTTAAATGTACAAATATTTATTGGAAAAATCAAATAGAGCTTTTACACATACCAACATGGAGGACTGAAGTGTGTGTGTATATACATATATAGAGGGAAGTAAATGTCCTAGAACTATTATCAACAACCTTAGATGGCTTGATATCCGTATTGAGTCCTGAGATTAAGTATTTATTTTTATTGTTCCTGAATGCATACATGTCCCGTGATATCTCTTAGCTTTCATAGATTAACACACGCAGCATATAATCCAGTGAATTTCAGTATTACTGGCAACTGCTTTGAAATACTATTCCTGTTTCACTGCTTAAGTTTCACCACAAGGGGGAGACTTTCTTTCTTAGACGAACAGAAACAGAAATTGGAACATCTCTGCAGGGCAGAAGCACAGCAGAAAGCACAGCTTCTTCCACTCACGCTACTACCACTCTCGCAGTCTGAATTACTATTTAATTTTGGCTATCATCTGGAATCAAAACATTCATACGAAATTTCAAAGGCGCAAGTGACCCTTGCAAATTACTTGAATGCGAAGAAACAGGCGACTTTTGCACCCGCCAGGTAGCAGGCAGAGGGACTGCTGCTCTGCTCTTGCAAATGCTGCTATCTGCTTGTCCAAGGGGAGGAAAAGTGAGAGCTCTGGGCCAATAACCCCTTCATTTCCCTCCCATATCAAACACAGCAATAACCGGGCTCCCAAGAGACAGTCTGTTTGCCATGTACACATGGGCTGGGAAAAGTCATTTGGTATCTGCTAAGGTTCTCTACTGCAGCAGAGCAGCCCGCAGCGCAAGTGGCTATTAGATCCCAGGGAAATGTTAGGTGCTTACCATTTTCTCAGACAGAAAGGGAAAAATTAAACACAAAAGGCTTTCATTATTTAAAAGGCATGAAAGTGCATGCATGCTAAACTTTTGCAGTAAGGCAGACCAATTTTTTTTATGGTACTTCATTATAGAAATATATCAGAAAATTATATCCTAGAAGTTCTGCAAATATTATATATTCAGAGAGAAGGAAATTCTTACCAGTTTCTGCCCTGAAAGGACCTCCAAAAGGGCAATCAGCATTACCCCATCTCTGATATCTTCAAACAGATCGTTGACGAACATGGGAGGATTGCGCTGAAAAGTGAGAAGACTTCAGATATAACAATGGTTCACCTGCACTGCGTCCTTCCTTCTTTTCAAACAGATTAGTATAGAGTTTTGGCCCCCTTTGCTATGCTTTTTAACATTTTATATCATTGAATCATTTAAACATTGTTTTGCCGTCAGGTTGTCTATCTGTTGAACATCTCTGGCACACTAAATGCTTTCTGAGACTAACAATACAAAGGAAAAGTAGAGACCAGACAGCTGGACAACTGCATGCGAGTCTACAAAATAACACCCAATTTACGGACGCAGCATTACAGTCAGGTTTCAGTTTATCAGGCTTTATTGCCTAGTGTTAAGAATGTCATTGCAATTCCACTCTTTCAGTCTGAAAAAATGAAATGTATGAAGGAAAAATGCTTTAAGCAGTAGCGTGGCTTTCTGAGCAACAGTACTACTTTCTCACAGCTGACAGTTGTTTTATTAAGTTGCTGTATTTTCTCGCCTCTTTTTTTTTTTTTTTCTCTAGGCCTTACCATCTTCCCATGCTAAGCAGTGTCTCAGTTTCTACTTAAAACAAATTGTTTAACATATGTCCTTACATTCACAACCACAACAATGATAATAATGAAAAACAATTGCATAAATGGATGATACTTCAGGAATTCTGAATAGCAAGGTCACATCATTAAACTCTCTTTTCTTAATTGTATGCCAGTATATTGAATTGTATTATTGGCTGGTCAGTACTCAATGATCACAAACATTTCTCTTAGCAAAAGAAAGCTGATTGTGAAATTTGTCAGCTGAAATGAATAAAAAATACATCTTGTAGCTTCCACAATGTGTTAAAATATCTGTTTATTCACATACTGCTAATGCTCATACCTGCTTATCGACTAAAATGACAATCATTGATGCTCTTGAAAAAGTGCTATAACAAAGCAGAATAAAGGAAAACTCCCATAAGCCTACTAGTTGCCAAAATCAAAATACTCTGCTTTCATTGCTCACTTAGGATTCACTAATATTTCATTAAAAATAACTTTGGTATAATGTGGAAAAAAATAACTACTTTGCCAAAAGACTTAGTAGGAAATTAAACAGTCTCTATGAACCACTTTAAGAAGTAAGAAAATAGCACATTTTCTTGTGTATATAAAATATAGCACTTTTACAACTAATTACTAGGATATATTTACTCAGTTCTTTTTACATTCCTCACACTGCAGTCTATAAAGGACTGCATTCATTCACAATGTAACACCAAAGAAATCAACAGAGCAACCAGGTCACTGCCAATTAATTTGCCCCAGTCTTGCTTTACAGGCAGTTGACATAAATACAATTATTTTTTCTCACCTTCTATTTTATAACTGCTTGTTTGAAACTTTCAAAATCTTTGTTTATCAGTATTTATTGCATGATAAATTAGCAAAAAAATATTTACTAAAAGACATGATGATTATAGCAGCTACCATGATACTCCAACTGCAGTTGAAGGCCTGGCAAATCTCACCTCCTATCTAGATGTGACAGCAGTGAGGGCAGTCAGTTGAAGTTAGCTCTACAGTAATGAAAAGAGACATTCCTACCAGGAACAATTAAGAAACGTTTGGATGGGAGGGTAAGTGAAATTTATGGCCACCTCTGTACTGCATTGGTCTCCAGAATATCCCTGTCATTTTGAGCACAGCTCACTTTCAGCTTTGATGTTCCTGCTCTTCAATTAAGTTCTAGTCCATAAGAAAACACATAGCATCCATATGCAAACAAAGTCTGGGAAGCTCCTCTGGTTTCCACAGTGTACAACACTAGACAGTCAACCTCTGATCATCCTTGTCAAGCTCTTGCTCTGAACACCCTTCTGAAGACCCGTTGCTCTTCACTGACAACAGTTAAGGAAACTTGGAGACTTGCATCCTACCTTCTTACTCATATAAGGCAGTGAAAATATTCCTGAAGATATGATCCAAGTAAACTAATTTCCGTAGTACTATCCTATCCAAACAAACCAGATTGCGTAACTCAGAAAATTAGCGAAAGCGTCAAAAAGATTAGAAGTATGGAAAAGATGAGAAGCAGCAAAGAAACCACAAAATCACTTACATCAAAGTTAGTAAGACTGATTTCTGAGAAGTGGGAAAACCACAATCATTCTTCATAAATCAGCAGACTCAAATTTATAATCTGTTGCTGCAAGTTATGTGCAATTTCTGAAAATTACTACTACAATGTGCCTTAATACCAATAAAGCAGAGAACAGAAGGCAGACACAACAGTCTTGCCACTTGGTTTCCTATATAAGAATCTTATTGCTTTGGAAATCCGACTACTTCATCAGTTGAAGTGATTTTGCATAACACACATGTAATGCATTTCACTACTCTGAAGATGTTAACATGTAATTTCAAGATCTTTTACTTATCATCCCATTTCATAAATCATATTTTTTCTACCCTGGGTATATAGCATGAATTTTCCCATGAGTTACCTTATTGCTATGACTCCAATTTTTCTCAGAAGTATGGAATGAGTCATCTTTTTAAATGGCAATCAGGGTATTCTCTTACATAAATATCACATAAATATAAGCCTTATTTCCCATGCCAATACATATGCACTTATATAGACTTACTGACACTAAGAGGTTCATATGCATCCATTGCATTGATTATGAAGCATTTCACAGAACTTATACCACACGCTTTTTTTTCCAGGTAGACTCTCTACTGAGAATAACAAAGTCCAAGTGTTCTGTTGGAATGGATAAATAAATACTCCTTGGCTGCATACATTAAAGGCAATTAAAAAGCAAATATATACATTGCTTACTTATTAGCTTCCAGGAAGTGAAAGGTTTTCTTAAAACAAACAAATGAACAAAATCCCTCTGTATTCAGGTATAACCTATACTATTCTATATTCCAAAGAATAAATGGGACTTAGCACCTAATCATCCAGTGGCCATGGCACTGTCAACGCACCATCTATAAGTCAGTAAAATGAAGAAGTGAAAAACAACTTAAAAATCTGTACTCTTGAAAATATTGACTCTACTCCAGATTTTGGCTTTCTGCTTATATCTATATGGCTCTAGTTGATGCCATCTACTCTAATGACCCTACCACACTGTATTTTGAATGCCAGAAAGCCTGTGCCATCTTTAAGGTAGGGAAAAGAATCTTTAAAAGGCATGTGAAGTAATCTTTTAAAATACTATAACGTTAAAGGAAAGCTGTCATTTATCAGGTGCTTGAACAAAATTATTTGAGGAAACTCAGATTATGCTCTGATAAGCAAGCAGACATTAAATCTACAACTTGTCAGGTCTCCTCTAAGATTTCATTTACTTATTGTTTTCTTTCAAGTTTTGACTTTAATTTATGCATTACAACACTTAGATGCTATCTCCAAAAAAGCAAAATAATACTTATGACATTCTATATATCTTATATAATGTAGTCAACATTTATATCTGCACTATATGCAATCTCACAGTGATTACTTTATAGTGACTAAAACATTTAGGAACAGTCATACCATAAGACCAGAGGCACGCTCCACACAAGCAAATTCATAAGCTCTGTAGGAGGAATTTGAATTAATTGGGAATGAATTTTAAAGGTTAGTGAATCAGATTTTTCTTATTAAATATTTATTTATGTAGCTGCATTTAGACTTGGTCACAAATTTTTGAATTAATGAGGAAATGTTTTTGCTTAAATTGGTTGCTCTGTCAAACTGATCCACATTGCTGCAGTGCACAGGAAACAACCTGAACAATTTAAAGACCTTCACTTCAGTACATATGAAAAGTATTCAAATAATAAGTCTTTGAATATAAAGAGATTTATAATAGACGTATAAATCTACAATTTCCCCAACATAGGAAATTAATGATAGAAAACATTGTAAAAATCAGCCACCATATATGGAACTAGCTAGTATTTGCTTGGTTTGACTGTTGTATTTCAATGCTTCTTCATGCTCATTTCTCATTTGGAGCTTTTTTACAACAGGAATCTCTTCTTCACACCCTGTACTTAACTTTATCAGTAAACAAATGGTGCTGTACAAACAATATTATCAGTATTGTAAGTGCAAAAATGCACTGGAAACTACATTTACTACACTAATTTTCAAACAATATTTACAGACTTCCTAAAAAGTTGTGTAAAAAGGCATCCACGTGCACACATAAGGAGAAAAAAAGTTAATCTTAGTCCTAGTAGGGAGCCAGTGCTCCAAGGACTTACAGCAGAAGAGCTGGGATTCCTATTAATTTCCTCATTCATGTGACATGAATTCCTTGCAAGGAAAAGTCTTTCACGGGTCAGAGTACTTCATGTACTTCAGTTTGCTCCAGCCTAGTAATTTCCTGACCACGTGGGTAGCTCTTGGTAACGTGATGATAGGTGTTGCAACCCCGAGTACACTAACAGTTCTCGATTGCGCTCACGGAGGACCCCCGCTCGCACTCTGTGTCCAAGGCTCCGGAGCAGCGCTTGAGCACGGCTGTCAGTGGCACCCGAGCTCTGCTGTGGGTGCCCCTGCCCCGGCCCCGTCTCCTGCGTGGGCTTTGCACCCCTGCTGCACAGCCTTATCTCCAGCCCTGTCTCTGGCACAGTCTCCTACATGGTTCCTAAATGGCGCTCTTGGTTGGATCCTGGAGCCATTTTATAACTGCAGGTGATGGATACTTGGTACTTTCTTTCGTTCTCAAGTGTTCATATTCATATTATTATCAATGTTACGCTTCAGAAAGTCAAAGAAGGTCTGTCATCTCCTTGATGTACCTAAAATAGCTATTGAATTAGTTTCTGTTTCAGTTTGAGTATGACTTTCTAGAAGAAAAACATTCTCTGTGATTTTAAAGTTTTCCTGTGAAGAATCTCTTTTACTGACAAAAAAAATCTTTTACTTATAAACTCCAGTGAACTACTCCATCCAGATTTATATTCCCAAATTATTTATTCTTTTCAAAAGAATTACTACTCTGTAATAAACAACAAAACAATATTACGAAAACACTTAATATGAAAACAATATATCAGATTTACAAATATGTAGGCCTACAATTAAAGTTTAAGCATAAGACAACTTCTCTTATCAGCTTCTTAATCTGACTCAATTAAAGCTTAAGCATAAAACAACTCTTATCAGCTTCTTAATCTGACCTCCCCACAGATTAAAAGTAAGAAAGAACAAACATAATGTCCAGCTTCTTCAGGACATTTTTTCACCTCAGTTAACAAACACGATCTGTTATGAATTCCCTTTCTGCTCTGGCATCTGCATTCAAAGAAGCAGGGAGGAGATAAAGAGTTACAGCATCAAGTCAACAACTGAGATTTATATAGCAACCGCAGAATACCAAAATCTTTGAAAGAAACGATGGTAAATTCATGTAGTAATGTTTGCCACACTACACTGAGAACAAGAATTTTGGTCAAGGACATAAGACTAATTAGGTGGTTACCTAAATAACAATATATTTAAATTATTTAAAATGGCAACAATGAAACTTTCTTCTTAAAAAGACACAAACAAAAACAAACAAAAAACTCCAAATCTTTGCAACAGCAGCCAAGAAAATGAGGCCAATTTAAAGTAAAATTATTATTAACTTTGAAGACTATAAATATTGAGTCAAATTTAAAAATTTGTAACCCAGTTATTCTGGATTACATTCTAAAGCAATTCTGGATTTCATTCTAAATCACCAACTGGCATACATGCTCAAAGAAAAAGGAAAGGTCTATGCATTTAAAACAAGTGATTGCAGATTCATCTATAATTACATGGGTAACACTTTTATAGGTCTTGCAACTCTTTCCACTTTAATCACAGTGTAATATCCCTGACTAACAGGCACAGGCTCAAATGAGGGATGGATTTTAATGCCCCAAACACCTTAGCTCACAGTGCAATTGATCCAGGACTCATTT
Organism: Crypturellus undulatus; assembly: GCA_013389825.1. Taxonomy (NCBI): domain Eukaryota; kingdom Metazoa; phylum Chordata; class Aves; order Tinamiformes; family Tinamidae; genus Crypturellus; species Crypturellus undulatus. The sequence continues at coordinate 519,335 of VWPW01000726.1, forward strand.
ATTCTGATGTCTAAAAAGAAATAATTTAATACTCTAAGGAAAACACTGAAGATAAGAAATGAGATGCTCTGGTATAAACTGGCACATCTTATGTCCCAGAGTTTCTGACAGTTGTCATATCCCTCTGTTATCGCTGACCAGAAGAGGACGCGGACTGCAGGAGGGCTACATTACATCTGCTGACTGAGAAAGCAGTCATCGTACCTGCACTCGTACTTACTCGTTTTCAATAAATGATACAAACATTTTAGAAAGCTGAACATTATAAAATAAATTAAGAGGGAAAAGGTTATTATAACTTCTAGAACTTCCAAAATGCAAAATATTCTCACTTTACAAGCATTTCTATTTATACCCATGAGTCAGACAATGACTGAGATAACAAATTTTACCCAAAGCTTCAGTGATGACTAAAGAGAAGGTATCAACAACAGCCAGAAAAATTCAAGATACCAACGTTAATATTATTCAAAAGCTTTCTGGACACACTTGTTTTCAGAAGTATCTCCTTAGAGAATTAGTAATACAACTTTTTTTTTCCTTTTTTTTTTTTTTTGGGTAACAATTTAGACTTTGCTATTTGGTAATACTAACATAAAAAGGAATTACTGTATTTAATGGTGAGTTAACTAAAGATACCAGTTCAGTCATTAGGTATAGTTCAATTTATTGTACCATATACTAATATATGTCCCTTCTTCTATAGGACTAGTCTGAGATCCTCAGCTGTTAGGACAACAATTATAGAAACTTGGTGTCATAGGAAATTAATTTTAAACACATAAACCCTTTGTAGTATATTTATTAATATTTAGCATATTCCTTTAATGATTTATTGTATATCAAATAACAAAGACTTTCTGTAGCAGCTTTATATCATATATCCACCAGTCAACACCTAAAAATATTTCCAATTCTGATACATCATATACATTTCTTAACATTTTTTTTCTGTTCTGTGACATATTATGCAATACTTCAACAGCTTATAATTAATAAAGATACTAGAAGGTCTGAAATATATTTCATACATGGCAGAACAAAACATGTTTCTCTTTTTCAATTTATTTTACTTTTTTTCTCCTCTAATTCACATGCAAAAATCCTTACCTAAGTAACTGATATTTATTCTAAGAATAAATTCATTTATAGTTCTATGATAAGTCAATAATCAGGAAAATCTACTATTTACAGACCAAAAGTATTCTTTACCCAACTTAACTCTAACTAGAAATACTGTAGTTTACATTGTAAGGCATCTAAACAAACAAGAAAAAAAAGTCAAGTTTTGGATCAAACCTTCCAAAAATGACACTCTTTCAGAATTAGGATATACATCTCAGGACAGAACAAGACAATTCAGAAGAAAATTGAGCTACTAAAGAAGGTATCTAAAATATAGCTTATTTTAAGTCTCAGAATTTTTATACAGTATCAACTATACATGTCCATATAGCAACAATATAGAAATCAAAATATTCCTCACACCTATCTGCTGATGTCTAAAATCACTGCTCTTTTTAACTTTCAACAAACGGTCTATGAATAAAGCTCTAACAAGAAACAGTCCTGCGAATGTGTACAGTACAAATACTGAGGGTCACATAACAGGTCCATAGTCGCCCAAAGTAAACACAGGCTCTAATCTCTGCCAAAGCCTGGAACACTATTTCAGGTAACTTTGATATCCTCAAACGTAAAAGAAATATTTGGCAAATATTGAAAGCTTTGGTACAAAGCCATTGGGAAAAAAAACGTCAAAATTACCTTGAAATCTTAATTATTTCTAGCCTTTATCTCTCCTGGGTGCTAAATGATGCAAGCAGACGGAATTAATGAGGCAGTAGCTAAAAGTCTGTTTCCTCAATATGTGAGTCTTATGGCCATAACATGGGGTAATCTGCACCTCCCCAACTGTAGCCTTGCCTAGTTTTTCCAGCTCTTGGTAACTCTTTTTCTTTGCTAGCAGTGCAAGACCAGCACTTTACTGTGTTCATCATCAGCCACAATTTTGACAGGCGCATCACATTGTTATAGGATATGCAGATGAGAGCAGAATGAAGACAATTCTGTCCAAAACAATTCTTGTTATGCCAAGAATCTCTCCTTAGCACATTTCGAAAGTCCACACATACCTTCCAGTATTGTTAAGTAACAAAAATGGCAACAATCTTTATGAGAACCAAGTATTCTAAACATAAAATTTCTAGGCAAAAGTGTGGAACATGAGTGTAAGGGCAAACCAGTGCATTTAACAGCCCCTGTGTTTTCTACAGTATGCTTCCACACTTCTGAAAGACATAACAAAGATTTTAAAACTTTAAAACTTCTGAAGTCTAAGTGTTTAAATTTTCAAGTGGCACAAGTCATTCCTCTTTGGAGCCTAAACTAAACTAAAACACCTCAATCCAGAGCAAACTATATTAACTGAGTTGCTATCATGATATCTTCTGTTTCCAACGAAAATATCAATTGATCATTATTAGTCCATTATAATTATACACTTTCTTATATATGCACACACAAACAAAATATACATATATAAATTGATCAATTATTATATGATATAACTGATTAATAAGTAATGAAAAAACGCAGGAAATGGAGTAATACGAGATAGATAATTCTTTTGTCCTGTGACACATTTTTGTATCCCACTTTTGTCAAGAACTTCAGCAAGTATTGACTATCTTTACATCTCACTTGCAGTAAAACTTAACATTCTCCGTATGTGTCATTTCTGTTGCCCTTTCCACACATTTCAAAAATAATGGGGAGAGAAATCTCATCTCTCTGTTAGAATCTACAGTCAAGCAGTCCTAAAGATAGACTTATTCTAGCAGCTGAGTTTTATAATGCTAATGAAGTTCATTTCCCAGTAAATCCCTCATTTGCATTTCTCAGTAACATAAATAAAAATTGCCTCTCTACCATAATTTCTCATTATATGAAAACAGAGGATATAAAACCAGGAAACTCATATTAAGTTATTTTGTTTGTTTTTAAGTATATTATTAGTCAATTCCTTCTACAGATGGTAGAAATCGTCAGTTGTCAGTCCTTCCTCAGCTTTTTGAAGATGATTTAAAAAAAAAATAAAAAAAAATAAAAAAATAAAAAGGATTGCAAACAGCACCTCCCATGTTTAAATATCTTAATGTACAGGACTAACTGATAAGCACAGGAAAAGCTGTACTGTGTGAAAACTCTGGTAAATGCCAAATTAAATCTCACTACCTGTGTCATCAGATAAAGCTGTTGTCACTTGTAATTCAGTGCTTTCAAACTTGTTTGCAAATCACCGACCTTATTATTCTACTAAAACCAAAAGGAGCTTTTAGGTTGCGGTAACCAGTAAGATCATGATATACCCCGAGATGCATCAGGTAAGGAATGTGGCACTGGACTTGAGAAGCACTTTGTATATATTTGTAGTCAGACCAGGATGTCTCCACCAAACTACACAGCATCCTAAGTTTTATTCAAGTATGCCATATGTAGTAATATATCTGATAATATTTCTAATATTTCTGCTGTTTAGAAAGTAGTTTTAATTTTTTACCTCTAACTTGAATAGCAGTTACTGTGCTTCCTTTTAGTTTTGTCCAAAGAATCTGAGCATCTGGCTGCAGACACACTTGCATTGCTACCACTGCCTAAACCACTATCATACTGAAATAGATTTCAACTTTGTAGTGTATAGATAACAAGGGTCAAGTCTATGCCATTCTGCTCAGCAATATCAGTCATCTTCTACAGTCTATGGCCCGCATTGATACAGAGAATAAGAATTAACTTAAAAATGATATTTTCAAAGCTGTATTTTACCTTAGCCAGATGAGTGTTGATCCATTTTGTGAAAGTCCTCTTTTGCACTGACTCTTGCTCATCTGAAAAAAAAGAAAGGAAAACAGTTTGCTTAGACATCGCTGTACACTGAGTTACATGATGGAAGAAAAATATTCTGTTCTGACAACAAATGCATTCTGCATGTCAGAAATGTCACTATATTTTCTTCAGATAATCCTATTAATTTTTCCTGTAACTGCCTATGACAAGAGCTTTATATTCTTTTATTAATACTCTGATACTTGTCTGCCTGAACAGGTTCACAGCACAGACCAAGTCTTAATGAATGACTGAAATGTAATTCACCATTCCAAATCTTTACGCCAAAAATAATTTGATTTCTATATCCATATTGCAGCACTGAAGAAGGTAGCCAACTCTACCCAGAGTTTGAGCACATCACTCATAGACTTCGTACAACTACCCATAGCATCTATACCTGAAAGTGTTTAGCAAGCTAAATTAAAGATTAAGGCATGATAAACCTTTTTGAGAGCAGCTCTGCCAGGGAGAAGCCACAAGCTAGTTCAGACACTTTCTACACTGCTACTTACTACCTCTCTTAGTTCCATCTTGAAGCTCTTGTTGGAATTTATAGTGAATTTTAACCATTCTCAGACAGTCCCTCAGGAACTGCTGCCAGCTGCATATGCAAAAATAGCTCCTGAACTAGCTCCTGCTTTCAGGGGGAACCAGGGTCACAGCAGCAAGGGGAAGGGAACCAGCGCCGTAACCAGTTCCCGGGCTCCTCTGCCTTCCCTGCCACAAACGGGTTTTGACACGTGCTGAAATTTTAGACTAGTGGCACTCAAATACTTACATTGGGGATTTTCTTTCTCAAAAGAAGAGGAAATAACTATTTCACTGAAAAGCTAATCACGTTATGACTATCATCAGTTCTGAATGAGACTCTTGCTTCCCTCTACAGAAAATCTAAATAAATAATGAAACATTGCTAAATAAATTATTTCTTCTTTGAAAAAGCACGTGCGCCACAGTCTACATCTGGAAAATCTAATTTTAGTTCCTGCCTCTGCTTCTGGCTTGTGTAGTACTAAACACTAGTGATTTGATCTTTCACATCTGTAAAATTAAACGGGGATATTCTTTAATCCCCTTTAAAGCTCTAGAATGGATAACTAATAAGTTATGCATCCTACTGGTAATAAGCTACCAAATTTGCTCTCCTATAATGCTTCTCCACAGTAAGAGTATATTTTACTTTAAGAAAGACAGCAATGGCTCCCTGACCACAATGTGAGCTCCCCAAATGCATGCACTATGTCTCAGGGTGTTTTTATATTTTAATTAGTCAGAACACATATTTTGAATGATTAGTCACATATAAGATGACAACAATATGATCAAAATATACCATATAACCTACAGTACAAGATGAGATTTACCAGAGGAAAATAAGATACATGTATTCTCTAGCTTTTATTGCTAGATGCTTTGTATACATTCTAAGAAAATAATTTTTAAATTTGTAGAGCAGCCTATCCTGTATCATTTTTAGAACATTTATTACAATTTCAGAATCTACTTGTTGCACTTACAGTTAAGTGTCGCTCCAAATACTGCATCGAGCCTTATTCAATAGCAACAGTTTGGGGCACAGCCCCAACTGCTTGGGGGTGTCTTTCTAAGTGATAATTTTTTCTGTCCTGACTTGGAATCACAGGCTTATAGCTTTCTCTGCCTCCTCTGCCTCTGAAATGTGCCAGCTTACAAATGAAGACGTTTTGATCTTTGATTCAAAAACTAAAAGTCTTGCTGACATATAAAATCATGCAAAGATATCTGAGACGATACCATTAAAAAAAAAAAAAGTTGAATTTCTACATTCTGGAAAACAAAGTTCTTTCTGTAGTATTTCTAACCTAAATATATACATAGGGTGTTTCACATGTGATATATAGTAAATGCCAGTTCTGCTCTGACACGTAGCCCAATTCACTTCAGTGGAATTAGCTGTACTTTTGAACTATATCCTGTGGATATGGTAACAGAGAGAAAGACAGCACACACAATCCGACCAATTCTGACTCCATTCATGCCTCTGAAACTCAAACTTTCCCAGAAACAAAGTTATAACAATAGCTTACAAAAAGATAACTGAGTTTTCAGAATATGAACATTCGATCAATGAAATCAGCCAAAATGATAGCGGCCTTTAATCCCTAATCTGCTTTGTCTGCATTTCCCGATTTGTACTTGATCCCACACATTTACGAACTGGACTTCTGACGGCAATCGGAAATCAGGCAAAACTCCTGGCTTCTAATTGTTTACCAGCAGCAGACGTACTCCCTTCCAGTCATAGCAGTAAACAGCAGAAATAGCCTATTTCAAGGCAATACATGAATAATACATTATTCACAATCTCTGCAGGAACCCAATAGTAAAGTTTGTCCTTTTTAGCATTTAGTCTATATTATACTTAAAAAATAACAGATGTAACCAGCTAAAACAACCTATGTCTGAATAAAATTAAACAGTGGATTGATTTTACAAATCCCATGACAAAAATACTTTCTACAAATTTCCCTGACATAAATAATCTATGGCAGAGATGCTTATTTACAGTCACAAGATACATGTGTCACACAGCTCTTCATGCTCACCTCGCTTGCAAAGATGTCAGCATTTTCCTTGTATCACTTACCCTGACGGTATGGAGAGAACCTAGGAAGCAAATTTAACGATGAAATGTTTCTGCCACCAGCATCTCTGTAACAAGCCATACGCACTGCTTCTGTGGTTCCTCCTGGCTCACGCAGCAAGTGTGCAGCTTGTATTTAGAATACAGCTACGAGCAATATTTTTAAAAGCAATGTGATCACTTGCAGCACTGTGAGTCCTGGCCTCTTGCACCAATCCCTTCACTGGCTCTTAGCAGAGAATTGACATGGAGCCAGACCTTAAAAATATTTGCCTTTATTCTTGCAGGGATGCATCAGCCCGGAAAACCCAGCTGTGTTTGAAGTAGCAGTTCTGCTGGTCTCACTGCCATCCTCCTCCTCGACTGTTTTCCTGAGCGAAGATTTTATTACCCAAGTCACAACCAATCCGCTGGCGGAAATCTCTGATGTCAAGAGCCTGAATAATTCATCCAGGGACTGGGACAACCTAAATACGCTGCTGATACCCTCATGCTGTAAGATGTGCAGCTGCAAAAAGCAATGCAGTCTTCTCACCACTCCTTTTTCATTATATACTGCTCAGCAAGCATAAAAATGGCTGAAAGGCATAGCCCTTTGCTAAATTGTCATACATATAAAAAAAAAAAAAAGTAGCTGTTAAACATGGCCACTTGGGTTCATTGTAGCATACTCGCTGTTTAGAAAGGGATGTCCTTCAGTTTTGTAATGGAAGTACTGAACATGAAGAAAAAAAAAAAAAGAGCAGTATATTGGGCATGTAGGCCATTCGGCTTTTAACAATCTATTTAAATTGTTTTATAAGAAAGATGAAAAATAATGAGACAGAATTTTTTGAGTGTAGGTAAAATAGCCTGAAACTTATTGATATTTCTGAAAATATACAGTACTTTCTATTTCATTAAACCAGAGCATCAGTGCATTTGAACAGACTTTGCCTTGCTCTGGTGAAACAAACACTGTTACAAAACAATAAATGTGGGGATTCGTGTGTTGTTCAACGGCAGGGGCCAGAAGGGTAGTGCATACTATTGAGATGAGAACAAAAGGCACATTTTTAATATATGATATGCAATGCAGCATTATAAAGAGAGATCAAAATCCATCTTAAATTTACGTAAAATGACTGACAAAATCACGCTGTGTATGAAAGAAACATAGCAACACAGGCTTAGTTAAAATTGAATCAAATGTCTTAGTTTAAATGGCTGACAGTATTGCCAGAGTTTTGCAAATCTTTTTTTCTACTAAAGCACTGGTAACTGATTTTTCAGGTTGACTAAGAAAAAGGGCAAATAGAATGGGATGCATTTACTTAAAGTCAACTAGAAATAATATTTTAAGAGATGAACAAAGCCAATCATGAATCTTGGGACAGTTACGAATGTGTTAATGAAACAGTCATCATGCATGCATGTTATAATACATATAGTCATGCACAGCATGTATGAAGGAGGGGGAGTAGTGGCACACTTTCTCACAGCACTATCTTAAGAGACGGAGCTTCCTAAGCATCCTGGTCTCTGTCTGCTGCCCATGGCTCAGCCTCTCCCCAGCTGCAGCACCAGGGACAGGACGTGCTGCAAGGAGACACATGGAGGAATCCCACGCACACACACATACAGCACAGCCGAGTTTGCACGTGGGTCTGGCTATCAGTCTATTGACTGAGTCTAGATGACTTAATATTTGGGAGATTTGTTGTGTCTTTAGTGCAACTCAACTCAAGCTGTTCACATTTCATTTTTAACATAAGTTATCCTTTTATGTTTTGTTCGCTTCTGTTAATTCTGCCTTAAAAATCTCCAAACAACTTCCAGTTTTCATTTTCAGCTCTTTGGAGCCTTTTGGAAAACTGTTAAAATAACCTGAAACTATGGATAAGGAGGAGTGGAGAAGCAAGCCAAACCACCTACAGTGTTTCAAGAAGTTGCTTGGGAACACATCACAGCACCAAAAGTAGTGAACAGCACTGCGCAGGGAGAGGTGGTTTGGTCAGCAGTCTGAGATTAATTCTCTAAAGCTTTCAGTAAGACATTTTATATTACAGTTTCTGTCTTCATCATAGACATTTTTAACTTAAAAATAGATGTAGAAAAACTTGGAAAGTCTAAGCAATAATATGAATACTTCAGTCACGAAAAGGAGCAGCGTTTTAAACTACATGCCTATAACCAGTTGCATCCGTAACAGACTGGTTACTCCATTGAGGAGTATTGTATAAAGGAAAAGCAGGAAGATTGAATTGCTTACATCTGCAGTTAATGTATTTATAGGACAAATGCAAGACCTATTTTGGTCTGACAAACCAATGCACATAGATGGTGGCTTTAAAGCTAGCATATTGTTTGTGACTTGCTATGTTTAGCAGTAACCCCTATACATTTTAGACAGGAGAAATAAAGGATAAGAACACTATGGACAGTAGGAGTAAAATAAGACAGAGAAGGGAAGAATTACTTTCAGAGCCACTGCTATGCAGCTGACATGACAGTTTAGCAGTATTAATACAAAGAAGGGGAGTATGTTCTTGAGTCATCCATTTAGGATTTATACGTGTGTGTGTGTGTGCACACACGCGTGTGTGTATGTGCATTATATATATGTCTTTAGATTTTTTTTTTTTTTAATATAGTTAAAGGAAAAATCCAGGATCCATCAGCTCCTCATCCTCCGGTCAGTTCCCCAGTAGGAAAATAAGAGGGATCAGATCTGGGCTTCCTAGTGTCACACACCAGTGCTTGGTCTAAAGGCAACCTTAGCTCATAATCTTGTACATCTGGGTGCAACAGGCACATTTTACATACATACAAAACTCATTTGCCTGTGCTCTGGCCTTCATGGGAGGGAAGCTCCCATGTGTGGGAATCTGAATAAAGCACAGTTTGCTGATATAATGTTGATGCTTACTAAGGGGAGGAGTGTTGCTAGACCTGATACTAACAAACAGAGCTTGGGAAATGTAGGAAATGAGTGGGAAATGTGAAAGTTGGGGACAGTCTTGGCTGCAGTGACCACGAGTTGTTGGAATTCACAATCCTGCAATAAGGAAGCTGGACAAGAAGTAGGATTGCAACCCTGGACTTTAAGAGAGATAGCTTAGACCTCTTTAGGGAGCTCCTTAGACGAATCCCCTGGGAAAGGGTCCTAGAAGGAAAGGGGGTCCAGGAGAGTTGGCTACTTTCAAGCATCACTTTCTCCAAGCTCAGGATCAGTGCATTCCTATAAGAAAGAAGTCGAGAAAGGCGGGCAGGAGACCTGCGTGGATGGGCATGGTGTGGGTATGTGTTGAGGAGAAAAAGAGCGTGTACACAATATGGAAGAAGGACCAGGCCACATGAGAAGAACATGGGAACATTGTCAGAGAATTCAGGGATACAACGAGGAAGGGCAAGGCCTGTTTGGAATTAGAGGTAGCGAGAGATGTCAGGGGTAACAGAAAGGCTTCTACAAATACATCAGCAGCCAGAGGAAGGCTAGGGAAAATGAGAGTCTGTTGCTGAATGAGGAGGGTGCCTTGGTGGCGGAGGATGCTGAGTAGGCAGAGTTACTAAATGCCTTCTTTGCCTCAGTCTTTACTGCTAGGGCCAGTCCCCATGTACTGAGCCCAGAGACAAGAGAGAGAACCAAGAGAGAGGAGGGCTTTCCGCTGGTCGAGGAGGATTCGGTTAGGAATTATTTACGCTGGACGTTCATACTTGTATGGGCCTGGATGGGATGCACCCAAGAGTGCTGAGGGAACTCACAGGGGTCATTGCTCAGTCACTCTCCATCATCTTTGAGAAGTCATGGAGAGTGGGGGACATGCCGGAGGACTGCAAGAAAGGCAACATCACTCCAGTCTTCAAAAAGGACAAGAAGGAGGGACCAGGAAACTACAGGTCAGTCAGCCTCACCTCTGTCTCTGGAAAGGTGATGGAGCAGCTCATCCTAGAGATCATCTCTACAGGTTATGTCAAGGAAAAGAAGATGATCAGGAGTAGTCAGCCTGGATTCACCAAGGGGAGGTCACATCTGACAAAACTGACAGCCTTCTACCATGAGGTGACCAGCTGGATGGATGATGGGAGAGCTGTGTATGTTGTCTACCTCGACTTGAGCAAGGCTTTTGACACAGTCTCCCATAACACCCTCATAGGAAAGCTCTGGAAGCGTGGACTGGATGAGTGGACAGTGAAGTGGATTGAGGACTGGCTGGATGGCAGAGGCCAGAGGGTGGTGATAAATGGGGTGGGTTCTGGTTGGAGGCGTGTGGCCAGTGCCAGCCCGCAAGAGTCAGTACTGAGCCCAGTGCTGTTCAGCTTCTTCATCGATGACTTGGACAAGGGCACAGAGCGCACCCTCAGCAAGTCTGCAGATGACACCAAACTGGGAAGAGTGGTCGACACTCCTGAGGGCTGTCCTGCCATTTAGAGAGACCTAGACAGGATGGAGAGTTGGGTAGAGAGGAAAATTATGAGGTTCAACAAGGACAAGTGCAGGGTCCTGCACCTGGGCAGGAATAATCCCAGGCACCAGGACAGATTAGGGATTGACCTGCTCGAAAGCAGCTCCACAGAGAGGGATTCGGGAGTCCTGGTTGACAAGAAGTTAACCATGAGGCAGCAGTGTGCCCTCGTGGCCAAGGTCAGTGGCCTGCATCAGGAGGAGCGTTGCCAGCAGGTTGAGGGAGGGGATCCTGCCCCTCTGCTCAGCTCTGGTGAGGCTGCACCTGGAGTACTGGGGGCAGTTCTGGGCTTCCCAGGACAAGAAGGACATGGAGCTTCTAGAGCCACAAAGATGATTAAGGGACTGGAGCATCTATCATATGAGAAAAGACTAAGGGAGCTGGGCCTGTTTAGTCTGGAGAAAAGAAGGCTGAGAGGAGATTTGATCAACATGTTCAAGTACCTGAGGGGTGAATGTAGGGAGGATGGGGCCAGGCTCTTCTCTGTAGTGGCCAGTGACAGGACAAAGGGTAAATGGGTACAAGTTGAACCACAGGAAGTTCCACCTCCATGTGAGGAAGAACTTCTTTCCTGTGAGGGTGACAGAGCCCTGGAACAGGCTGCCCAGAGAGGCTGTGGAGTCTCCTTCTCTGGAGATCTTCCAAACCCGCCTGGATGCCACCCTGGGCCACGTGCTCTGGGTGTCCCTGCTGGAGCAGGCGGTTGGACAGATGATCTCTAGAGGTCCCTTTCAACCTCAACCATTCTGGGATTCTGTGATTAGCACCAATGGAGCACAGTGGCCCCACACTCTGGGCAAAGCTGCACCTCTTGCCCTTGATCAGAAAGGTTTCTCCCACCACTTAAAGAAATTGAGAGCAGCATGACTGTCTGCAGTGGATTGGAAGATATCACAAAAATGACATTGTTATGACCCTTATGCATCTTTTTCATGCCCAGTCCTTACTTACTCACATTTTGTTTTGGAAAATTGAAAGAACAAACTGTAATTAACCTGCTCTGCTCTGGACAGAGTCCATTTTGTTTCCCACGTGAAAAAGCAGAATGTATTCAACCTAATCTGCAAATATATCAGTATTTTGCATTTATTGAATTTCTGCTTTCACTGCTGTTCTACCAATATTCTCATCATCTTTGTGAACCTTTGTCTTCATCTTAATATGGACATAAATACCATAACATCAGCATCATTCATAACATCAGCACTCAGCTGAATACAGTTGGAAATGCAAGTGGAAGTTAACATCCATTAGGAAAACTATTAAAAACTCATTTAATTCACTTTTAAAAGCTGCATCTGCAATGACTTAAGTTCCTTCTGAAAGGGTCAGGATTAGCCATTCTACAGGCATCTATTTGCCAGTCTGGCATGAACTAAGTGCTCACACACATACCTCAACTTGGAGCTATACAAAAGGTGAAAGCAGTCTAATGTGGCCGATCAGAGTCCTCTTGATGCTTGTTTTATTACTTCTTTATTTTCCTTAAGTGTATACTTTAAGAGGTATTTGAGATAATGACAACTCATGTGGAAATCCAGAAAGTCCATTAATTAGAGTAACCACCAAGATCATGATTTAACCTCAATGTCTACTTGATTAAAAAAAAAAAAAAAAAAAAAAAAAAAGTGTATTTTGGCGAAGTATGCAAAAAAAGCCCTTGTCTCTTAAAGAGTGGCTGGCCAATTTTGTCCTTGATAATTTTCTTGTGTGTTTTCCTATGAAGTGAAATATGTATGTGTATATGTAGATATATATAGATATATACACACACACACAAATATACATAGTACTCTTAGGAAACAAAATTCATCATAAATAGACTGAGATCCTAAATTCCTTTATGCACCTATGCTCATGTCTCATCACGTCTCACACATAACATATTCTGCTAAAATCCTCCCAGAAGAGTACCACTAAGTCTGCAGATACCTTTCTTAGTTAGGAATCTAAGGAGTAATTTTATACTCAAGGAGCATATTTCACATGATGTTTTACAGAAATATCTATCAGATTTAAGGTAGTATATGTTTGAAAATTCAAAATATAGTCTTCAGTTCCATCTTTTAATCACTTTATGATACTTAGAAGTGGTGAAAGTGTTGCTTTCCTGAGGTCAACTATGACAGGAAGGAAAATTACTATTAAGTTTTCACTGATTTCCAGTATGTTTGTTACTGCCATGTGACACTAACAACAGCTCACAACACCAATCACTATGTTCTAGAGAAACTTTGTGCAACAATGCTTGTCTTTTTATTTTAGAAAACATAAAAACTCGAATTCCTTACACCAAATGTATTGCACTGAGCCAGTGTTTACTACCAACATTATGATTACTATTCTTGCATTCTTATAGTGAGTTGAGCACCCTAAAAGAACGAGAGAAAATGTGACTTCAGCATGGAAGAGCTTAGAATCTACTGAGATAAAGCTAAATTAATGGAGACATGCTAGTCACATGTGGATTAAAACATTAAATCTGCAGGGATGCTGCATGTCCACATGCAAAACTGTGCAAAAAAAAAAAATATAAAACACACATGGATAATTCTTGTCTTCCAGTAGGGGGGGGAGGAGGAGAAGACATTCTGCAATCACATCTCAGTCACATTTTTGCCCAGGGTCACTGAAATAGTATACTATAAGTTTACAGCAAAGCAGATTTCTTATTTTTTATTTATTCTGTGCCAACTCTGGCAAATTTTCTCTTGAGATCACTTTGGTATAGTTACAATAAATTGCAGATGTAAAACTCTAAAATAGTCTACCTAGGGGAAAAATACACAATTTTTTGAATATTGAATGAGGCTCAATAATTTTAAATGCACTTAGAATCAAATTATGTACTCATTACATATTCATTCCTTTTGAAGTCAGTAGCTTCATTACTGTAAGTCAATAACCGTTCAATATTATTAGAAAACAAATGCAAGACATCATAGTTTCTCAGTGCATTTATAAAATTATACATATGTCCCTGTATCTCCCAAATCAGGTTCAAATCAGGATCTTAATTAACCTTCCAAGGGTGGATCATAATATAATAAAGATACATATGAGCACATATAAAGACTCATTTCTATGGGAAATGCTATTTCTTATGCTAATCTCTTACCTGATTAAGAGAGAAATATAGTATCTCCTGCTGAAACAAATTAATATTTACAAGTCTCCATAACTAGAATGATAGTTGGTACCTACGGGGTGCTGAAGAGATTTTTTAGGAGTGAAGTAAAGGGCGTGAGCTGTGTGTGCACAAATCCTACTAACTGAAGTCTGGTACCTACACAACATGGACTTAGATCATATGGTTATTCCTGTCACAGTCAAAGCCATCTGCTATTTCTGAAGAATAGCCTTCACAAGAGTTGAACATGTTTTGGCATAGGCACAGTGATTTCACACCTCCATCTGATTTTTTTTTTTTTTTAATTTTTTTTTTAACTGGTATTTCAAATGTGGTACTTAACTGTAAAATAAACAACGAATTCCAGTTTTAAAATGAACAGCATCTAACTCAGACATTTTACTCAGGGACAAAAAAAGTTATTTTTCTGGGAGATCAGGCAAAAATGGCTATTTTGATGAAGGATCTTCATCAACTAGAAACAAAAAAGTTGGATTTCCTCAAAGATTAGTCTTTTAGCAGTATTATTTAATACTTTCAGACATAATTTTGACAGGTAAAAATACAACAGTGCTTATGAAGTTTACTAAGGACTTGTATTTGGTAAACACCAACACAATGAAACGAAAAAGAATGACCTGATCAAACATTAGAATAAAGATTAGGCCATGTTCAAAAATCATGAGCAATTGGAACTGGTACTGAAATCAAAAGGTTGAAGAATCAATATAACAGAAAACTAAAATAGCTTAGATGACTTCCTCTTAGAAGGACTATAATCATTTGTGTAAATATATGAGAGAAATGAATGAAGACTACATAAGAAAAATCGCTCTTTATCTTGAAAAAATAGAAATGCATAACAACCAAAGGGAGCAGGTGGATTATGAATATATTTCAGTTGGAATCAGAAGAAGGTTTTCACCTCTTAAGCAGAACAAAGTTCTGAAGCAATCTCCCAGGACTCCAGCAGTATTTTATCGGCTTGGTAGCTTATAAGCGCAAGTGATAAATGACTCATTTGATAGGGCCTTTTCAGTCCTATTTTATAACAATATTTAGTTTCAATGCCTATCCTGTGCACCTAACACGAAAATAGGAATTCCCAGATGAGGAAGGAGCACTAATAATATGGAAGAAATGTAGCGAGACAGAGCTCCAATTTGCCAGTTAAAGTAGGGAAAACAGCTGAAACTACATCCCCAGCCTCATCCAAAATGGCCCTGTTGCTCCTTAGCCCTTTTGCGCATGACATTACTACTCTTAGCCCTGTGGCTGAACCTCTCTCCACGTGCTCAACAGTAGGTGGCACAGGTTCTCCTCTGTTTCCGGGGTGGCAGCTTCAGAGGAAAATTTCAGGCCTTGATCACAAAGTTCAAAAAACAACGAACAAAGGAAAAACGAAGCAAAAGTGTGTGCTTTGATGCAACACAAACTCTGGAAATCTTTGGGGTAAAAATTACATTTAAAAATCAGAGGCTGCTGCTTAATATCTAATTGGGATTTTTACATTATTAACTGTAAATTAATTAGTTATTGCTTGAGTCTACTTATAAAGAACAAATACCTCAGATAATTTTTTCCCTTAAAATACTTTAGCCAAATTCTGATGTGAATCATTCAAACTTTGTTACTCTAAACTAAGCTACATCAGTTGGTGTTGGCAAAAAATTCACAGCCACAGAGAAAATAATGTATTTATGTACTTTTGTCTAGGACATGAATTGCAAAACCTTGTGTATTTGTATAAGATTTGATATGAATAAACAATGACACACCCAAAAGTGTAAAGTACTCAGTCACTAACTATACTGCTCCATCTCACGTGTCGGAGCTTACGGTATGAACTTCACTAGTAAGCAAACCTTAGACAAAAGGCAAGATTCCAGTTAATCTCATGGTTACTATTTGAAGCTCCAGGCAACCATAAACCTAACAAAAGGGAGGCTGAAATACCAGTGTCTTGTGAGAGCTCTGCACAAAAGCAATTGCAATTTTCTTTATTCTGGGGGGATTTTTAGTATGCTACTCCTAAATTCAGAATATTCACCAATAATGTCAGCAAACACTTCTGTTTGTATTAACAAATTGAATAATAAGCCCAATACCAGTAAAAAGAGACTATAACAAAACAACAGCACAGCATAAACTCAACAGAAAACACACACAGATAAAGGATAAAAAAAATATTAACTTTCTGCAGCCAATTACTACAGCCTGCTCTGCTGTACGGTTACAAATAAAAGTATTCTCCATAAAGATAAAGACAGCCACCAAAAACCTACCTTGTTTTGATTTGAGCATTGGACCAATCCATTGACCATCAGTGAGCTCTTTACATACAAGCGGCACAGGATTTACTGTTTTGAGCTTTGGGCAGTGCCACTTCTAGAGGCAAAGCCCTTCAACTTAAATATCCAAACACCCAACTGAAAACATTTGATTGCCTAAATGTTAAGGGAATCCCCAAAGTAATAAAAAATCAGTGCCTGGCCTATGACTCAATTTAGTCAGTGAAATTGAAAAGGCTGCTAACACTTAATGACAGACTTGTCAGCTACACAGTAGAATACTGTTAGGTTTTATTCTAGTGAATATTTGATACTTAACAATTCTATTATGGTAACTAAGGTCTGTCAAGGCCTAGAAGGTTGGTTCAGTCACAGAATGATAAAAATAGCTGGTAAAGCTATTCAAATGTGTCCAAATTAGAAGCCTCTTCAAATGCTTAGCTTACTTCAGAACTTTAACAACCAGGCCATAAAACAACTCACTTGCATTCCCGCTTAAGTATGCTTCATCCCCTTGAATTTACAGCATTAATCTGACTGTACATACACTACTCCCACACAGACTGACTGAACACACTTCAGCTCAGGGAATATGGACAAGAATCGATTTTTACTGTCCTAAGCACTTCAGGTAAGCCAAGAAAAAGAGCTCTTCTTCCTCCACCTCCTCCCCTCTCGCCCTAGATTTAATTCTGTCAGATATATAAAAGGAAAAAAAAATAAAGGAAAGGATCTGAGGAAGAAACAAATGGAAAGGTGTGAGGTATCTGGAAAGTTTATATCCACAGGCGTGAAAAAAAAAAAAAAAAAAAAAAATCTGACAGCTGGAGAAAAGTCGCATAAGCTCACATTACATTACAACATCCCTAAAATACTATTTTTGACGACAAATATGTAAATCACATTGGTTATTAATGCTCATTAATCAAGTTGAAGAACCAAAAATAAATCCTAAAAAATATTTAATCACACATCAACACCTATAGCCTGTTCTCCGAATATCTTCATTCCACCTAAAAATCCTGAGATATAAGCTAAGAATCAACAGATATACAATTCATCAGTGAGTGTAAAAGATAAAGATTTTATTATGAACCAAGAAGTTTTGTTATTCATAGAATCACAGAATGCCTAAGGCTGGAAGGGACCTCTAGAAGTCATCTAGTCCAACCCCCGTGCACACGCAGGGCCACCTAGAGCACGTGGCACAGGGCTGCATCCAAGCGGGTCTTGAAGATCTCCAGAGAAGGAGACTCCACAACCTCTCTGGGCAGCCTGTTCCAGGGCTCTGTCACCCTCACTGTCAGGAACTTTTTCCTTAAGTTCTTGTGGAACTTTTGGCTTCAGTTATTGCTTTGGATTAAGTTGTACAATAAAGTAAAATTCACCCAATATCCATAAAAATAAAAAGAAACACCCTACATAATATGTAGGACAACCAGAACACCTCAAATTTCCCTAGTAATTATGCTGTGACGAATGCTGTTTCACAATGAATATATTGCTTGTAGACCCCTGTTCCCTTCCCCCCTCTTTTTTTTTCTTTAATATATCAGAAAAAAATTCTGAAGGTTTCTCGTAACTTTTATGCAAGTAGTAAACGAATGCAGGCTATCTAACAGGGCATTTGAAACACATAGCTGCAAGGTGCATGCATTTTGATTCATCAAAATAAAAGTACTATCATAGCCCAATTTATACTTAAGCAGACAAGTACAATAAAAATACATCCCTTTGACTCAATTCATTTTGTACCTCAGATCACCTAATCACCCCCAGGAGAACGCAGTTTCAAGATAAATATGCATGTGTATGTGCATTTTAGAAAGTATTCTACAGAACTATCCACAACTAAGTGCAGTAAACAATAAACTGTACACCATTAACATAGCTATTTTTAAAAACAGTTCTAATTATGGTGAACACTGGCTGCATTTATTCCAGTTTTAAGCATGCCCTGACTCAACTCCTCTGCAAAATTGGAATAGACTGTACTTCTCTTTACAAAAGATCACAAACAGCCCTTTCTGCCTCTAAATCCATTTTGTTCTGCTGGAGCAGGATAAAAGTGGATTCCCTTGAGCCAAGGATCTGATATAGAGAAGCCAAATCAACACTGGCATAATCTGCATTTGTAATTTTTTCAAGCATCTTTACAATACTCCCGCTGTGAAAGAATATTCTGATTGCTATCAATTGCTGTGACTAGGCAGCTAATTATAGGTTCGGTAGACACTAGTAATCAATCAGCACCCATGAGTGTTCCAATGGGCACAACATGATTTTTGTATCCATAAGCAGAGAAACAGTAACTCCATGAACTAAGGCGGAATATGGTAGAAATCACCTGCTGCAAGAGTCCTGCATCATCATTTGCCTGCCTTTGGGACTAGGCAAAAGGGGTGGGGGGCAAGACAGTGCAAAATGGAGGCAAAACTTCTTCCCAGATTTCCTGTATTCCCTGAAGTGCAATTACAAGCACAAACTTACTTCCACTTCCTCCCAAACTGCCGGTCTTTGTAGGAAACTGGTGAAAAACTCACTCAATATATTCAACCCATTGGACCTGGGGGGTCCTCAAACACGCCAGACACAAGCACGCACAGCCCAGCTCGAATCGAGGTGAGCGCAGGGCTGCCTGCAGCAGCGCCCCTCCTACCTCCATCATGGTTTCAGAAGGAACATGCAAGGGTCAGCAGTGACAAAGAACACGACACGGATTACTTCTCCTCTAGATGCTCAAGAACTCACGAGTTCAGGACATGCATGTAAAACTTAGCTGAGTTATAATCATTACTGCAAACTCCCCAAGTTTCTTGTCTTGTGTATTTTACAGGTGTTGTTATCTCATGTCCAGCAGAATCAAAGTCCCTAAGTGTGTAATATCCTACTTCATTACACTCATTTAACGTGAAAAATATTATTATTGAACCACAAAACCCACAGTGCTTTGAACCACAAAACCCACAGGGCACGAACTAAGAAAAAGAAAATTTCAATAAGAACAAACTAAAAATACTGCCATATAAACTGATATTAACACCAATATTATAATGTACTAAAAAAAAAAAAAAAAAAAAAAATCACTGATAGCATTTACTTTTAAACAAGAGGAAAATTAAATAGTAATCTATAGTTAGCAGCATAACTTCTTTGCGAAAATTTGTACATACTGCATAACATGAGGGAGAACACCTGAGTGAAACATTCTGTCAAACTAATTTATTAGAAAACAGTATCTTTTTCCCACTGTACCTCAAATCTGTTTCTTTCTTTTAGTCTGATTTTTAATAGTTACCATAGTGTGGTTAAGGATCAGGGGGGTGGTGAGGTGGGGGAAAGAAATTTTAAAAATGTTGCGGATCAGATTGATATAATGTGTTTGTTTGGTGCAAGTTCATTTTGTCCATTATATTTAACATGCATCTCTTCCTTTTCTGTGTCATTGTTCCATGGTATAGCGGATGGCAGCTCCTAGATACCCTAGAGGTACTTGGCCTGATTATGATTTCACACCGAGCAATTCCACTGACATCACCAGAGCAAATTAGAGCAGAAAGGGAATCACAGTGAGCCTAGTTAAGTTGGAATTAAGTTGTAAAGTTACATTAAATGAAAAACAAACCACACATTTTAAATTTACTTTGCTATCAGTCTTTTCTTTTTCCTTTTGATACACCCAAGGGTGGTTTTATTGTATTACTAATTATCAAAACAAAGTTAATATGAGAACCGACATAGGCACCAAATATCTGAATTTCCTAATCAGTAAATAAGACCCCTAAAGGCCTCAGAGCACTTGTTGGTTTCTTCTGAAGATAACAACACCGAAAAGTAAAAAGTGGGGACTGCGCAGTAGATCAGAATGCTGATGAATCTTGTTGATAAGACACAAGCATTTCACTAACATTTATAGGCTCCACAAACATATGCTTATTTATAACTTTAACTTCAATTTTAAAAACCACACCATAAGATGTCTGATTTACAAGACAAAGTACTGAACAGCCAAGACGCACTAGAGTAAATTATCCCTCAGAATCTGAATTTTGGACCCTAAATAAATAAATAAATAAGTGGACACAGTGACCGCTTCCAGGAGCGGCTGCTTCCGAAGAGGCAGGCCCTTCTGTTCCCGCAGCAGGGACCCCTGCCCGGCTCCGGGCAAGGCAGCGGCTCCAGGCGGCACTCCCAGGGCTCTGGCACAGCGGCTTGGGCAGCCCGGCAGTGACGCGTTCCTGCCCAGAAACGTGCTGCGCTCTGCACACGCGCCAAGGGCACTGCTGTTATCCGCGTCGCCTTCCTGGGATGCGGGCAGGACCCCCGTGCACGCTGACGGTGTGGGACGGAAAGACAATAGGCAGAAGTCTAGGCAACAATTTAAATTTCGTTTCCTGTTTAGAAATCCAGCTCTCTAACCCTGTGCTGTACCCGAGGAACAACTGTGGCACTCTTTCACGAGTGCCACGAGTACTGTGCTCATTCATACTGTGAATCTGATCCACAACACCGACAGGCACTTCCTACCAGGCTGTACCAATGGAAAACACAAACTAAATGCTACCTTGCAACATGCAAATTACATTTACCTCTTACTCTCCTTATGAAAAGAAACAAGCAAATAGCTAGCACTTTTCTGCCAGCATTTGTTCGTATAAAACAGAAACTGTTCAGTCCCTTTGCAGTTTGTGGTCACAATGTGTTGCGATGGATGGTCTATCCATCATTTCTTGATCAAACCAATGGTTACCATCCACAGAGAGAAAAGCAAGGTTTGTAGCACTCCTGCAAGTCAGCTGCTTGTTCTGCCTTGTCCGTCTCCACTGGAGAGGAAGAGGACCATTTTAAAACACTAAATAAATATCTAAATATCTGTAAATGATGTGGAAAAAAAAAATCAAGTGTTTGTCTGTGGTAAGTCATATATTGTAGTGTTGTCAACACTAAAAGTCCTGTTAACATCAGAACTTTTTACTTGGAGAGACGCCAGCCTGTTACTGTGGTTCCTAGGGGTCACTTTGGGAAGTGAAATCCTGTTCCGGTAAGGCACAGAGCTTGGATCACGCATTTGCGTGGCTGCTAGTAAACCCTTAGAGGAGCACAACTGTGTGCAGGTTGGGGACACGAGCAGAGCAAAGACCCTGTTGGACCCAGAGACCATGGGAGCATCAGACACTGCCCTTCCTCCCCAGGGAGGTTTGCCTGCCCAGTGACTGGGAGTCCTGAATTTATTCCAGTTAAGGGTTATTTAACACTTGTTCATACAAACTTGTTCCTCCTGCATTGGTTTGGCTAGGATTGTTTTGTTTGCATTCAAAGTTTTTATTTGTTCTGCTAGTCTTGGAAAAGCAATACATCTCATCTGTGACACAGCAGAAAAAGTAGACACTGTCTGGTCAACAAACAAGCCCAAACGTGTCTGCCACAGCATAAACAGCTCAAATACCTCACTCAACTGCCTAATGGGACGTAACATTCACAGCATTACAACAAACTATTCAAATTGTTTTCAACCCACTCTGCTTTTATATCCTTGGCAGAGATGCTCGACTTCTGAAATTTGTTTATTCTGGGAAACTAAAAAAAAAAAAAACAGAAGGAAATGATTACATGCCACTACCTAGTATTTTGAGCTATCCTTCAAAAACTGAAGGCCATACCACAGTTACTATAACTGTTTTGGGAAAAAAAAAAAAAAAAGTTGTACTTCCTGAAAGATACTGAAGATTGAGCCCTTGATCCAAGTCCAAAAGCATTTTATTAACCTCAGTAAGCATAAGCTTACATCCTAAACCAGAGAGAACTTAATAGGGAAATACTGTGAAAAATGTAGCTCCTCATTGCTATTCTAGACTAGTCCAGAATTGCTGGTAAATATATTACACTAACCAGAAGAGTATGAACGTGTGATTGCGACAGCATACATTTGCAGGAATCCTACAGAACACTTTCTACACGTAGTTAAGAGAAAGCAGTAGGTCCTACAAGCTCTCAGCACCTGCAGGCAACTCTTACTATCTTCACACTGTGTAATAGAACTACTGCACCAGTACTTTCATGGTGAAATGTTAAAATAATAACAAAATTAGTACAGAAATTCATATAATCATTCTAGGGGGTTGAGCAAGAGCATCAAATAGGTGACCTACCACAGAAAGTGCATCTTATTCTGTAGTCTATGGCTATAGAATCAGCCCCATTTATTTATCTTGAGGTTAGATGGGAACTACACAGCCTCAAACCCAAAGCAGTGTAGAAATTCCGTTATCCCAGAATCAGCACAACAGAAAACCTCTCAAAGTTTCACATTTCCCTGCTCAAGTCCTGTTGAACAAGACAATCCTGTAGGCTAGATGTTTTGCCTCTCTGTAAATTCTGTGAATCACTTTTTCCAATACTAACCTCAAAGTAAAACAGAAGCACAGGGAGGAACCATTACCCCCTTCACTTCCTACCTTATTCCTCTCATTAAGAATACATCGTGAATGAGGGGTTCCTTCAGCTCGTCCATGTAGGACCCACACCATGGCCAATTACAATCTCAGTATGACCACATGTAAATGCTAGAAAGTTACACATGAGAACTAATCAAGTTGTTTTTTTTTTTTAATCCTAGAGTCATTCATTCACCTGATGCATCTAATTTATGCGTATCTCTTCGGCTATGAAGACCAGAGGCGATTTAGTGTCTTTTTATTTATTAGACAAGTAAATAAGAATACATCTCAATCCAGTGAAGACACTGCCATGCTTCTGCCTGCATATACCTGTCATGCCTGCATATACCGTCTTCTTCAAGACTTGACATATTCATCTCCTAATCTATCCCTCAACCCTCCACTCAAAAAAAATTCAATTAGACATGTAAATAAGAGTGCTAAAAGTGTGCTATGGAAGGTCTTTGGAATGACAATACAAGCTAAAAGCAGAACCCCGAT
Organism: Crypturellus undulatus; assembly: GCA_013389825.1. Classification (NCBI taxonomy): domain Eukaryota; kingdom Metazoa; phylum Chordata; class Aves; order Tinamiformes; family Tinamidae; genus Crypturellus; species Crypturellus undulatus. The sequence goes on from VWPW01000726.1 coordinate 542,653, forward strand.
TCCTCCAAGTAGTATTTACATTAATTTATTTACATTACATTAGTTGATAAATAAATGTTGTGCTACTCTTCCCCTTAAAGCTATTTCTGGTATAATTGAACCACTTGGGCATTTCTAAAGACATAAACTACTTTTTCATAAAATAAACAAAATAATTCTTCATACAAGTACTCTAAAATTTTGCACATCTTTATTCATATATCCTCCCAGAACAGAAACCAGTGATTAATCTACTGTTCTTCAAGACCTAACTCACTTCAAGGTCCATCTTTTGTCTCTGTATTCCTACTGCATCTTTGCAGATTTCATTATTTACACACTGAGACACACTTGTGGTGCATAGTCTCGATATGTCAATATCTGTATGTCTGGATATTTAATTCTGGTTTAAACAAACAATCTTTCTTTAAATTTGAACAATCACACCACAAAGAAACAACTAAAATCAAAATTTTAGTGTTATATACTCATCTCAGAAATATCTACCAAAAATACATGATACACTCATTTTTCTAGAAATTATAGCTAGAAAAGCTAAATCTAAGTGCAAGTACATGTTATTAAACTCTTCACATAATAAAAAAAATACAGGAACTTCAATGGCTTCACAGGCTTCTACGAAGTAGGGATATCATTTTTGACTCAGACATATTTAACAAATTCAATAAGGTCACGAGACCCACGGTGTGGGAAATAAACCCCTTTCCTAATGATTAAGTTAGCTTTTCTGTACCGGCAGCTCTGTAAGGAATAAGGCTCTACATGAAATGCAAATATCAGAAGTCAATCAGATAATAACACACTAAGCTTTCCTCTCCACAAATCTCAGTCCATAGGGATCAAGCAGGGAGGAGAATGACTGGGGAACTTGAGAAGGAAGGGTTATTTCTCCCAAGTAACAGCTCCCGAGTGCTCCACTTAGCTCTGCCTAGTGCTGGTCAGGCCAGCCTTCATCACACATAGTGATTTAAGTGACAAGCTAATTCTGTAGGCAAGAGCCCCGGTCATATCTAGGACACCAACTGACTGCATCGTGCTCTTCAGTAGCTTTAATACAGTGGTTTAACAGAGTGCATGTAAAAAAATCCATTTCTAATTCTAATACAGCATATTATATTTTTAACATACACATTAACAGTAAGTACTAGCAATACAAACATTTGTTCAGTGCCATATGGACACAAAGAAAACACGGCACTTGGTCAAAGGATCTGTTTTGATCTTTAATACGCGAGTAGCTCCTCTGATATCATTAGTTTTATGTGCATAACAATACAAGTCAGCTCCTCAACACCCTACTGAAGTGGAGCAAAGATGGCTTATTCTAGTCCAAGCTCCATCTTTATGCAAGCCTTTGCATTATGTAAAATACAAAATGAAACACTGAAGAGAGGCAAAAGTGAAGATTGTTGAAAGCAAACAATCACCTACTAACTGCATACCAAAAATGTTACACTTTTTTTTTTAATTTGTATTTGCCTATAGAATACATAACTGACATAAAAGTAATACTTTTGTTTGTCCCATCACAGATACTGCTTATGAAGGAAGTCTTAACAAGAGATTTAGTTATCAGGACTCTTCCTGGATGTAACAGACCTGGAGAATGTAAAAAATTACTATATTTGGGTTTAGATATTTTCTAAAATATATTTCAAACTTTCCAGATATCTGCCTGGCCCAGAAAGTGGAAGAGTTTAAACAATTTAAAATGTGTAAAATGATTTAATCTTGAACTGCTAGACTTGGAAATAGAAACAACTGAATGTGAAAACTGAGCTATCTTGTGTTAAGTCTTCGCAAAGTTGGACCTCAGCCACAGTTTTTTGGGTGGGTACTCTTATAAATATCAGCAACAGAATAAACAAACAGATAGACAATTGCTATGGCAATTAAAGCTACTTAAGCTTTTACACAGAAATAGGGAATACAAATCTGTGGTTTCTAATGGCTTTCAGTGTAAGAAATAGAAGAGTCTTAATATGCTGTCACATTCTATAAATGTCAAAAAGAATCTGCCTTCCTTATGAATCAACATAGTACTGCACAAAGACAATTTGGGAGATGGACAATATTCAGACCTAGCTATTTATTGCCAGTGTGCAATACATGATGTGTCATTTTGCACATACCCTCCGTTTTTAATCATTAGATTACACAAATCTCAATGAAATCATCTGGGACTGAAGGTGCTCTTCATTTCTGAAAGTGAGGCTGCTTGTTTTCAGGTACAGAAGTGGGCATACAGTTGTAGAGACCTCTCATTTTCTGCTCTGAGTGCCACTACAAAATAAATTGTCTGACCACAGTTCCTCTTCATTCCCCTCAGCAAATAACATTTTAGGTAAAAATAATAATAAAATATGACAGTGCTGCTGGGTAACATCCTTTAGCTAGCATTCATGTATTCACACATGTATACATGAATCCACAACTTAAATGGGCATGCACATGAACTGTCTTTCCCAAATGCACATGTAATTTTAATGACCATTTCAATGTTAAGAATACATAATGGGCAGGACTCCAGCACTGAAAGAAGAATGCCACCCTAAATCTTTTTTGAAAGTGTGATTTCTTTTTTTTTTTAAGGAAAAAAAAANCTGTGATTTCTTTTTTTTAAGGAAAAAAAAAAAAAAAAAAAAAAACACCCCCACACACAGATACATTTTTTTTATTCAGCCTTTCTCAGGCCCTACCTCAACAGTCGAGTTCTACTATTCGATAAGGACAAACCAATGGCTGAGTAATCCATCCCAACAGCTGTTCTTAGATGTTCAGTTTGCCACTTGGTTGTAAGGCTGCTTCTTTTTTCCCCCTCTTGCTTGCTTCTACCGACGTAGCTCTGCCCCCTGCTAGCTCAGCACACATTTCTCAAGCTCTGCCTGCTTTTCTTTAGGTCCTACCTTGTATACATACTCCTGCTTCCAACTGCCACCTTCCGAATCTCAGGAGGCGGTGATACCTCCTCAGCAACATGTACCTCCACACTTCTTTAATTCCTGACCACAATTCTCCATTGAAACCAGTGGAAGCACCTTGTCTTTCTCTGCTCTTCTCTTCTCAATCATCACTTATTCGTACAGTAATAGTTGTCCCATCAACCTTTTTTGAAAACCTCCCTGAAAAGGAGTTTCAATTATGATTATTATATGACTATATTTGCATACAGTCTGCTTGATGGAGCTCATGTCATTGAACCTGCACAAGTTATAAACATCTTTTATCTAAAACTTAAAGTAGACTTAGATGTAGTATCAGCTAAAACGTCCTCTCTTGTTATGATACAAAAAACACTTTACATTTTCTTTTTTTCCCCTATACAAAATACTTCTCTACATTGGCCCCCTTATTATCCTCATTGGCCCCATTCTTTGGTAAACTAGAAGTTATGGAATATCTCAGAGAATCAGTCCAGCAAGCACTTTCTTGATGCTGAGGAGAACATGCAGAGACTGCTGAAGAAGGATATGATGAAATGGGGATTAAATGCAGCTTTGTCCAAAAGCATCTTTCCCTTCAAGATACACTGTCAAGAATTTACATACTTGTAAAGATTTAGTTGAATTAATAACAGTTTGCTTCCTAAAGCAAATCACCAGCTTAATTCCCTTGTGCAAGCCACTCATTGTGCTGGCAGTATTTTAAAGTGAATTTGTGGAGAAACAACAAAAAAAGCAGAATACTGAAAAAGGATTTATAAGGATCAGTGTTGTATAACTAGCAATGGATATCTTTGGGACCATACGTTACTGACATATACATATATATACACATATATACATTATATATACATTTACATATATATGTAAATATATATAAAAATAAATAATATATACATATCTCCTTCTTTAAACATTGAACACATGCAATATACAGACAAAAGTAATGTAAGTGATTGCGGATTTTGCAGAAGACTAGCCTAGTTTTCTATTTCAGCTCAAGCCAGTAAGTGTACCATGGATGGTATATGCTGGGCCATGCAGGTCAGGCAGGCATCCTGGATAACCTCTAACTGAGCAGGGAAAGCTTCAGGAAGCCTGAATATTCTGACAATGGCACTCGGTCCAGAACATATCTACTGCATTGAAATATGCAACCCTGAAGCACAAAAGATGTACAGGGGTCAAAAAAAAAAAAAAAAAAAAAAANAAAAAAAAAAGGGTGACTATCATCCAATATTGAGAAAAGGGGTGTACTCACCTTTTTCAGCATTTTCAAAGTGACCTAAAAATCCATGGAAAATGCAGATTTCTTTTTCTTTCAAGGAAGATCTATAGCATTCTAGTTGCATTTGTAGCAACAATAAAGACATAATTTCTGCCTTTGTGGCTACAGCTAAGCCTCTTAGAACAGAACTCCAGCAAATCAGCCACATTTTTTTTTTCATTTTGGTGCGTCTCCCCTTTTTTCACACCACATTAAAATACCAATACTTAAAATATGCTCTCCTTCATCCTATAGCCTATGCCTATGTCCACGCTTGTCTGTCCCTTCACCAACCTACTTTCCATATAAGTTATGAAATCTAAATTCATTTTTTATAAAATATTTACTTTAAAATTGCATATTTTATAAAAAGCTCAATAGCCCTATTCATTTGTCTTCAGGTTAAATTACAGGATATGCAATCAGGATGCAAAATAGGGTCCTGCATTTTTTGATCACAGGTAGAGAGGACAATGACATTTGCCTTAGGTCACCAAAGGCAGTAATTAATAGATTTCACAGGGAAAGACCATCCAGCAACAATACAAGTCACGACTGTAGGATGGAGGCTTATTTTGCTCCAAGAGAAACCTATACTCAGAAATGGCAGTAGACAGGAGAAAGAGAGCTGAGTTTTTCTACGTATGCAAGCTTTCACAAATACTGTATTTGCTCAGAGATTTTGCGGCTCCTGCCAGTGTTCACTATCTGTCTTGTAAGTACTAAAAATAACCAGCATCTGAAGAACATCCTTTCAGGAAAAAACAAACACAGAAATTTCACCACGAGAATAATTTCCTTCTGATTTTTTATAATGATTTCAGTTCTTCATGAAAACAGCACATGGGTGGAGTACCACACAGATTGGAAAGGACAGCTATGACCTCAGTAACTACTCTTGTTAAGGCAGGAAAAGCTCCCTTTCTCTGTGGAAACAGGGACTGTTTACAATCTACAAGGCTTTTCATGTGGTATCACTTCCCAGACCAGGATGCTACAGGACAAGCTTGGAATGCAAAATCCTCAGGAGGACCCCTAAACCATAAGCAACTATGGGTACTTTGCCTTTTGCCTTTGCATCTTTTATGGGATCTAGCTCCAAGCAGGGCTTTACTGGTTTTCAGCACAAACGGAAGATGAGGAGGTTTTACTTCTGAGTACGGATGTTGTAAAAATAAATGCTTTCAGGATTGGGAAGAATGCAAATAATATGGTAATGAGGGCCATAAAATTAAAAATAAACTGCTAGAATAAACTTGCAGAGAACTTGCAGCAAATTGGACACAACTACTGAACTTGAAATGTCCAGCGTGACTTTCACAAATTACAGATACTTAGGATCAACAAGAGAAACAGTAGTCCCTGCAACACCGTAAAAGCTTCTCTATAGCGACTCCACCATATGACACTGCTATACTCTCAATCACTTTTCCCCACTCCAGTATGGTTTCATTGCATCTCGGTCCCACTAAAGCCATTGTGAGAGGTGCTGAATTTAAACAAAACCGTTTCTGTATATACTAGTCTTACTGCTGGTCATTTCTATTTGCAAGGTGTGAACTGTTTATCAAAAGAGGTAGTGGGAACTTGTTCATTTGTACAACTTCCACCTTTTTATTTCCTCACGTCCCTTTTTCATTTTTCAGAATATTCTTTGTGTACTTTTTGTTCTTGAGTAAGCATTAAAATAATAAAAATAAAAAGTAGCAAGTGAAATGCACCGAGTCAGTTGAGAATTTGACGTCTGTTCTTTCATAGGCATCCAGCCTTTCCCATTTACAGGCATACACATCAGGATAAAGCTTACTACTTGCCAGAGGAAGAACAAGGTAGATTCCTTACGCCTTTTTCCACACATCCCGTATTTCATTTAATATGTCCACAAAATATACCAGCTAGGATATGATTCTGAAATTATGTAGGTAATGAGAACTAGGCCATTGCAGTCTCCTTTGGCTTCATGATTATGATTTCTTTCAGGCTAAGCCAATCTCATCCACAATATCTTATATATTCTTCTTCAAAGAAGACACATCAGCAGAAAGAAGCCTATCATGTTTACTATATAGTCCTTGGCTTACACTACTATGCTCTGACATGATACGGCTTGTATTTTTTTAAACTGTACTTCAGGTTCAAAAGCAGTAAAAGGTTTAAGATGTACAGCTCTCTACAACAAAAATAAATGATTAATAAATAGCCTTCTCTTAATTTTAATGCTAAAAAGAGAAAATGGAAACTAGAGAAATAAAATCCCCAGATTATAGATGATATCGCAAGTCAAAAACTTAATCTGTTTTTGTCTTTATTGGTGAACAGCAAGGGACAGTCAGTCCTCACTGTGCTTATGCAATGAACTGAACATCTTCATAATAAATTTGCCATTTTATCACTAGGTTTATCTCAGACCAACGGGATTAGCCGCTCAGACTTTTTTTTGTCTGTGTGCGTGTGAAAGGAGACAGTTTTCCTTTAAATAAAGTAAAGCTTTAAAATGGTAAATCTGCCAAAGCAGCTTATGTCCAGCATTGCTGGCAATCAGCCACAAATTTAGTCCAGTCAAAGAAGAAAAAATGAATTTTGGAGATGATAAAGCATCTTGCAGCCCTGGTTTGACACAGGGCGAAAGAGGTCATGTGCACACAACATATGGTTTTCAGTGACAAGAGACTGAACTGTATCTTTAGAGCTCAACATTTCAGGTTAAATGTTTATGTGCCTGAAAACAAATCCAGCTGACCATGCCTCAAACATATACCTGAACCAATAAGCTTTGTACATTTGCAATCGCAAGCAGATATCAGCTAGTAGCAAACTTCTAACTCTTCCTGCTTTTAGTTCTGCGGCAAAAAAGATTTGAAGTCCAGATAATTCTAACATTAATTACTCTCATCCAAGTAAAAGACAATGAAATTGAAAGCTATGAAAGTCTAAAGAAACCTGAAAAAAAAAAAAAAAAAAAAAAAGTTTTTTGAAAAAGGGGTTAAAAAAAAAAAAAAAAAAAAAAAAAAAAAACCCAAACCAGAAGGTAGCAATTAACTGGTATGGCACTAGTCTGATTACAAGGCTTTGAATTGTTTAGAATCTTAAGTAAACCCCCAGAAAATAAACCGCTTTTGTTGTACAATTCAGAATTCTTCCTAAAAAGCAAGAAAACACTGCAGTATCAGGAAAGCATAACCCAGGATTTATGAAACAGTTAAATCCCCAAAGGGAACAAGCAATAACGACGGTATGCACGTTTAGACGGTGCTCAGAGCTAAGATACCTAACCCAAACGAGACTTGGCTTTCTGCAATGTACGGACTTTTAAACAGGCTACTGACAGACCAAAGCCTGACCCCCAGGTCTGCCTCCCGCCAGGGCAGTGGGTTCTCAGAGGAACAGGCTGATCTCTCTCTGGCAGACCCCATCAGGCGCCTCCACAGCAAGCTACTAAAATAAAACCAAACTGTATGGGTAAACACACTCCGAGATATTGACTGGGACTGAGGCATTGCACAATCAGTAAAACTGACTAAAAATATTGCTATGTTTATTTTTTAATGTTTTGAAATGTAAAAGGCTTCTCCCTTCACTTTCATTTTTCAAGGCAACTGCTATTGTTCTCAATATCCAGTTTCATTCCCTCACTTCTTTTTTCCCCTCCTCTCTCAATTTCTACCTACCAAAAGGCCATTTGCTTTTGCAAAATTTTGTTTTCCCTTTCACTTTCAAGTGTATTCCCATAGGTCAGTTCAGTTCATTTTCCTGAAAACACTATTCACAGCTTTTATCTAACTTTTAAATCCACTTACTGGTAGATGCAAAGAAAGTATTAAAAAAAAAAAAAAAAAAGAATAAAAATAATCGAAACTTATAGAGTGACTCTCTGAATGCACTGTTGAATGTATAAACTGCCAATTTTAAGACGCATTTCAAGCTACTTTCTTCTCTTGGGGAGACAGTTGATTTTTCCACTGCTTTGGGCCTTCACGAAAACAGCTAATAAGATGAATGTAGATATTTGTAGGCGTTAGTATGAGCACCCAGTCCATAAATATAAGCTGTTACTTAATGACCTTCAAAAAACTAACTTGCTCTCCCTGACTGCAGTAAAGGTCATGCTGCATCCCACACTTTCTTGGTAGGTGAGAGTGGGACCTTCCTCTGTTTCAATTCCATCTGGAAAATGGTATTAACTAACCTTACCACCTTCACAGGTCACTTTGTTACTTAATTACATTTTTGCATAACAATTTTTATTAAATTTTGAAATTTGGAAAGATACCTTGACTACATAAAATTCAGTGCAACACAGGTATAATTATCTAATCTTATTCATAAAGGCACGTGATGCCCTTTGTAAGCTTGGAGGCTTCCCCCTGCTAAATATGAAGCATGATGTTTTTGAGCAGATAAGAGCCTCCCCAAGGAATACATGATGAAAATTAAAGTCTCAGAAACATACAGATACTGAGCATAAACTATTAGTCTCTTTGAAACCAAATGTAAACACTGAAATTAAGCATTTATGATTGCTTTTCTTTATTCTAGCCACATCTGACAGTTGGTCTCACCCACATCTTTCTTTGCAGCAACACAAATGAAGAGGCAGGCTCAGCATTATGAAAAAAAGTATGTGACTAGGTTGCATAGAAGCTTACCAAAGTGTCCTAATAAAAAGAGATTCTGGAAAGCAAGACCAAGAAGGAAGATTACTTCTCCTTTCTACAATAGATTGCTACAAAGAAGCAATAGGTTTTTCTGCTGTTGAGAGAATCAAGCAGAAAACAAACAAAACCCTGCTTCTGTGCTTTGGGAAATCAGAAAGCAGTAAGACTACAGCAGCATTTAGAACACTGCATTCAAAAAAGAGGTCTTATTTGTATGAAAAAGCAGTAATACATTCCCCCCCACTCCAATTGCAGTTGTTGTTTTGGCAGGATGTATTGGTATTTTAGAAAGATGAACAAGACTACTACATAGCATCACATTTATATAACGGACACTTGCTTAAGAACAAAAGGATAACTCAGTAACTTCAGTCCACAAACAGTAATCACTATTAAATAAGCATATAGGTTTCTAATACTATCAGATAGTTGATGTTTAAATAAAGCTTGCAAATTATCAAGGTCTTCATACTACTTTATAAGTGCTAATACCGCTCAAGACGATCAATCCAATTTATATGTGTATTCATGGATCAGATTATAAAATATTTAAGTCTCAAAAATTGAAGATAGTCTGCTAGAGAGGTATATATAAAAATGTGCATCTATATCTTTTTATGCCAATGTCTTTCACTAGGTGTCTACATGTCTTTTCAAGTCTTGCTCTTGATGCATTGTACAACTCCAGCAATGCAAAGCAGCCAGAAATCCAGGTTAATTAGCCTAATGTCCTGTCTAATCAGTCTCAACCAGGGTATGATTATCCATGTTTTATTACTGTAATTCACATCTATTAATAAAACTTCATGCCCAGAGGACCTCCAGCTAGCACAGCAGCTTGATCATAGTAGCATTCTCATTGCTTTGGGATTGAACATTGAACTCACTCTTGTCTGTTCACAAGCCTGATTTTTGGTTTCCTCAAAAGTCACCTCCCCACGACAAGATGAGGTCAGTGACCATGCAGTCCACCAGGGAAGAAAACACCAGCGAAGCTCAGAAATGCAGCTCAATAGTAAGCATAAAACCTTGCTACCATCAAATTGCAGCCCAGGATCCCTGCCTGAGCACTTCTCTCCTTGTTTGGAAAGTGCAAGCTTTGTAACTTCCATTAAAAGGTATTTATAGTACTTCTCCTCTCCGTACACAAAGCACATTTGCCTCACCCATGCATGAATCGGACAGCAGCATTCAAGCTGTAGAACAAGACTCAAGTGCGTAGCCAGCCAGGCTAATAGCCACACAGGATGGCTGGACTCGTAACACAACTGGATTAGCGACCCATAACTCTTGTCATGAGATGTGCCAAATCACTCCTGAACTACTATGCTAACAGGAAATATGGCTGTATTTGCAGCTATTTCTAAGCAAACATCGCTCTGCAGTCTCAGTTCTCACTATGTGAAATGGCTGCACCATTACAAGTTGGAAAAGCCTAACCACATGCTGACAAATGAGACAATAATAAAGAAATCCCAGACAAAATAAACAGAACAAAGAAATTGGCCTTTACATGAGATCACCTGCCATAATACTTTATTATAATACGCATAGTCCAAAAAAATAGATTTACCAGAAATAACCATGATTTCTTTTCAATAGCCAATTCTGAAGACTACACTCTCCAACCTTGAATAAGCATTTTTTCCCTCCATCTATTAGGCAGCATAAGCAAGTTAATACCATGCTCTGTTTTGGTACACTGGTTTGGCCCTATGCATTCTGGAATACCGTGATCTCGTACAGGAGGCATTCCTCCCCACCACCCAAGACTGTAGAGATGGCAGCAATGCTCTTCATCTACTATGGCTGTTATAGTTGATTCCCTTCACCTTCAGGAAAGAAGATTTTTCCTTTGTTTTAATAAGCTTAAGCTAAAGCCCTTATAGAGCAGCTGCTGCATTCACAAAGTCTGGAACTGAGCAGCTTTTCACAACACTATGCAAATGTAAGGTAGTACAGAAAGCCCATGCTGACATACAGCCCTTAGCACTACAGTAATGGAAAAGGTGGTACCTCTCCAAGTACAGCAATCATAAGCTCCAAAAAAGTCAACTGAAGTTTGTCAGCCTACACAGTTATAATCAGATTACACACATTGACTTTACAGGTGGTGCTCACAGAGTTTAAGAATTGTGTTTCACATTTGTACAGCCACCTTTGGAAAGAGATGATGACTTCTTGGGAATTGAACAGGCACAAACAAGAAGAAAATCAAGTCAGCATCTGAGCAAGCTAAATTGTAACTCTCATTCTGCAGTAACAGCAAGGTAGGTACCAAATGTTAAATACTTCCAGACATGCATCATATCAGGATGAACACAATGACTGTTTTTGACTACATAGGGTTTGCAGATTTGTGTCACAAGGCTACCAGCACTAGGAAGAGCTCATCCACATCTCAAAAGAAAGCAAACAGAATTTAAACATAAATTACATGGGTGTAATTTGTTAAATATTAGTTATAACTACCTGCAAAGTTTAAAATATTTGCAACAGTTCTTCTCAGTTCTCTGTGGATAAATAATGCTAGAGCTAGATATTTTCTGGTTGTTTTTATTTTATTTTTTTAAAATGAACTACGGTATTCTTAATAGGTTGTTGACATTTCCTTCATAAGGATCCTCTTGATCTTTGATAAGAGACAGAACAAGTAGTCTGTTTTCTTGCACACAATAATAGGCAATTCACTTGGATACATACACTTGCCATCTAAAATGCAGGGAGAGTCTAAAATTAGACTTCTGTGATATGACTCACAAGGAGAAGCTTTGTGACAGAAGTAAGATATTTTTAAGCAAATGAAGTCCAAAGTACAAAATAAAAAAAAATGCACTGGGGGAATAATCTGTGGAATAGATGGCTAATAATTGCTAGGTGTGTTTGTTTGGGGTTTTTTTTTTTGTATATATTTTGCCTATTTTCAAGTACATTCACTGAAGTATATTTTTCATCCTCCTGGATAATTAAGGCTGGTGAGGCTTCAGATTCTCATAGAAATGTAAAGGACTGCAGGAAAACAGTAGAAACTTTCTACTTGAAAAAATATTTTCTTTACAGTACACAAGTCTTTATATCAGTGTAGAAATGTGAACACTTCCTCTACAAAACTATTTTATTGCTTTATTAATTAGTAACTAAGGGCAAGAGACAGGTCCATCTGTAATTTTTTCTACCATCAAAAAATAGCAAAACTAGCAGTCCAAAAAGAAATATTAAGGATGATCACAATTTGTCATATTAGAATTTAATAATACCTTAAGACACATAATAATACCTTAAGACATCTATTGTAGACAGATGAGGAAACGAAGCTTAATTTTCAAGTCTGCAATATACTACAAGGAGGAAGTCATTATATGCTACAAACAGAACAACAACAAATATCATAATCTGCATGGGGAAAAAAAAAAGCTGATACCATAATAATCTGAACATATTCTGCCTCCCAATATGCCCAACCCAACATCATTACTAAAATCAACCATCTGTCTAGCACCTTATTAAAATAGAGGCAGTGCTCTCAAAAAAACAACCTCATCACTACTATTTTCCTCCTCAAAAATCTTTAACAAATCTTCAAAGCTGACACAGTTGTCTATTTTTAGACGTTTTGAAATATCAACCGTATCACTCTAGTAAAATGGCAGATGTTATTTTAAGATAAAATTTGATGCTTCCTTATTTTATGCCAAAACTTACAGATATACCTTTTAATTCAAAACAGGCTTTCAACCTTAGATATTTTTTACAATCAACTGTAAACATCTGAAGCAAAGACCTACATCTGAACTCCAGTTCGATTGAAATAGAGATGTGCCACAATTATGTGTTATTTATATATTTTTTTAAATACCTACGCTAAGACAACACATTGTGCTTAAGAAACATTATTTCTGTAGAAAGAGATGAGAAGAATATTGCTCTTGCATCTTACTTTTTACATTTTGTCTGATAAATACTGCCCTCAGCAAATCATAGAAGAAGTACAGAATTCCAGTTGTTGAACTCTGGTCCTTCAGAATCAAACCAAAACTATGTAAAGCACTTTAATATTAGTCATTTTTCCAGCCTAAATATCTATTTTCTTCCAAAGAAAACTGAAATGTTATGCTTATTTTTCTTAAATAGTAACTAAATGTCAAGATATATCTTTGTCATTTACACCACCTGTGTGATCTCTAGTACTTTATATTTAGCACAACCATCATTCAAGTGTAGAGGAGCATAACTGGTCCATCCATCCTAAAAACAGTGCTGCCATCATTAGAAGTGCTAGCAAGGACACAAGGATGAAAACAGATAGGAAGAAAATAATTTGCACTATGTAATTCACTTTGAGAGAAAAAGCAGAAGAAAAGAACAAACGAGAAGGCAAGACCGATTTAAAAAGAATAGGAAATTTAATTCTCTAACCTGGAATCTGTAAACAAAGCAGAAAGTTCTAAATTAAAATCCAGGACTGTTGCACTAAAAGAAATGCTCCATTGCACAGACTGCCCCAAGCCTGAACTCTGAGGAGAATACAGAATAAAAACATAATGCACTAACAAAAAAAAAAAAGAAAAAAAAACACATTATTCTTTTCACTGCACTATTCTTTATTACTCTGTATGACAAAACATTCCATAATGCAACATAATATTAACAATCAGGGCATACTTCAGTCATTTGTAAGTAGTAAGTCATACTACTTACTGTTATGCTATCCTTTCCCATATTTTTCTGCAGCATCTACAGTGCAACAAAATTAGTCTGTGCCAGCAATATAACAGATCATTTCCACATATTTCCTCTAACTTCTGGGTCAGAGGAAAGCTGAAGTAGCTTCTCCTAGGGTTATTTTCCATATGCACAAAACAAAATTAAGTATTTCTAGCAATGATGATTTCACCACCATTGCTAGAACTTCCTGATTTACCAGCCACTTTCCTGATCCACCATTAACTAACACCTAACCAAAATCTTCCTGTCTACAACCCGTTTCACATGTTGTTGTTTAGTAAACGAAAATACCAAACTCTTTTCTCACCATTTTTTTTTACCTCTTCATGATTTTCTGCCCAACTATGAGGCAGTGAACTTCCCCACATATATCTTACTGCTCAGTATTTTGTTACTTTGTTCTTTTGTTCTGAAAAAAATATATATATATATACATATCCATTAATTTTAATTCTCTCACAGCTAAAAAAAACAACAACAACAACAAAAAAAAAGTTGTTGAAACCCTGCTTTAATTCCTGCTAAGCAAAATGTGGATTGCAATGCTATTTAGATTCAAGTCATCATTTATTTTCCCTTGGACCTTCCATAACTCTATTTTCTCTTAACTTACTATCAATGGGTAACAAACTGCTCACTCAAGAGGGAGAGTGCCCCCCTCCACAAATTACCTTGGCATCCTCTGTATTTCGAGTCTTCTTAGTTCTTCTAAGTTCTTGTAAGTCTCAAAAACCCTGCAAGAATCAAACTGGGGGCATACTTATGATGAGGAGGCAGAACTAGGTGTAAGCTGCACAGCACTACTCCTGACTGAGCACCTTTTAGGTCTCACTTAGGCTTACAAATGTGAAGTGGGCGTTTGATTCACAATAGATAAAACAGTAAATGGCACTGAAAGGGGAGATCCTGACACTTTGGTTTACCAATCACCAGAACTCATCTGACCTCTGCAAAACCAATTTTCAGCTGGCCCAGACTTAAAAGAAATAAACAGTGCTGGTTGACATAAAGTTAGGAACATGCAGCCAGTGAAGCAAGATAGCCTTCAGCAGCAGGTACCTCTTAAATCAGCTTGACTTAATGTTAAACTGCAACTGTTGGCACAGCTCACTTAAAGAGAAAAAAACTGAGCTCATGAGGGTACATATTAACAAAATGCCTATCAGCTAATAAATAAAATAAATAAATCTATGCTTGATTAATGGCTACTGACACAATATGATTAAGAAAGAATTCTAGGGCGTAAAATGAAAGAAATAGAAAGAACCAATAATAATAAAAAAGAGTGGAAGGACAATCCAGAAGCAAATCAACCTACAGTATTCTGTGAATAACTTTAATAGGAAGGCATAAAATTAAAAAATAATACACAGTTGTATGTAGCTCGAAATAACCAGTTACTGCCCTTTGAGTTAACTTGTCCTGTGTACTGAAATTTTCAGGAAAGCTGTGAGAACTACCAGAAAAACTAGAACTCTGTCCTTTCCATCATAATTCTTCTTTATCAATGACCATGTTACTCTTTCCCACTTGAATTTCTTCACACTATAAAGTTTCTCTACAGGAAGTTTACAAATACCCAAGATTCTCCCAAGCCAAAATCAGCTTAAAACTCTTATAAGAGAAAAAAAAAAAAAGTACAACCCAGAATTATTTTATGAAAACCACACAGAAGATTGAGAATACGTTTTAAGCTTTTGTATCCCTTACATTTGTTTTTGTTTTTTTTTATTCCCCCTCCACCCCCCCGTAGTCTCTCAAGGGCTTCTGTTGTAACAGATTACTTAAATTGCTCTACTTTGTACATACAACTGGTTTTACTGAATGGTGTTAAAATGGATAATAGCCTTAAAATATCAGTGATGTTAATATAACTTAATTGAAGTGACATATGTATTAAGACTGTACTGCACATGGAATTATTGTCATCCAATATAGATAAGGGCAAAAATGCCTGAAAGGGCCATCCAATAGTGAACAACAACAAATCTAAAAATTACCTGGTGCTGGACTACCAATCAATAAATCATGTGTCTCACCTGTGATCTCTCTCTGTAACCACTGAGGAAAAACAAACACTGTAAGGAGATGAATTATACCCTTCCTATACACCTGTATTCACCTATATTACTTCCTAAATTAGTCACATCACCCATTGCATCCCTGAAGGCCTGACTTGGCAAACCTAGCTGCAGCAGAGCAGGGCAGCACCTGTTTGAACTTGTGCTGACGGAAGGATTTGCAGTAAGCAGAAGCTAGTGGAGATGATAGCTGCATGCGTGGCAGTACTTGTTTCTAGTGAAAAAGTGAAATGGAGGGAAACTATGGCTTCTACAGATATTTATTTACATCCCTGATTGTTAAAAAAACAAAATTCTCAGAAACTACCCTCCTTGCCTGAAATGTGAAAGACACGTCTTTTGGCAATCCTTGCCTATTACGTACAATATTCCCTCCTGCTCGCCTGCCCCCCATTCCAAAAAAAAAAAAAAAAAAAAAAAAAAAAA
>VWPW01000726.1:558776-570944 GCA_013389825.1 Crypturellus undulatus
AAAAAAAAAAAAAAAAAAAAAAAAAAAAAAATTTCTCTTTCAAAATGTGCCCTCATTAACTAAAATTTTTAAAATCGACACCTCCTTTTGGGCATAGTGGCTGAAGAGATAAAATTCTCTCTTATGATGCTTGTCTCTCTCCTGTGACTGCAAACTGAGCCAAAAAGAATAGCCCTATGTCTAACTTTTCATTAGGATGACAGAGATAATAAAGTTAGAGATAATAATTTTTACTCTTGGCTACCTCTCTCCCACCCTGCACTAGAGGGGTAGATCTTACTAGTCTGCCCAGAGAGAGCAATATTGCAGCACAGCAGGCACTACAATCAATGCTCAGCACATCCTCCACACACACCCGCAGCCCAGCGCTCTGCCCATCTTCGTGGCCATCTGTCCCAAGTGAATTTTTGAGGCAGCAATATGCGACGTTATTCAAAAACTCTGTTACATTTACATTTTCTGCTGCACATGCCATAACCACCACCAAGGGAAAGTGGCTGGAAACCAAAACAAAACCCACAGCTTTGTTGATCTCTGATGCTTTTTAGGAAAATCAACATGACTCCATCTACTTACAGTATCTACATTTTATAATTAAAAGTTGGAGTTAAAAATCACAGTGAGTAGTAGGATTTTTCTGGTCTTTCCTGTACCCTCGCTCCACAAACACTTAGTGGACACATCACATGAACATGAGACAAGGGTGGAAGAGGCAGAATAACATGCATCACCTCTCTCCTTCAACCTCAACAAATTCCCAGAACTCCTATTTTGCAACACTCTCCAACTGTGTCACACAAGGAAAATCATCGTGCCTTTGCTTAAGGCCAGGCAAAAAAAAAAAGCAAGTAATATAGAGCAGAGCTGTTATTCTGCATTAACTAAGGATCCCCAAGCCAAATCAGTTCCTGGTATCCAAGGAATATCATCAATTTTACTGTCACCTTGAGCACTGCAAACATTTCCCACTGCATAGATACATGCAAACATGCCAATATATCTTTGCATTCCTGTGTCCACACCTGCCTGTATTTCAGCTGATTATAATTTTGGAAGGTAGAATAACCTTAACTCACAAGGGGTAAGGTAGGCGCAATGCAGATTGTCTGCTCATCCATAATGCAGAATTTCAGCCTAAAAAAAGACTCAGGTTTCAAGTGCTATAAATCTTGGCCAAGGTGAAGTATTTATTGAAGTAGTGCTATCCTAACAACAAACACCAAGCCAAACTGATTTCATCAAAAGACCCTAGCTACAGCTATGGCTGCAAGCCAACGAGCAGTGCCAGATTTGCTTTTTGTTTCATATGTTTTACTCTTCTAAATGGTCTTTACTTTTTTTGGGAAACATCAAGCAAAAAAAAAAAAAAACAAGTAAACAGAACAACAATTGACAGCAACAGCTTTACATGTTTAGAAGGTTAGGATATAATGATTCTCCATCTTTAATTTGCCACAGTTTTATCATCTGTGGGTACATGAAAATTACACACAGTAGTTTCATCTGATGTCTGGGAAGCTGATATAGATATGCTATCATAACTGAAAAAACAACAAACAAAAGGAAAAAAAAGAAAAAAAAATAAAAGGACGAAAAAGATTCAAAGTCTAGAAGATGCAAAAGGGACCAGTATTGGTTCATTGGTCCTATGCGTGCGAGCTTCTGTTGAAGACAATGGAAAGTTGGTGTTTAAAGAAAGTACAAGCTCATCGCTTCACAATTAAACTTTAAAGTTGACAGAAATGAAACCTTTAGCAGCACTGACAAAAAAAAAATCCTGAATGCAAGTTTTTAGCTACAACTTGTAGGATTAGAACTTTTAATAATTTAAGACAATAACTATTTAGCTCAGCTTTATAAGAGTTTAATACACGTGTAACCTGCACTCAATGAATAGTGCAAAGATGTCCTGTGATATGATTAGAATGTCATGTACTTGAACACTATTAATTAACTCACTGGCTAGTAAATTATTCAATGCCTAACAGTATGATGAGGTCCAGTTCTGTTTGGAGACATCTGCTATTACTATGCTAACAAATACTAGTGTATCAGTGGAGTAAATCTATCTGTAGACAGGGAAGAGAATAGGCATAATTTCTATTCTCTTCTCTATGAGAAAACTGATGCACAGTCAAGCTCAGTGGTAGAAATAGAACTAAAGTCTAATAATAGTACATTCAGTGTCCTATCCCATGGATCCATGTTCATAATAAAAACCTCTTTCTAAACACCATTATTAACATTATCCTAAATGAACCAAACAGTAAGAACTCTTTGAATATACTATAAACATATGCCAGTAAGTTTAGAAAAAAATTAAACTTCAGAACTACTTTTCTGTCTTTGTAGTATAGTAAAAGGTAGAAACCGAGCTGAGGCACCAGTCACTTACCTTGAAGTCGCTGCATGACATTGGCAATATCTCTAGATCTTGCCACAAGACGGGATGAGGCCATGATCTCCTTGCAGCAAACACGCTTCCACTGATAGAAGTTTCCCTCCAAGCCCCTGCTCTGGGTGCAATGAAGATCTTGGAGCACTTCCTTTCAGCATTCAGCCCTCCACTTTAGCACACCATGCCCGAGGAGAGTCACAGCTGCCCTCAATCCAAGGAAAGCACCCACAAGGGACGGTGAAAAAGCACCGGCCTCCTAAACAAGAAGCCTCCTCAGCAGCCTGAAAAAGAAAGTGCCATGGCTTAGAGGAACCTTGCACCAGTTCTGAAGAGCTAAGAAATGTGAGTCTTAATAGCTACTTAAACACAAGGAGTGGTATGCTTTGCACATACTGTACACACAAGCCAGAGACACAATTAATGCTGAAAGCTTGCTTGGCAATCAGTGGGAAAGAAAATGCAAAAACAAATCATTAAAAACAACTGGCAATGTGCCAACCATCAATAGCTTCATGACAATATTTGTGTTTGCTGTTTTTAGAAATAACAATACTGTTACACATATAAATGTAAAGTAATGTACTGGAATATTTATTAAGGAAAATAATATTATGTTTGAAGGAGAAAACATTAAATCCCTGCTAAAATACCAAAGCTGTACAACTCTCATTCTATTTCATCATGCTAAAAACAGATAAATTATTGATCAGGATAATCCCTAATTCCACTGGACTATGTGCTTGAATCTGAAATTCACATACTATAGTATTACATAAAAGTTGTACTTATATTCACTTCTATAATGCATATCTATGCTGTATTTTGGGTCAATTATTATTAAGATCTCTGAAATACAACTGCTACATGAGTTTAAAATTGCTGCAACTATACTAAAACCTACATGAAGATAAATCTGGTCAAAAAACCCCAAAGAAATTAGATTGTGTAGATAAGATCAAATAGTATCTTATCTTCTGAGATATGTATGTACCGGGTTCCCCATTAAGAGATACTGAAGATAAAGACACCAGTAATTGTACTCATATTCCATGCACCGTGTTCCTCCTCAAATCTGTGCAGTATGTTGTTGGTGAACATCATGAGTAGAAGTGGGGTTATTGGCTATAACCCCATATAATAGAACATTCAATAATACATTGGGCACTGTGTGCTTCCCCTCCCAAGGTCTGTCAGAGGACAAAGTCCTCTAACATGTGCCCGGCCAACATGCCCTGCTTGAGGCACATTAAGTCACCTCAAGGAAACTGCATCAACGTGCAAGCACTGTCAGGGGAAATCACATTTAGACATTGCCCCTTCTGTCTCTTTTAAAACTCTCCCTGATCTAAGGAACTTTCCCTCTTATTGTTTTTTCTAGGTTTTGGCCTCTGTCTGCCCTGTGCTTGAGAGGTGCAAGTGCTGCCCAAGTCAGCAAACCCGAGCTAACTTCCAACTAGCTAACACAAGCCTTGAGGAAAGCTCTGTTGCGATGGCTCAAGGTTCAGAATGGGCAGTAAGACCCCCACAGGTAGGGGACAGATATCGATCCCCACTCTAGTTCACTTTACCACTGGTTGTGCAAGTGTTGACACTTAAGCCACGCAAAACACCTAGGACACTTTTGCTCTGTTCTTTCCCATGTGAGTCCTCACACTGTTCTGGGGAGCTGCCAGAGCCGGCCAGGCTTGTGCAGGGCAGTCACAGCATCCCCCTACTCCTGGCAAGACACCCGGGTGCCCCTGGGCACAGATCAGCAGGCGCCAGGGCTGCCATCCCGCCTTGGGAGCAGCAAACCAGTTTCCAGGAGCTGGGGAAGATACCGGGCCAACTTCAAGTGTTTGAGAAACTGTACTGACTGTAATGGAGATCTATGCTTCATCTACTCGCACAGCAGGCTGAGTCACTGCACGGTAATAAATGGAAGACTGTCAATTAATAATTTACGTAGCTGATATTAAATTATATGCTGCATAATAAGAATCTGTGGTTCCAAATACAGTTCCTCATTCAAAAGCTATTTTGCAATGAGTGCAAAAGTGGGAATGAGCTCATTTAAATAAGAAGTGAAGTTAGAACAGACGGGAAAGAAAGATCCTCCCATGCAAACAGCACAATCACCACCACAGGCAGAAAAGCACTGCACAGGACACAGGGGACAGCAGCAAAGTGGATTAAATAGTGCTTCACATGCCCTTGTCACCTGTCTTCAGCCAACAGTTAAAGCACAAAAGGACAAGGAAACCTACAGATGTCATCAGCTACTCAATGTAACACCCAGAGATTTTTTCCTGACTTCACAAAAAGTTGATGCCTGCAACAAGGGATTGTTTCTTTCCTACAGAAGGATCATGTCTTTCATATTTGCAAACACTAACATTTCAGCCACAATATTTTGGCAACAGGAAGCCTTACACAGCATCAGGCATGCTGGCATCGTACAGGATTCATCCTTCCCAAAGGGGGAAGAGGGTCCTTGGCCATGAGCAAGCCAGGCTCATTTAAACTAGATTCACCAAGGAAGGAGGATATCATGGAGGATGCCGGCAATAACGTATGGGATGACAGGCCATTACCATCCCATCTCCACCAGCTTAACACCAGAGACAGCAAAGGATGCCCAGGGCCTGGAGAGGGAACACAGCTTAAGAGGAGAGCTCCTGAAGGCCCACCTAGAAGAGTTACAGCTGCTCCAGCTAGAAAGAGAGGCACATTGGGTGCCCAGCTAAAATGGCTCTATGTAAACACACGCAACATGGGGAATAAATAAGGGGAACTTCTTGAAGTTTTGGTGATTGATGAGCCAACAAAGAGAGTGGTGCTGCTGAAGCTGGTACTAACAGAGATGACCNATCCCATCTGCACCAGCTTAACACCAGAGACAGAAAAGGATGTTCCCTCCCAGGGCCTGGAGAGGGAACTCAGCTTAAGAGGAGAGCTCCTGAAGGCCCACCTAGAAGAGTTACAGCTGCTCCAGCTAGAAAGAGAGGCACATTGGGTGCCCAGCTAAAATGGCTCTATGTAAACACACGCAACATGGGGAATAAATAAGGGGAACTTCTTGAAGTTTTGGTGATTGATGAGCCAACAAAGAGAGTGGTGCTGCTGAAGCTGGTACTAACAGAGATGACCTAGCTGGAAATGTGAAGGTTGGGGCCAGTATTGGTTGCAGTGAACACAAAATGCTGTAGTTCAAGATCCTGCAAAGAGGAAGCTGAGCAAGAAGTAGGATTGCAAATCTAGACATAAAGAGAGTTAACTTTGACCTCTTCAGGGAGCTCCTTGGAGGAATTCCCTGGGACAGGGTCCAGGAAGGAAAGAGGGTCCAGGAAAGTTAATAATATGAACTAATTGCTAATATTCAAACACCACTTCCTCCATCCTCAGGATTAGTGCATCCCTATGAGAAAGAAGTCAAGTAAGGGGCGCAGAAGACCTGTACAGATGGAAAAGGAGATCTTGTGAAAACGTAAACAGAAAAAGAGAGCATACATAATGTGGAAGAAGTGTCAAACCACATGGAGGAATATAGGAACGCTGTCAGAGAATGTGGGATTGTCAGAGGGATGTGTCGAGAAACGCCAAGGCCCTTTTGGAATTAGAGTTAACAAGAGACGTCAGGGATAACAAGAAGGACTTCTACAAATACATGGTCAGCAAGAGGAAGACTAGGGAAAATGTTGGTCCACTGCTGAATGGGGTGGGTGCCTTGGTGAGAGAGGATACAGAGAAGGCAGAGTTACTAAATGCCTTCTTAGCTTCGGTCTCTACTGCTAAGCCTAGTCCCCATGAACTACAGAGCCTGGACACGAGAGAAAGTCTGCAGAGAAGAAGACTTTCCCCTGGTTGAAGAGGGTTAGATGTTATTTAGGCAAGCTAGATACCCACAAACCTCTAACCCTGATGGGATGTCTCATACCTGAGGGGAGGATTTAAAGAGGATGGAGCTAAACTCTTTCGGTGCTGGCCAGTGACAGGACAAAGGGCAATGGGTACAAATTGAAATACAGGAAGTTTCATCTCCATATGAGGAAGAACATCTTTACTGTGAGGATGACAGAGCCCTGGAACAGGCTGCCCAGAGAGGTTGTGGAGTCTCCTTCTCTGGAGATCTTCCAAACTCGCCTGGATGCAGCCCTGTGCCACATGTCCTAGGTGTCCCTGCTGGAGCAGGGGGGTTGGACTAGATGATCTCCAGAGGTCCCTTCCAACCTCAACCATTCTGTGATTCCATGATTCTCATAGCAGTTACAGAATAGCACTTGTAATACAAGTGGTGACTTTTTCATTTCAATGCCAGACATATAAAGATATATTTTCAAAAGGATATGTTTTCAAAATGCACAGATTTTAAGACAAGCATATGTCTTAAAACTCATGAATCTCAGCCTAAAATAAAACTGAAGGACTATGTGAGCTGTTCCCTGCTTTAGGTTCAACAAGTAATTATAAGGAAGGAAGGAAGGAAGGAAGGAAGGAAGGAAGGAAGGAAGGAGAGAGAGATATCTGCTAGGAACAGACATGCAAGATTTGGACCAACATCTGAAAACACACATGACAAAAATACAAATTAAAAAAAAATGACTGTAGTTGAAGTCAGCACAAATGTCAGATTTCCACTACAACAAACTGCTACCACATACAGCAGCTTGGGGAAGATTCCTGATGATGCGAAAGCATAAATGATCTCCAGTGGAGCCCTTCCAGTGCTCCAGAAGAACAGCAAAGGAATAATAATGACTATACAAGATTACTTAGAGACTCAAGCTATGAAAATATTTTGGGAATGTTCAGCTACAGGGAAATGTGCCTGTTAAGAAGGATTTCAAATGACTGTTTCAGTACCCAAGAATAGTTTTAAACTTCTATAATATTGAAGTACAGCAATAATGGATACAGAAACTCTAGACAAAGAAGGGTGAAGAAAGAGAAACAACATAAAGATATTGAAGAGAGTGAGAAACAGACAGGTGTCAGTCAGAGAAAGGACAGTGTCTAATCTGTTTAGGAACCTGGAATGGATTAACAAGAGATATTTTGAAAGGACAAAAACTGGTAATGAATTCAATAAACTACTTCAGCCAGAAGCCATCATTAAATGCTACACAGATATAAAAATATGATGGAGCAACTAAAATGACTGTAACAGAAGAAGTGAACAAAATCTCAGGAAGGAAAGAAATAAGGTCAACTGCTGAGCAGCATTAACACTAACGATGAGGCAGACTTCGCTGTTTATTGCAGTAATCCTAAAGGTCTACTTTGATCCATCGTTCAGTTTCTGAAAAATAAGAGATCTTCAAAATGCTATGAGAAAAATAAATGCATTTTAAAATCATGTGACTATACAACACAGCAATAACCCTCATGTCAATCAGGAATAAGTGATTCTTATAATGGTAGGAACCAGAATTTTTTGGAGGTCATAGCTGCAATTTTTGCATCAAATAATCATAGAACTAGGCTGTGTTTTAGATAGTATTGAAAAAAAGGCTAATCACAAAAGTAGTTCTGATAAAGGAATTGTTGTAGTCCAAACTATTAAAAGAATAAACCAAAGGAGATGATCTAAAGAGATAATCCTAAAAAAGGAAGCAATTTACAGAGTAACAGAGATCATGTTTGTAAAAACAATCACTTCAGAAATAATATTTACAAAAAATAGGCAGAAATGAAGGATGAGAAGAACTTTGCCATAGCATGTGGTATATATATGGATAAAGAGAGACTTGCTGAAAGTTCATCTGTGCTAGGCTAAGGAAGTAATGACAACTAGCAAATAGTTCTTAGGTAGATAATTAAAAAGCAGCTAGAAAATAAGATCAAGTTGAGATTAATGTGCATCGGTGAGTATTATATTGCTGTTTCCACTGAAGACAATTATGATGAACACAGTGACAAAGGCATAACAGAAACGGAAATAACAGTATCTGCTAAAAAGGCCAAGTTAAAAATGAAGAATTTTATATAATTGACCCCAGGATACTGAAAACTTGTAGCTGATGAATTGAGAATCTAAAGACACCTGAATAAATCTATAAAGATGTGGGTAATGTCAACTGGAGATGTTAAAATTAGAACATAGCAGGAAGAAGTGGGATAGAATGATCCAAACAGACCCTTACACTATTTTTAGAGAAACACAGGACACCTTGACTCTTCTTCCAAATACACTCCAATAGAAGAGTCACATCAGTAGTTGTTATGGAGGATTAAATTACAAATCTGTACTTGTTTGCTCAAGCACTGTGCAGTACAATTCAGTGCATAGTGGAACTTTCCCAAGGCTAATGGGATTTGCATTGCATAAGATCATGGAAAAATATAATTTTGGCTCTGAAAGGTGTTTTTGATAGTGTGGTGCCCAAATCCCAGCACTGTCACTTCTGTGCTTCCTCTTCTCTACTGTACCAATTGGTTATGAACAAAAAAGGTGAAATGAGAGACAGAATATGACCTATGAAAAAAACCACATTGGAACAGGAATACTGAAACAAGATGTCCTAACGCCTATCCCATCACAAACTGTCTGAATGTATACTGGTTACCTGGAGGTTCATAACATACACTGAAATTTGCTTTCTTTCAGGGGAAAAAAAAAGAGTTTGGATCCCTTCTGAAGCACCAGATGTTTTTGGTTCCTGCAATAATGTTTCATTATTGCTTGTCTCTGACCATAAGTTCTGCGTTTTTGCAGAAAGTTGATGGTGTGCAACTGGATTAAATATTGTGGAGGATTCAATATAATCTGGATATCTGGCAATTAATGGTGTGGCATATGTGGCACACAAATTTTCTTGTCTTTATCTATAACTCTATAAATTACATTTAAATGATCTGTAGAACACCAGTTAAGCACACACCTATCTCCATGATTCTATTTCAAAGAGTGAGTGTTCTCACTTATTCTACAAATTAATGTCTTCCATTACAAATATTTTACATTCTACTTTCTACCATGTTTTCTTTGGCATGGGCAAAATCCAGTGGTATTAAAAACCCCTGACTCTTGTTCTGAAAGCTGTCATTCCCCTTGAACAAAAATTGCAAAGTGTTTTGGAAGAAAATTAAAAGGCAGACTTTTTTGCGGAAAAAAATGAGAAAACTTGACAGAACATATATTGTTAGGTATATTAAAAGAAAGGTAGCTTACTGTCTTTCTCATAAAAAATGTTAAAACATAGTGTACACTATAGGTTAAGTAACACTGACATTGAAATGCTTCAGGAATGTATTATTGTTTATATAGATACTAGGAAACTGGGATCAGTAGCTCATTACATTTTACAAACACAGGATATAATCTTTGTCTTAAAGAGCTTACTATCTGCACAGACAAAGATGGGCCAAGATTAAGATCAGAGGTCACAATACACAAGCAAATAGGACAGAGTGAGGCTAGTATATAATGTGTAAACTGTTCAATGATAGGGGAGCAGTTCTGATTTTCTCATTGCAATGAGCTAGGATTTCTGTGACAAGGTAAGACTAATAGCACAAGACTTTTGCAGAACATAAGTCTGTAGGAGCAAAAAGAATAAATATATTCTAAAAAATAAATAAAAATAATAATAAATATTTAAATAAAGAAAAAATAAATTAAAAGAGAGAGTAAAACAAAATAGGAAACATTGAAGCATCTCAGGAAATGTTGCATCAAAGTGGGCCTAAGATAAACAAAAGAGCATTTATTATTTGTTATTTCTTCACATTTCCCAAACAAGAAAACTTAACTCAAGCCGAATTTGTGAGCAAGAGGCCCCTGTGAGAATGGAATAGTAGAAAACATTAGTGAAAATCATTAGTTTTCCCGTAATATCTGCGTCTTTGAGAAATGTCCAGTTGCTTCAGAAGTACACAATTGCTGTTATTTTTATGACTTCTAAAGAGAGACAAACAAAGCTGTAAAGTTTTGTCACTAGCCACAGTAGCAAAGCACAGGAAAAAAAACTCCACATATGATGTAAGTATTTTTCTATTAACTGTCACTGTCTGAGTCTAACTGTCACTATCTGAGAGAAAAAAGCCAGCCACAAATGACTTCCTTTAACAAAATGTAACTGAGATGGATTCACGTGGTGTCTTTGAACTGTGAATGCAGCAAACACGTATCTTGCAGCCTTATCTGCAGAAGTCCTCTAGAATTGCGACACTCCCTTTGAGCTCTCCTTGGAGGTCCTCCAGGAACTCATTTTCTTTTGTGCCTCCCGCAGCGAGATCCTCGTCGGATCCTCCTGCGCTCTGCCAGAATGTACTTAAATACTACGAGGGAGATGCTGCTCCTCCCCTGTGCACTTCTGCCCTCCTTGACTCCAGCATTCAAAGCACTACTTTCTTGAGCAGGGTACACGCTGCAGGGTAGGTGAGCAGGGTACACAGGTTGGGTAACACTGCACAGATCTAGTGAAGCTCACAAGAAGCTGTTACTAACCACCTAAAGCACAAAACAGTCCTTTTGAGGATGTTCAGATTTTAATAAACTTAAAGCAGTGCTGCATGAAGGTGTGTATCTTGACAAGATTCTTAGGGATTCTATCTTAAAGTGCAGCAGCCCAAACCACTACTGACATTTACTTAAATTGCAATTACTTAAAATATTTTTTTTAAAAGCCATATACGACTTTGGGCTCATCCGTACTTCATACCTATTTTATGTTCAACAATACAGAACTGTCACTGACATACATAATATCTGAAGGTAAAATTTAAATAATATTAATATAATATTTTTTAAAATCCCTAAGAACATAAAGGAAGCTGAGGGAAGTGAAAAGATTCCTGCTTCTAACTTCACATCTAACAGAGTTTACAAAGAGTACATATGACAGGATCACTACTACATGCAGCACCAGCACCATACTCGTTCTGGATAGCTCCTTTCTTTCAGAGTCCATGCAGTCCATGCATTACCGAGTATTTCAAACATCCCATGAGACACAGACTGCTGCCAGAAGAGAGGGAGCAGCTCTGCAAACTGCTAATGCTGCTAACGCTGCACCTCACAAACCGCTTTGCCACGTGATTCAGCACATGAAACCTAGTACAACACGCGGGAAAACACTTCCGATTCCCGATTAACATAGTACAGCACCCTGATATTCTCTAGCCACTGGCAATTTCTCAATGTAGTCCCATTTCACTGTTCAAGCTTGAGCTCCACCGAAGTGTTAAAGCCCATACAGCAGAATTGTGAAAATAACCAGGGGAGATCGCAGCAAGCAGACAGTATTACCGCATCGCTAGCACTGCAGCAGGGAAGTGCGTGCCCGTTAAGTCTTTCAGCAGGCTCAGCGCATGAAATGGGCTGGCAGGTGGCCAGGAGCAACACATATGGTTTCCCTACAGCCGACACCGACACAAACCTCCTCGCAGCGATGAGTGCTGGAGTTTCCCTCCGCATCAGCTAGACCATTTACATAAGTAACTGCGCATCGCTTTGAGAGCTACGGCATATTAATAGCAGATATGGCAGAGTTCTTGCAAGCACTTTTTCCCTGGCAGGAATACGCCTGAAAATATGGTTGTCAAAATCCTCGGCGCAACCTTGAGCTTGCATTTCCGCAGCCCTTGCAGTTGGGGAATTACCACCCGCGCCGGGGAGCGTGCTGCCTCGGTGCATCCCTGTGGCCATGCCCCGGTCCCTTTCTGCATCATCACTGCCTGCAACTCCGCCAGAACTGCCTCCCCGCGGGAGCCACATCTGCCCCCAGCGCCCGTGGCAGCCCCGGCCCCGCGCCCGCCGCCTCCGCGCCCGCAGCGCGGGGAAGCTCCCG